>CM049845.1:3685487-4040487 GCA_027422415.1 Schizothorax lantsangensis
TTGTATTGAGAAGACATTTGTGATACCACAATAAGAGACTCGCAGGAGAAAAACACTAAAAGTAATGCATGCTGATTATTAAACAGACATATCAATAAGTAGCAGGTATTTTGTTCATGATTTAAATATAGTTCAGTAGTACTGAAATTAAAACTTAGTCTGCAGGCTGTCACTAATGCAATAACAATACAAATAGATTACTTACAAATTGTGTCTGTTACTGATTACATGTGTTTATAAAAATTGTAATCAGAAATGTAATCTAGATTGCTCATTTTAGGTAATGTGTTCTGACTACTTTTGGATTACTTTTGACCTGACTTGTTAATATAGATTTGAATGGGATTATTGTTATTAAAGAGAGAGAGAGTAAGAGAGAGAAATAAAATATATTCTGTTCTTTGTTATCAACATCATGGAATTCAATAGACATGATATCACCTCAGGGTTTTCCAAACTAGGGTAAATAAAAAAAGGAGTTTTATGAGTTGATGAAAATCTAATAATTAATAAAGCATAAAAATGTAAAAATCAAAATGAATAAATTAAATCACATCTGAAATACTTTATTTGTTTACATGCATGTGACCATTAACCAATATCAGAACCATAAGCATGCAAATTTGTTAAATGGTTGAAATATTAAATTTTAATTTCAAGTAAATATTTTAGGTCAAAGGAGATAATAACGTGATTAATTAATAAACGTGAAAACAGCAACGACATGGTCAAAGCCTTCTAGGTTTTAAATATTTGTTTCAGTTATATATCAGCAGTGTTTATTAACTTTAATAATTATTCGTCTGAATCGTCTCATACTGTCACGGTGCACACACGAGGGAGGAACAAGGACACGCAGACAAGGACTTAAACTCAAATAATAGTCTTTACTGACATCAAGGCAGGACAAGGCAGGACAAGGCAGGACAAGGCAGGACAAGGCAGGACAAGGCAGGACAAGGCAGGACTGACATGGACAGGATACACCGGGGAAGTAACGAGTAGACCAGACGAAAGCAAACTCAAAAGACAGGAACTAAATACAAAAGACAGGAACAAATACACAGGGTCACACAACACAACTGCACACAAATTAACTCATAATGACATGAAACAAGGACAGGAAACAAACCAAATATGGACACAAGAGGCGGGAACACATGACACACACAACAGAACCCTGACACATACATGAGAGGTGCTTTTGACTCCAAATTCAAAAGCATGGATCGCAAATTACTTTACATGACATTCACGTGTTCTGTCTATATTGTGAACATTCAGAGCTAAACAATATGACACAGTACACTTTTTTAGAAATAAAAAAATTTAAAGGAGAAAAAATAAGATTTAGGGAGAATCAATAAATAATGAATAATTTACTGCCATTGTTTGAATAATTTGCAATCATGCAATCCATAAAAAGTAACTGTAATCTGATTATGAGCATTTTAAAATGTAATATAATCTAATTACAAATACTACATTTTTGGAATATGATTAAGTCATCCAGATTACATGTGATCATTAGTTATTAGCACTGCATATAAATGTTGTCAGAATCATCAGTGCTAAAATGGGAGAAAGGCATTTAGACAAATTCAAGCTCAGACTTTCCGGGACGGCTGTCACAGTTTGAGTTTGTAAGACGCTGGAAAAGTACAAGCTGTGCAAATGCTAATATTGCCAAATGCCTGAATTTAACCTACATTTGTGTAGCCTGTTTCAATCATGTGATCACTATGAAGGCATTGCCAAGCTACTGTGACTCTTACAGCTGTTCCAGGGTAAGATGAGCAAAAATAAATGTACATTTTCCATATTTATTTATGCATACTGTGAATCAAACTATGCATTTATTAGATGCTGGTGTGAGAGCAACATATGTGACCCTGGACCACAAAACCAGTCATAAGGGTCAGTGTTTTGAAATTGAGATTTATCATCTGAAAGCTGGATAAATAATCTTTCCATTGATGTATGATGTTTGTTATGATAGGACAATATTTGTCTGAGATACAACTATTTGTAAATCTGGAATCTGAGGGTGCAAAAAAATCTAAATATTGAGAAAATCACCTTTAAAGTTGTTCAAATGAAGTCCATAGCAATGCATATTACTAATCAAAAATTAAGTTTTGATATATTTACAGTAGGAAATTTACAAAATATCTTCATGGAACATGATCTTTACTTAATATCCTAATGATTTTTGGCATAAAAGAAAAATCAATAATTTTGACCCATACAATGTATTTTTGGCTATTGCTACAAATATACCCCAGGTTTTGTGGTCCGGGGTCACATTTCAACTTTAAGGGACTGTACCTTTTATACAGATTACAAGGTGTTTCTCATTTTATCCATTTGATAATTTAGTTTTTTAGTAACTCGCTGATGAATTATTGTAGCTCACCAATTAACAAATGAGAGAGACAAATATATTCATTGTTGAGGTTTGCACTAACTGAGTACAGACGCCTTAACTGTGCTACAAATCTGTTTCAGTTCATCATCTGACAAACTAAATGATAAGCCACTCTCACAATCACATTATAAATGTAAAATACATTTCCATGGTAACCAGTTTTCCTATGTCCTGATTTCCCATAGCGTGTGTATGAGTGTGTGTGTGTGTGTGTGTGGAGGGGGAGCATTGGGGCAGAGAGAGAGAGAGAAAGAGCGAGAGAGAGTGCGAGAGAGAGAGAGAGATGGGGGCGGGTGAGAGCGAGAGATGAGGCAATATGTGATGGTAAAAGACCACATTCACTGTTATAGAGCACAGTCCCAGTGTAACAGGTATTACAAACCGCACTCCATTACACCGCTCATCTGCGCAGAGAAAAATGGCCTGGGTTTTGCCTGAATTTCACATTTAATAGCTTAAGATTTAGAAGTGTCATTTTTGGACATTTTAAAAGGATTTCATGAAGAGAAACATGGCAGAACACTTCCAAGAAAAGGATACAAGGCTTCGAAAAAGACATGCAGCCTTCTGATAAACCGGACTGTGATTTTTAAAACATTTTTTGTTTGTTTAATTTTTTTTAATCACAAAAAGTTTCTTTACGGAGCGCAACAGGCAGGACTGAGCAAACCTCGTGAGATATTCTTCAAGCTGGTTTGCCGTCAGAAGAATGGAGTAAAGCTGGGATCGTCTATGAAAGCTGGGATTGATTATTCCAGATCTTGAGACATGGCTCAGTCTGAAGACATGCCTACGGAGGTGAGCGCTGAGGGGAAGGGAGAGAGCGAGACCGCCGGGGAGATAAAACGGGCTCGGACCATGGCTCTGTACAACCCCATCCCAGCCAAACACAACTGTCTCACCGTCAACAGGTCTCTCTTTATCTTCGCTGAGAATAATTTCATAAGAAAATATGCAAAGAGGATTATAGAGTGGCCATATCCTTTCATAAGCCTTTTGCGAATAATACAATTACAAATTGCATGCAATTATCACCGATTTGTTTACTTGTTTTAATGGTTGTGTTGTCATACCTGATTTGTCTTTTGATTGAAGTGACCTGCCTTTTTGCCGTCAGTCGTTTTGTGGAAACATTTCGGACATGTTTAGTAAAAGCCAGAAAGAAAAAAGTTACAGAAATCATCTGTTGGCAACTAGTTCTGTATTAAAAGACACACTCAAATTTTCTAGGCTTATCTAGACTTTCTAGACTCTTATGGCATTCAGCTCTTAGCAAAATAGTTTGCGTTTCAACCATTAAAAAAAGTAAGACTTTGTGGTAGACACTCATTCTGGGGCGCAAGAGTTTAATAAATCATAGTTCATAGTCAAAACCGCTTGTGAGAGCTTTACATATAGAAATATTGTAAGACATGCTAAAATGAGTCAGGGAACCTCTACAAACACACAGTTACTAAACTATATTAAAACTATTTATTTGCTTGCCACTACACAAATTAAGTGACCAGATCAAGGTTAATCTATGGATTCTATCCAAAAGGAAATTAACACAATGAGATGAGTTGAAAGCATGTGGATATATTTAGCTTCTCGGATTATTATTCTAAAAAAGAGAAAAGAATCCTCTGTGTCTCCTCTGTCATATTTGCCAAGCATTTAAAAGACAATACAAATGCAAACATTTCCCATTCTTCCAATACCAAAAAATCTGAATTATCTGTACATCTGACCTTGACATGAAAATGTGTAAAACGTGCATTTCTTTGTGTGAAAAATGCACAAAGAAATGCAGACCCTATATGCGTGTATGTAGTTCTTTGTCATGGATTGGATGAATTCACGTCCAATAACAAGACTAGATTAATCCACAAGACCTAAGGACTAGTTGAGGCTAGTTAACCAATGACAAGACACACCTGAATACAGTTCACATTTACATTTACATTTATGCAATTAGCAGACGCTTTTATCCAAAGCGACTTACAGTGCATTCATATCAGTATGTGTTCAACACCAAAGAACAGAACTTTAAAATAAAGACATAACAAATATTACAACTAAAGACAAGAACACGAGCATGACAGCATAAATCAACTAAACAGTTCTTCCCTAAACTCTCAGAAAGAAAAGGTGCAAAAGCTGTCACTGGGGCGGTACCTTTTTAAAAGGTACACATTTGTACCTTATTTACCCCTAATGAGTGCGTTAGTACATTAAGCATACATATTAGTACCTAAAAGAAGTGTATTAGTACTTTAATGCTACTTGTTAGTACCATTTTGGAAGTGTAGGGGTGGATTTCTTATGACTAAAACATTGCATAACAACCTAAACTTTAAAAAACTCATTCTCAATGATGGCTTAAGGCTGGTGGATGATGACAGCTGTGATCTGGGTTTGTTGCAATTGGGCATGATGCTAAAGTGGACCTGGACCGGATGTTTCTGACTTCTGGGATTCAAGACTGTGGTGGACTTGGATTGTGACGTTGTGGTGGTGCTGGATAGTGATCCACACTGGCTGTAGAAACTGACTCTGTGATTGCAAACACAAGCAAATGGGCTGGGGTATCAATTACAGTGACATGATTTGACATTCAGAACCGGCGGTGCTTGTGACAAGCCATTGTTCAAAACTAACTGGCAAGAGTGCATGGGCTGGAGAGATGCACTTGGGAGCAAGGCTTGGTGTGGCTGATGAAGAAGCAAGGGTGGACATGAGAATGGGTGGATGTGGCAGGCATTGGAGGCAGGAGCTATAGCACCAGTGACATGAACACGGTCTATAGCAGACTGCAGGGTTGCCCTCACTTTGACCTGGGACAAGGGTCGTGACATGTAACCCAGGGACATAACCAACCTCAGGGAACTCATATGCATCCTGGAGAACAGAACTCAGTGGAAAGGGGTCCTGTTGGTTAGTTGCATACAGCGGCCATGTTGGATTTCCGGTCTAGCGAGCGTGGGCATAGACACTTCCGGTCTTGCTAAACACCAGTGCAGAGAGCCGGAGAAACCAGAATATTACCTTTTATAAATGTACACACATTTATACACATACACAATGTATTTTTTCCTTAGCAATTATGTAAATGTACAAACGTCGAAAGTATTTGTATTACATCAACTTTTTTGAACTGAAATACATTTGTCTTGTGACGCTGCAGTTGATCTTCATAAATATCCGTTTCTCAATTTTGCACATACAACAGTTTGTTCTATCAACATATTTTATTTTACATTCACTCATAGTTATCTTTGCACAAAGCATATTTTTAAATGAAAACAAGATATAATTAATAAAGCTATAGGTGTCATTTAAAGGTTTGTTTTATTTTAGTTAATTAATGCAAACAATTCATACAAATATATTGAACGCGTTGCTTATAAGAGAGTAACGCAATTTCAATTCTCTGTATGTATGTACGGTACATGTGGCAGAATTGACAATAAAGCTGACTTTGACTTTGACTTTGACTTATAGACACCAGGCAGATAATGATTTATGCAACAGATGCACTTAAACTCACAAAACATAAATATTAATAAAAACACACAGGGAAATACAAACACCAATCTTTTAATAAATGCAAACCTACAATAATTAAATTTTGTTAAATTGTATAGATACAGTTATAAATAAGGTTACCAAATAAAGTAAAAACATACATTGAGTCCAAAATGCAAGTTGAAATCTCTGATCTTATAGATAGCAGTCAGAACAAAACCAACTCTCTGAAAATGTATAGTGTTGCACATTTGAATGGCTAGGGTTTGAATGAAGAGATCCCTTTGGATTTTGACTAACCACTGACAATGAACCACATAATCAACAGAAGAAAGAATGAAAGAATCTCTGCATTGTATCTGGCTGAATTTCCAAACAGACGTACGCAATAATGTAAGGAGGATATTTTCTCTTCTCATTGATATACTGTAACGTGTATGTGTCTGTTTAGTTCCTGTTTTTTCCTTATTTGGTTTGTTCCTGTTCTCATTAGTTAGTTAATTATCTTTCAGTCTGATCACCTGTGTTCTATTAATCATCTTGTTTGCTCCTTAGTTTGTCTGTCTTTATAAGTCCTCAGTTCTCCTCTTGTCTTTGTCTCGATGCCTAATAAAACGCCTTTCGTCTACTCCTTCGTCTTCGTGCTTTATCTACAACCTTGTCTGCGTGACAGAAACCAAGAAGAAAAGTGAGCGGCACCTTTTCCCCATATAAAATTTTTCCGTTTTTTGAACGTAATGGAGATCGCTGCGCAGTTCTCTGCCCTTGCCCGCCGAGACCTCCTACTGTTGGAGTATGCGCGGGAGTTCTGTGGGCTCTCCGTGTGGACGGCGCTGGATGATTCCACGATCCAGAACTCTCTGTTCTGGATCGGGGTCAACTACCATCGCCCCGTGGACCTCCCAGACACCACCGGACTCAGCTGGAGAGAAGGGATCCTCTGGTGTCTGGAGAGTGTCCAGCCCCGATCCAGAACCAGCCCGCCGGCCGCAGCTCTCTCCAGCCCGCTGTTCGTGGCCAACACATGCCCGCCGCCGTTCGCGGCGAAGTCAGGCCTGCCGCCGTCCACCGCTGTGGCAAGCCCGCCGGCTGTTCCTGTGGGAAGCCCGCCACCGTCCACGGCTCCACTGTCAAGCCCACCGGCTCCAGCCCCAGAGCTCCTAGATTCGGCGCTACCCCCGGAATTCTCAGCGCCCATCCTCACTCAAGTGCCCGCTCCTCCAGGGCCCGTTCCTCAAGTGCCCGCTCCTCCTGAGCGCCCACCAGAGCCCGCTCCTCCTAAGCGCCCCACAGACTTCATAGTTTTCCCCAATACATTTTTTTTGGGGGGGCATATGCCCTTGGCCAAGCCAGATAGGGCCACGGTGGACCCGCCATGGCCTCCTGAGTCACCTGACCCGCCATGGCCGCCGGAGTCCCCTGATCCGCCATGGCTCCCTGGAATCCCTGATCCGCCCTGGAGGCCTTCCTAAGCTCCTCCTTGTTCCTGCTCTGCACCGGCCTCCAGGGCGCCCCCCCCTTCCCGGTAGAACTGTTACGGCGCGGGACGCGCCTACCGGGAGGGGGGCGATATGTAACGTGTATGTGTCTGTTTAGTTCCTGTTTTTCCTTATTTGGTTTGTTCCTGTTCTCATTAGTTAGTTAATTCTTTCAGTCTGATCACCTGTGTTCTATTAATCATCTTGTTTGCTCCTTAGTTTGTCTGTCTTTATAAGTCCTCAGTTCTCCCCTTGTCTTTGTCTCAGTTTGATGTTGTTTAAATGGAATTTGTGTTGATGCCTATTAAAACTCCTTTCGTCTACTCCTTCGTCTTCGTGCTTTATCTACAACCACGTATGCGTGACATATACCACTATCTCCTATTTAATTTGAAATGCATTAATTATATCTATGTAGCAAGGTTTCATATGAAAGTTTCCCCTTACAGTTAAATGCGAATGTCGCAAAGACCAGAAGTAAGCATGCCCACACTCACCATCTTGTGCACCTAAGCAATTATGCCCTTTTACAAAATCTTGATATATTTTTTTGGGTGTACTAGAATAGGTTTTCATGCTTGATTGTTCCAAAAGCACATTATTTTTTCACATATTTTACATTATTGCAACCCCTCTCTTCCCATACTGTCTCGAACTCGCTGTTTACTTCCTGTTTCGATGAAACCCCTACTTCTGAAACACGAAATGTGCTCTGATTGGTTAGCTGGCCCACACTGATAAAAATTATTTTGTGGTGAAGTAAATACTACAGAAAAAAAATAATTTAGTTCAGGCGAGAATAATAATAATAAAAAAGAGTAAATTCAATATTAGTACTCAATTTAAGCATTGTAGAATTTATATTTTACTTGGAATTGTTTATTACTTTTATTTTTAGATTGTTTAAGTAAATATTAACGTCATGATCCCTTTGTTCCCATCATGCACTTGGGCATGAACAATTAATATGTTTGTTTTTTTTTCTCTGTTTTCGAGATGTATTACACTGTTTTATGGTTGCTTTTGTTGTTAGGTTAAGTAACTTGCTGTTTTGTGACATCTGGAGTTAATTTTTTCCTCAAAATGACCCATTCATACTCAAACACTATTCACTGATTGTCACCGTCATTGTGTATCATGTGCCAATTATTCAGGTCTCTGTGTTCATTCAGTTAATAACTATATTGAGTCAACATATTACCTTAAAAAGACTAACGAGCTGTCTACTTGCTTACATACGTGATTGTAACTTAACATAACGTAACTTAACTTAACTTATTTTTCAGTGTTATGTTTGAGTAAAGTTTACAAACATGACTGAGTGAAATGTACTTGAGTATTGCAGGGTAAATTTAAAATAATTAAGTAGAAATTACTCACCAAACTCTACCTAGCCACGTTAAATGTACTTATTTCCTTTGCTAATTTTAGATTTTACTTAATTCTGTATTTAAATTTTACTTAAATATGCATGCAAAAACTTGCAAAATAAAAATTAAGTAAATTTATCTTCTTGTTTTTTTCAGTGCAGTGTGTTGTGATTGGCGAACCGCTTAGAATGTGTTGCAGAAATGTCACGCCCTCATCATAACCGCGACATAGCGACAACACGCTATAAAGCTGCCCCCTTTTTACTGTATACCGTGTGTGGGAATTATTTAAATGAGAGACTCTTTGATGTCACAAAATCTGGAAGAAGCATGCTGTAGTCCGAAAAAGCCTTTTGTTGTATTTATTAAATATCTCCTTTTAGAGTGAACTTTGAACAGGCCTTTTTATGCCCAAACAGCAACATTACACACTAATTAAAGCTGAAAAAGCATAATAGGAGCTCTTTAAGATGCATTTTAGTCAATCCATTCTCAAGTGGAAAATGCTAAATACAGTACAGGTGGAAATGGGGTCTGAAATGTTTTGAGCTTGTCCACTTTTAACCATGTCCAGTGATAGTTGAAAACACATTCGACCGGATTGATTTCTTAGTGGAAACGCTCATGTTGTTGAATGTGTTAGAGCAGCCACAAAAGACCACATCCTCTCTGCCTACTGAGCTTAAACATTAGGACATGTTGTTGAAGCACACTGGCCAGGTGGGATTTAAACTTTGTCGACTGAAATCGTAAGGTTGGTTTGATGGCCAAAAATGTAAAAAGTACGATGTTTTCTTACCAGTCCTGATTCTAACACAAACCCACAGCGTCCGGCGTAGTTTTACGGCCACCAGAGAAGAAACGAAAGCTGTTGCTGTCTGTATTGTTTTCTGTTGTCTCCTTTAGTGTTCATACGTAAACTGTGCAAGCTTATTTTGCAATATTAGTTTGAAAGATCAGGGAAAAGTCCATTCATACATCCGTCCATAGACCCTCCCCTCAATGAAATCAGAAAAGTGGTCAAAAGTGCACAAAAGAGACTGATTAAAACAGCAGGTGTAAATGGGAATGTGTCTCCCTGGTCTGGTTGTAATCCAATTGACCAAAATGCATCTTAATAAACATGGCTTATGACAAGGAACGCATAACGTGGCATAACTGAGAACTCTTAAGAGGCTGCAGAAAAGCAAATCTTCTGGTTTGAGGCAGGGAGTTTGAGTTTCTGGTTTGTAGATGTGAACAGCTTGGGTGCTGATAGTACACAAGTTTGGTTTGAGATGGACATGACCTCATCTGTAGCAGATATGGGTGCTGATTCAGGGTCCATGGTAGGCATGAGTGTGGACTCATGGCTGTGAATGTGACAGCAGATGGAAGTGAGAAATCTGACATTCTTGGGCCAAACTGAGGGAAAATTATGACTGTGCCTGTAATTAGACTGGCTCATTTAGATGAATGTTTTTGAGAGCAGTCTCCTTAAAATCTATCAAATGAGAAATCTCACAAAAACCAGGCCCACTGGAAGAGCGTGCCTGCGGAGGCATTTCTGCTAATGATATTACATTGCTTTTTGGATGTTTTGCAACACTTTCAAAATGAAATGTTCAGTGAATGGCACTAAAAGCATGTTTAATTTTTATCAAAAACAGATGGACATAAATCTGGCAATGTTGATTGTCTGTATTGCAGTAGTTTGGAAATTAAATTTCAGGTGAGTGGCGCTAAAAGGTTAGTGCTCTATTGCATCTAAATATAATGCACATATACTCTAAAAAATGCTGGGTTAAAAACAACCTAACTTGGGTTATTTGTTAACCCAGCGCTGGGCAAATATTGGACAGATCACACGCTGGATTATTTTGACCCAGCTAGTTGGGTTAAATGTTTTTACCAAACATGCTTGGTTATTTTATTCAAGTCATCTATTGTTTAAAAATTATTATATTGCTGGCTTAAAATTGAAGAAAAAAAATCAATAATAAATGGTGTTCCTGTGGCTCAGTGGTAGAGCATTGCTACGTTACGCAGCGCAAAAGGTTGTGGGTTCAATTCCCAGGGAACACACATACTGATAAAATAAATGTATAGCTTGAATGCACTGTAAGTCGCTTTGGATAAAAGCGTCTGCTAAATGCATAAATGTAATCAAAAGATGAATATTTATTATTAAGCAAGAACACCCATGGACAAAATACAAGACAAACTGAATGTATTTGGGTGAATACAGCATAGTTTACAAGCCTACATTTAAACTCGTTTAACAAGCATTTTAGACATAAAAATGTAACATTTAAAAATAGTAATATTTTAATATTAAGTGTATTCAACCGTTCTCTGTAATCGCTTTTCACCGAAATATTGCTAATTCTTGTGCCGGTGTGTCACCGAAATCTGAGCCGGTGAAGGGCGGCTGTTCACGGGGGAACTGCGATCTTTAGACCGCGGCCTCGCATTTCACTCGTAACTGAAAGATGGCGTGACTGACTCCAAAACCTGCCCATAAACAAACAGTACTGAGATTAGAGAACATATTTTAACATCAAATTAAATTAAACTCAGTACTATAACGAATACAATCCATTTATGTTATGCAAGGCAAAAGGCGTTTCCATCATGTGAAGTGACCTTATGTTGCATTGTGTAAAATAATACAATTTTCAGCACAGTAAAGACGTTATAAATGAAATAAAATGTATACAAACCTTTATTTTGCTGAAGAAGTGCACCAAATCGGCGGTTAGCTCTCTCCTGTAGAGGACTCAAAAAGCCAGCGATCTGACTGTAACTCAGCAGCTGGGTTGTTTTATCAAAGACAGGCTCAACCCAGTGGTTGGGTAGAAAAAAATAACCCATTGTTAAAAATGACCCAGCAACCTGGTTACAGAAAAACTAATATTAAAAACAACCCAATAAATTGACCCAGTGGGCTGAAACCCAGCATTTGGGTTAAAAAAAAATAACCCATTTTTTAGAGTGTACGCTAAACCTAAACGACAGAACTGACAAAAGCAATTGTGAGATTAAAATGCATTTGCTGAATCTACCATGCCATTTTAACTTGCTTCTACAAGTCTTTGAGCTCTTTTATCATGAGTTGTGTTTCATGGGACTCGTACCTGAGCGCTTCACATCATAAGTGCGATGCTGTACCAGGTGCGCTACCGAGCAAGCATACAACATCAGAAAAAGCATACAAATAGAGATGGTAATGTGATACAGATATGAAAATGTGTTAATTTATAAATCACACACTATGGTGGAAGTATTTTGAGGTCGTAACAGTATCTCGCGAAGTATCATGCAAAAATAAGTCTTCATTAATGGATAATCTGACCCTGTAACCATAATTTGTGTGAACAGGAATTAAAGTTGCTGGTGATTTAGTAGTCTTTAGTAGTCTTCACTTCAGATGGAAACTGCAGTGAATTGTATGTATAGGTACGTTTTTGGAGTGGTAGAGTAGTAAATGTCTATTATGGTCAGTGTTGGGTTAGTTACTCAAATAATGTAATATATTACTCATTACTAGTTACTCCTTTCAAAAGTAATATTGTTACTTTACTTATTACTTTCTGGCAACAGTAATTAGTTACACTACTAGTTACATTACTTTTTCTTCACGCCCCACAGAAGTTGTAACAGTGTTTATATTTCAAACACTCAATAATGTGACATTTTGTTGTATTAATCTCATTAATTGTCATGTGTAGCTTGAAGCTAATTGTAATTGTTACCAGTTTATAACAAATCACATAAGTTTGTAAGAAACTGTTTAATTTTCCAAAAATATTTTTAATTATAGTAATATAATGTACCACATGCTGATCAGAGGGATGTAATGCCAGAGTAAAGTAAAGACACAACATACACAACAGTGCTCAGATCATGTGCGAGTCGTGAAAATTATGAAAATAAATCTAGATATTATTTGATTGTTGGATTTTAAATCAGCGGGGTCGAGGCATCAAAAGTAACTAAGTAACTAAGCTGTTTTATGGATGGTAACTGTAATATTATTACTGAAATCTTATTACTGCAAAAAGTTACTGCAAAAAGTAATATTATTACAGTAACTAAGTTACAGTAACTAGTTACTGCCCAACACTGATTATGGTACATATGCCTCTATGCGTCTCTGTCCTTGACTAAGAAGAGAAGAGAGTTTGCTGGGTTCATAGTTGATGGTTGTGCGTTTTAGTGACAGAGTGAGCCTAAGTGCAGTTTAATAATCATATGAACCAACAAAACTGTTAAAGCTACCTGCATTCATTTTTTACAGCTCTACATTCTTACTGTATGCAACAATTATCTCATTGATTTATTTTCTAGGACTTTTGGAGAAACATCTGAGACAAAGTTGGTATTTAAATAAAACATAATGACAACTCAGTTAAGTCTTCTAAAAAGAACAAGTTCTGAACGATAAAAAGGTTTTGCTCTGGGCTACAGTGATAATTTCATAATGATTGTAACAAAGCCTCTGAGATTGTGTTTGGGGGAAATAAACCACTAATGTCTTTCCCTAGCAAACTGTTTTGGACAATTACACGGCTCAAGATTTCATTTATATTTTGAACACAGACTGAAAGAAATGTCTGTTATGCAACGGTAGGACAGAACCCAAGACACTGTACTAGTATTACACTCAATTCCATGCTGTTATATAGTGTATGTGTATTACAGCTTGTGCAGCATGTTATATAGCCTACATGTTTTTTTGTTTTTGTTTTTATACCAGTTTTAGGTTCAAAGTAAATAAATAGGCTACAACTCTCAAATAACAAACAGTTACCCCAATAAGAAACAGACATATGGATATGAGGAAATTCTAACATTTATCAGACTAGATGACTACTATTTTTCTACTGCTAAACTAATAGTTGTCACACTAATTTAGTTCCCATTGCTTATACATATATAAGCCCATCCTCGCTGTGTACTCTATGTTTTCCATTACTTGTTCTTTTAAACACTTTTTGAGTTGTTGGCCACTATTCAACTATATCAACAAACTGAATACATTTCATGTTTCCTGACATTCCTTCAACTTTAATGAATTAAATTCAGCTACCGATCCAATCAGCAGATTTCCGGTCATTATGAGTAATGCACTTGTTTTTCATACCTCAGCCTGAAAGCACATTACAAGCAGCACTTGAGATAATGTTTGGATGTTTCTCAGGTGAGCAAAACTCAGTCAACCCTCCCTGGAGGAGGTTAAGTGTAGAAAGCAGGTTGCCATGGCAACCCTTGCTGCTAGAGAGATGCCAAAAATAAAAAAGCTGAAAATTCTAGGTTAGTGCATCCCTGACTGAACTGACATTACAATGCTTATTATTTTATAATGCCAGTTTTTGTGGCTGCATTAGAGCTTCCAAGTATTTTACCTCGCTTGCAACCATCTTCTTATCTGACAAGAATGGTGAAATTGGCCTTCTGGTTGTGTAGAAAAGTAATAGCATGGCTTTACTCTACAAGCTGCATGAGTTGAGGTATCATTCATGTGCGTAGCACAGTCAGTGCAGACTGCTTACTGTAAGTGCAACGTTTTAAGACTTTTGTTCAAATGATAAAATCTGATCAGCAGTTAAAGTGATGCTCATTAAATGGTAAATAAAAATAATAATAATAATAATAATTGAATATTCTTACATGCATGCCCATGGGCTGGTTGGTGATTTTATCACCATCTGAATCCGGAATGTTGTCTCCACCCCAAATGTGTGGCAGAATTACCAGTTGTTGTTTTTTTGACAGAAAACAAGGTTGTCTGGTAATTTAATTGCATCTGAATCTACATCTGAGTTTGCATGCATTTGATAGCTGTTGCACATTGTAATAATGTGCATGCATTTCAAAAATAGAATTTTCTGCAAACTGTTTAGATGAATAATATTAGGCCACAGCTTCATTAAAGTGGGAGGAAAAAGAAAAAAATAGAGTTTTGCAATAAATATGTATTATATACATTTATGTAATTTAGGTTTGCACAAGTAATAATTTTTCTAGTTGAGTCAAGTGTTTACTTTATGTAAATAAAAGATTGAATAACTATTTCTGATAATTTACACATTTTTAAACTTACATCCATCGTTTGGAAAGAAAACCATAGCACGTCAATCTTATTATTATTAAATAGGATATTTAAATACATTTTTAACATGTGACTGACCGTGTGAGAAGCACATTTCTGGGTTTGTATAAGATTACAAAACGACGTCCTCCACTGTGAATAAATCGTCATCTCAACACATGAGTTTTATAACTGTGTGTAACAGATGTTTTTTTTTTTCTTACATGACTTTGTAAAGTGCCAGAACAAATCAAAATGGACGTATCCCATGAAAATATTAAATACATAGGGAAAGCCAACTCATGAAAACTAAATAGACTGTCCATTTTAATATCGGCGTCAGGTAAGATACTCTCAAAACAATTACATTACTATTATAAATCACTTCTATAAACATGTAGATTATTTTATTATCACTTAAAATGAAAACAATAAATGGACACACTTCATATACAAGTGTCTTTAATTACTATGTACTTACATTTTAATTAATTATTTGATACAATGCACTTATTGTGTGCATACATGTTTTACATTGTACTTAAATTTAAAAATACCTTTCTGTGATTACATCTCTAATTAATTTATGTAGTTACATCTATACTTACACTGTCAACCCCTTAAACCTAATCATACTAAACCTGTCTCTAAACTTACCTCTGTCACCCCTCAATAACAAAAGTGTTTTGCAATTCAACATGAACACAACAGATACATTGTACCTTAAGTATTTTTGGCTGTAAGTACACAGTAGTTAAAAACACCCACATATAAAGCGGGACCCAATAAATTCAATAATTTGTCATTCGTGATGGACGCCACCACTGTCCTTCTGTAACACCCACGTCTATAAACACACAGAGATGTGAGTCCCATCCAAATTGCTACATGATAAGAGTTGTCTCTTAAATGTTGTTTAAAATACTAGTCCTGTCCAAGTATGGCTTTAGTAAAACATTAAATATCATATTACTGTGTTAGTTGAGAAAAGCATTGAATACGTTACGAAAAAACGTAGATTTAGAAAAAAAAATTTTTTTGATTCAACATAAAAAATTTAAGGCTGCAATGTTGTCATAACATTCAAATAATTTTTAATTGTCTTTTTTTTAATGAAATGATACTCTAAATATGAAACTAAAAGTTGCATTGCAAGTCACTGTCTTAATGAGTGAGTCATTGAGTCATTTATTCAATCGATTCATTTAAACAGCTGATTCATTCAGAAACAAAATGACTGTCCTTATGAACGGGTCACTGAATCATTGACTCACCTGATTCGTTCAGTAACGTGGAATCATTCAGTAACAAAACGCTGCTGTGTGTTACTCAAAGGCACATTCAATGCCATTCATGCTGGTGATTAATACTCTACAATACATACTAGTGATTAATAACTTAGGTTGGTTGACACGTTGGGTCACAAAGCTTTTACAAGTGCTGGTTCTACGGACATTGTCAGTTCATTCAGAGTGTTCACACATGATCCAAAATCTTTGTAAACCACTACAAGAGTAATCAGTGCTGACAGGAGCTAAAGCAAGACAATACAGCTACAGTGAGTCTGTCAGTGAAGATATGTACACTTCATCCACTCACACACTCTCCATTAATGCAGCACTGACTCTTATTTACATAAGCTAAACTTGACTGGTCAACTGGATCACTAGTCAACCAGGGTAGTATGCATTTAGTCAATATACTGATACATAAACATTCATGTAAACACAGTGTATTTGCAGTATTAATGCAGGCAGGTGTACAAGATTTTTGTATGTGTTAAGTGAAGTGTACACTACAGTGTGTCAGTCTTAAAGAGGAGAGTCTTCAATGTTTAGATGTGAACTTTTTTTTAAATTCAGTAATTCTCATTTTGTCACGTCAGAGATGAAGATGCATCGATGTCTTTTTTTTTCCACTGATGTAATATTTGCCTTGACCTCTGTGCCATTACTCCATTTGAGTATATGATCCTGGCCACCATCATAGCCAACTGCATCGTTTTAGCCCTGGAACAGCATCTTCCTGGTGAGGACAAGACGCCTATGTCCAAAAGGCTGGTAAGCATTACAAACATAAATATATTCATATTTTAAATAAACATAACTGAACTCAACTATTGGATTCCCAGGATCCAGCGAGTACAAAATAAAATGCATACAGTTTCTCAGATGATAGTGGCAAACGACAGCACTGGGACATCTCTTGTAGGAGAGAAAAAAGGAGACCTGCAAATCCGTGGCCACGGTTTTGCAATTCACCCCCTCAGTTTATAAACCAAACTCACAAATTCTTTGCAATCCATTCCCACGTTAATGCATTAAAACAGTGATAATAAAAGGCCAATTTCAGTATACATCTTACTAATGCAACAAACTATATACAGGCAAGCTGATGTGGCCAGAAACACTTAATGTGGCTTAAAGTACAAAGACAGTGATATAAAAGTATACAGTTTATTAAAAAAGATGTACTATATACAGGCAAGCAGATGTGGCCAGAACATGAATGCAGTGCGCTGCATCAACAGTAAGGAGTGCACTGAGTTTTAGTATCACTATCTGAATGCATTTTCTTTATAATGATTTTCTATGAGAGGAAAATGCTTAACATGTAATTTTGCACATTGCATTAATATATACTGCCCACATCTGCATGTTTGTATATAGTTTGCAACATCAATAAGGTGTATAGTGAGTTTTGCGATCACTTTATTTGTGACGTTAAGCATTTTCTTTACAGTTTTCTGTGGGGGAGGAAATGTTTAACGTAAAATGATTTTCTTCACACTTGGATTATGGTGCCATTGTCTTAGAAGTAGATAGTGTTTATGATGAGAAATGTGAAAGAAAGTTGGTTTGGTTTGATGAATAAGGATT
The DNA here is from genome assembly GCA_027422415.1 of Schizothorax lantsangensis. Taxonomy (NCBI): domain Eukaryota; kingdom Metazoa; phylum Chordata; class Actinopteri; order Cypriniformes; family Cyprinidae; genus Schizothorax; species Schizothorax lantsangensis. Next base: position 3,703,223 of record CM049845.1, read on the forward strand.
CATGTGTTTTTAATTTATACAAAGAAAAATATCTGCTTTAAAAAATGAAGAATGATGTATACAATTTGTTATAAAGTATGCATATAATATATAACCACTGGTCTTTCACTGACAAGAAGACCATGTTCTTGTTTCTTTATGACAGTGAAGAATATAAACCTAATGTCATTCATATTAAAGTCTGATATCATTGTGAAATCAACGCTAGAATGTGCATTTCTCTATTTATATGTTCTATTGATTGTTATTTGATCTGTTTCTTTCTCATTGGGTCCATTAGGAGAAGACCGAGCCTTATTTCATTGGGATCTTCTGTTTTGAAGCTGGTATCAAGCTGGTGGCGCTCGGTTTTGTTTTTCATAAGGGTTCCTATCTCAGAAACGGCTGGAATGTAATGGACTTCATTGTTGTGTTAAGTGGGTAAGTGACATTTATATTTTCTTTCTCCTCACTGATTTTGATACTTCATTGCTGTGAATAGTTTGAAATTACAGGTGTGTGCTTCCCTTCAAAACATGGCTATGGTAGACATGGCCTGTAGCTGCTATCTGCTCCTCGATGTCTGCTTGCACTTCTCTAAGCACTTCTCCTCTTCCAGTCTACTTTCTTAAGTGGGCGAGGAGCGTTTCTGCTGATCTTCAATCATTCAGTTCTGATTGAGGGAGCGAGCCTATTCATATACACCCTTCAGGCAGCTCTGTATCCCAAAATGCAGCTATTTGTGTGTCGGATTACATGTTTTATTGCGTATTATTTATATATTTTTTTACATTTTTCGAAGCATACTCATAGAAATGAAAGCTTGTTTCCACCACTGAATAAAAAAAGAAAAGAAATTGCAACATTTTATCTTGCATTTGCCTTTTTTTTCTCAGAATTGCATGTTTGTATCTGACTTTATAACATGCCGTTTTGAATTATAAATTCAGAATTAGGAGATATAAACTCGCAATTGTAAGAAAATTGTCTTTTTTTCTCCCTCAGAATTGGAATTTGTTGGATTTTTTTTATTCGAAAATGTGAGAATAAATGTATATCTTGCAATTCTGACTTTATAACTTGCAATTGTGAGTTTATATGCAAGTCTGAGAAAATAAGTCAGAACTGCAAGAAAATAGAATTGTGGGACATAAACTTGCAACTGTGAGAATAAAAGTCAGAATCGTCAGTTCATATCATGCAATTCTGAGAAAAAAAAAGTCATTATGAGATAAAGTTGCAATTACATGTTTTGATAATTCAGTGGTGGAAACGTGCTTCTACACATAGGTCTATAGAATGATGCATAAAAAAGATAAATATAGAAAATCTATAAATAATAAATCAGCTGAAAACGGGTTCCAAGCGATCAATGGCTTAAGGTGTTCCATTTAAACCCATTGCACAGGTTCTGTGAGCAATCATGCAATGTAAGCAATGACATGCATCCGAGTCCCTTTGTTTGAATATGGCAACATTTTAATTTTAAAATATTTGTTTGGATATGACAACCTGATCCCTTGTTCTCCAATATTTCTATGACTGAATGACCCAGACCTTGATCATCCATAGCAATGAGCTCAACCCGCCCTTTCTCTTAGCTTAAGATTTCTCCCATTCCTTGGTAAAAGTTGCTCTCAGCCGCTTTGTGAATAGGTTTGAAGAGGAAACTCTTACCTAAGAACTTTTACTGCTATTTATGAGAACTCTTAGTGGCGAGACAAAATGTTTTGTGAATACAGCTTCAGATTTCTGGCGTCAGTCCGTGAGGTCTGTGAAAGCGTGAGAAAGCGAGTCGTTCATCTGAATGGCAGTTGTTTCATTGGCAGTCGTTTCCATTTTTGAAGCTAATCACTAGAGCCGTAAAGACCATGTGACTAATCACACTAACTCCTTGAAGCAAAGAAAACACCTTTTGAAATAACAGAAGTCTATTTGATGCTGTTCAGAGCTCGCCCAAAAAACTGGTGAAGCGTCCACTAAAATATAATACAATGTTTGGTATTTTGTCAAAATACATGGCCACTTTTGAATGGCTGTGAATGGAGAGAGATGCTTTTCTGCATACATAACGGTGTAGTTACAGCCTCCGCTAGCCAGCCAAACCTTGACCCCCTGTTGTCAATGTAATGTGGGTGTCTGCAGCAAGAAATGATTTTGCACCTTAGCTTTTATCCATTTAATAGATGAAATTATGACAAAACATGCCAGGTCTTTTTTTCCTGTTTTAATAGATGTTGTTAAAAGGTGGGAAACGGTCTGACATTGATTTTTAACACACATCACATCAATGAAAGGTGTAATTTCTATAAGGTTGCATAGACATTTTTAAGTGCATCCATCGGGCTTCATTCATAAAACATGAGCAGAACATATTTCTGTGTAAAATGTTCATAAATCTACTCTCAGATTAATTGCAGAGCGGTTTAACAGAGAAATATGTCCTGCTCGTGCTTCATGAATGAGGCTGACTGTGTGTTATATCTGATCCTATGAACTTGTTTGGCCTTGATAGATCCACTTCTTATTACAAAGTAATAATAATTATGTTTGTACACAACCGTATTATCCATTTAGTCTTTAAATGCCAGTTTTTCTCCTAAAAATGTCTCTTATAGTGGCTGCTAAAATCTGAAATGAAACCGATTATCCCTGCTACATATCTGACACACTTCTGGCTCCAACATACCTGACCTCGTTAAAAACAGTGAAAGTAAGTCAGACTTAAAAGAAAACTACATGTGTCATTCCACTCATCTGGGAACTGAAACAAGGACAGTAGGCCATTGCTTGTGGCTTTCATTTCATCTGAAATTAATGATTAGCTGCAAGTGAATCTGCTGGGACGGGGCCAATTTGATATTTTTTCCTTCACAGGTCTGCTGGGAACATATGGAGAAACTTTGCATTTGACATGATAAAACAAATACGAGCGTGATAATGTTGAAGTGACAGCTCACGCACAGCTCTCTCGCCTCGCTGCTGTATGTTTCCTTCTCATGATCCTTCAAGTAGTGTTGGAATATATACAGTAATACATACAGTAACTACAGACAAGTTCCCAAAAACCATAAACCTTTCCAAGTGATTTTAAACAATTAACTACAACATATATGTATATGAACATGCAGTGTACAAGTGGAAGTGGTTGGAATAATTATATTAGTGTAGTCAGGCTTCCCAGTGACATGTTCTTGCTGGTTTTATTTTATTTATTTATTTGTTTTAAAATAAATACAATTTAATTATTGAGCTATTACATAAAATCCTGCCTTGAAAAAGGTGCTCTTGGCTAATAATAACTAATAACTTATATTTATTGAATTTTGAGCTGTAGGTTCAGATTGTATGCAAAATTCCAAGTTTATGTCATTAATCTAGTGTCACTGTAAAAAAAATGAACTGTAATATTAATGGTAAAAGACTGTAAAAACCCGTTAATTGAATAACGGTAAGTTCGCTTACTCTAGTGAAAAACTGTAATAGATCTAATGAGGCATTTCATGAAATTTTACAGTTAAATACTGTTAAATGTACAGTTTTTCAAAGTGAAAAATAAGACATCTCATAATTTACAGTCGGCATTCCCAGAATTCACTGTGGCAGCTCACATTTGATGGCTTTTCATTATAATAACAAGGTTTCTACTTTTCTTATCACTTATGTACATTATGATTTTATGTCACATCTTATGTTGTTACATTAATATTGATTGGAATATTTTACTGTCATGTGTGCTATATTTTTTTGTGTTTGTGTCATGTGTGCTCCTATATGTATATCATGATGGTGTTTTGGTGTTTCAGTGAAATGCACATGGTACAGTGTATATGTATATGTCTATATGTCTATAGTTGTGATGAACTTTGTGACTTTCTCATTACCACCTGTGTTTTTATGATGGTTGTAATTTGGTATATCAACATTATTTCAGTTAAAGAAATGCACATTTTCTACTGTCAAGTTGATTTCAACCTTTAAGATTTAGAGAGAAAAAATCTGCTACCATTTTATTTTTTTTCCTTTATTTTTTTTACAGTGCATTTCTGGCAGCCACAGCTGCCTTTCACTGAATGTGTCCCAGTTCACACAGGCTATTTATGCACTACTCTATGCTGTTTTTTATTATAAATAATGTGATGTTTTCACACTAAAAATTCCAAATAGAAAAAAAGTGATGCACTTAATTAAACTATATACTATATACATATATATATATATATATATATATAGTCATGTCCGTAAATTGTATGTGTGAGTGCTGAGGAGTGGTTGTATCTTGTTGCTACAGTAAACACTGTTGTCGTGTAGAATCTGATATCAAACATGTTTGATATTTTGAACTGATCTTAAATCACATTGTTTTCATTTATCATGAGTCTCCTAGCAACAAACCCACATGTGTCAGCATGAGTTTGTTGTATTCAGAATGACTTGAAAGTCTGCTAGTCCTTCAGTGTATGATGCCCAATTTTTCTCTAAATAACATTTACAAGTGCATGATACCTAAAGTCGATTTAAACAAGTCCGCTGCAAGTGACATGCAATTTTATGTTTCAGCCACAGATGGCGATAGAGAGACAATAGTTGCATAGTGGCAGTACTGTAGTGTTGTAGTGCTCAAGACTTAAAGGGATACTCCACCCCAAAATGAAAGTTTTGTCATTAATCACTTACCCTCATGTCGTTCCAAACCCGTAAAAGCTTCGTTAGTCTTCAGAACACAATTTAAGATATTTTGGATGAAAACGCAAAATGCGTACACTCTTCTGTATAAGCCGGGCCACAAGGACGCGCTGTTTGCGTTCAAATCAGAGCGTAAATCGACGAAGAAGACGCATCCCTGTGTCGAGGCTGATACTGAAGAGTGTACGCATTTTGCGTCCAGGGGATAATCTCCAAAATGGCGCTACGCTGACACAGAGGAGACGAAATAAAGTCATTATTTTTGTTTTATTTCCGTACAAAAAGTATTCTCGTCGCTTCATAACATTATGATTGAACCACTGATGGCAGATGGAGTATTCTGGCGATGCTTTACATACTTTTATGGACCTTGACAGTGTGTTTGCGTTCATTGTACTTGGCAGTCGAATGGGACAGTCACAAGTAGTCCCTCCCGGTTTTCATCCAAAATATCTTAAATTGTGTTCTGAAGACTAACGAAGCTTTTACGGGTTTGGAACGACACGAGGGTAAGTGATGAATGACAACATTTTCATTTTGGGGTGGAGTAACCCTTTAAGACCATTTTTTGAAGGTCTTGTCTCGGTCTCGACTGCATTTGTACTCAGTCTTGTCTTGGTCTCAGACTAAGAGGACTCTGGATTTTGTTTTAACACCGGTCAAGACCACAACTGTGGGGATATCACTAAAGTGCCGGTGCATTGTCTGATTTATTTATAACCATCATTAATTTGAGTAGATGTAAACTTCCTGCTTCAAATGCATTCAATGATTAATTAAATGACTAAATAACAGTAATAAATAATTTGATTTATACCAGTGGATCTCAAAAGTTTTTGATTTCAATGTCCCCTTATTTTCCACAACATTATTTGAAGGCCACCCTCCACTCCCCCAAAATATTTTAGAGCTTATCATGACTAGAAAGATGTATATTCATTATAAAAAAAATACCAAATACTTAGAAATATTTTGAATTTGTAGTTGTTTTAGCTTATTTTAATGCTTGTTTAATCTTATTCCATAGTGGGCCCCGGGCCCCAGGCTGAGAACCACTGATTTATACTGTTATGCCGGGTCAGAAACTAATGAGTAATTGTGCCAAAAATGTCACCAAAATTAATACAAATACCCACAAAATTCAAGATATTGTGGTTACATACTTACATACTTGTATGAAATCTGTATTTTTTTATTGCAAGTGTTTTTTTAAATATGATATAATTAAGCAATATCACAAGAGCAAGAGAGCTGTTTTTATAAATTTGATATTACTTTTATACAATATTCAATAAACAAAAGTAATTTTTTAAAACATCATTACTTATGCATCTGTAATTGTCAGTGTTGGGGAAAGTTACTTCTAAAAGTAATGCATTACAATATTGCGTTACTCCCTAAAAAAAGTAACTAAATACGTTAATGTGTTACATTACTTTTGAGTTACTTTTTAAATCTGAGCAGGGCTTGCTTGTTTGTTTTTAATATGAAAAATAAATAAATACATTATTTTTCAAATGTAAAAGCCCTTTTCACACCAGAAGTGAAATGAATACGCCTCAGTCTGAAGGAACTCTACAGTAGAGGGCGCAGCTCAAACTAATCACATGAAGAATACGACGCAGGAGAAGAAAGTTCAACACTATTCAACATTATCAAAAATAAAACAAAATCTGTCATTTTTGCTTATTAGTATGGTTGAATTGGATCATCTAAGGTCAGTAGCAAAGGCATTGATTAATAAAATGGGCTTAAATACATAAACATTTAATTATTGCAGGTTTGTATAATATTCTGAGTTTGCATTTGACTGTTTTTATTCATTTTGAGGAACACTGAATGTGTTTTTGTGCAGGTGAGATGAAATAAATACATGTTCATATTTAGTCTAGAACTACAGTAAGATCATGTTCACACACAACGCTCTGCATTACTCCTGATTTCTCTCAACATGGCAACACCAGAGCTGCCAGTCAATACATGAGAAACAAAGTAACTGGAGTTACCTTCTAAATGAACAAGTAATGCATTAGTTACTTAAAAAAAGTAATCTGATTACATAACTCTCATTACTTATAATGCGTTAACACTGATGATTGTACCAGATGCTGCTTCTGTGCCACCACTGCAGTGCAAAGATGAATTTTGTTTTTAGTGATTTCATTTGATTGGTAACAGCTCTATATAGTGTCTTACTATGCTAACTGTATTTAATGATTAAAAATAAGACATTTCTCAAGCAGTAAATTTGGATCTTTCAGATGAATTTGGGTAGTGGTCTTGATTTTTTTATTTTTATTATTTTTTTTAGATTTTTTATTTGTCACATACACGATTATATAGAGAGTATATAACCAGTAGTGAAATGTATTCTCTGCATTTAACCCATCCTAAGTGAACACACACCCGGAGCAGTGGGCAGCCATGTTACAGCGCCCGGGGAGCAGTTGGGGGTTCGGTGCCTTGCTCAAGGACACCTCAGTCGTGGTATTGAAGGAGGAGAGAGCGCTGGTTATTCACTCCCCCACCAACAATCCCTGCCGGACCTGAGATTCGAACCCACAACCTTTGGATTACGAGTCCGACTCTCTAACATTAAGCCACGACTTCCCCCAAAAAGAAGGATTAGGTGGTCTTGACTACAACTCTGTGTTATGGATTCCGATTAAATGATTCATAGAAGTAGTCATTCAGATTTCCCCTAATAATATATTCGATAATGCGTCAAGTGTGAATATTTTACAATGTAGCCGGACTTCTGCTGCGTGTCTTGAGGAAGCGGACAACGGAGCGCTGCTTCAAAGCTGCTTGAGCGTACAGTGCGCTCAGATGTTGAGAACGCTGCATAGACTCAGCATGAAGCCTTTCTTTCATAGTGTGTGAAACATGAAGCATTTGCTGCAGATATGCTGATGATTCACCACTAAGTGTTGATAATGTTATTCCTCCATCTTCCTCCATCCCCCTCCCCGTTGACTGGCTCTCAGAGCTCAGTTCAGCGCTGTGTGTAGGTGTTCATGTGTGGGTGAGCCCATATTCATTTCATGTTTGCATTTCAGCTTTTTCACTGACAGGTACAAAGAAATCAAATTGTGAAATAATTAATAGCGTTTGGTCATGTTACACTGATTGATAGAAATGTGTGAAATGACACAAAGGTACAAAGGTAATTGATTATTATGACATGCACAAAACAAAACGGGTTCAGTTAGAAAAAGCCTTTGTGTTAAAGACACCACAGTGAATATATAAACACTGTTGAGCCTACAGAAGCACACATTCTGTTAGATGCAGGTTATTATTAAACTGACTGTCCTATGGTTTAAACGCAGTACGTTTTGTACTTTGTCCATTGATTGATCAGGAAGCATTACATAAGTTCCTTTGAATCACAGATTGAAAGCTCCCATAAGAAAAGCGGATGTTTATAAAAAGGCATAATAAAGCAGGCTCCTCTCTGTTCCTGTAGCCGATATAAAGGATTTGTTGATGCAAATCATGATGTACAATAGTACGGATGTGCTGCAGCTCTGGAGGCTACAGAAAGATTCACAACCTTGAATTTTCACACCATTTACACCCCCGAGCAATGCTTTCATCCACTCACCCACTCACTCGCTCCACGGCTCGCTCTCTTTCTGACACTCGCTTTTTCCTTTTTCCTCTTCCATACTGTAATTAATATTCTCTTATTCAGATTTATCCCTGAGTTCATGACTTTAGGTTCCTCCTGAATATTAGCAATTGTCTTAGTGCTCACAGATACTGTTGTCTAATGTGTTTGTCACTGTATCGTGTCTGGAAAGTGCACAGTCTGTAACAGCTCTGACTGATGCCAAAGTGCCCACTTCCCATTTCTTTTGTGAGGTTGTTCACATCACCTTTTAAATGCAGCACATATCAGGATGAACAACTGACGTGCATGTGCGAAACACCCTACCCTGACATCTTACCACAGTATCAGCTAATTTAAAGTCACTGTAAAATCAAAACTGACAAAAAAGATTTTTATGGAATATTGCAGTGTTGTTGTTTTTTTTAATGCATGTGCCTTCATATTCTTTAATATAAATAAACAAAAATACAATAAACTCACATGAGATCCAGCAATAGCAAACAAAAATAATTCAACGATCCAATCAATTCCAGATGCACAAAATCACGCCCCACCCTACATTTTTTCCAACGCTATCTCACGAACCAATTCGTACGTATTTTACGAGGTGGCTAATTCGTACGATTTTGTACGATTTGTCTAAACCCCAGTGATGGGCAGGTTTAGGGGCGGGGTTAGCTGTAGGTCATTTCTCGTAACTCGTAAAATACGTATGATTTAGCAAAAATCGTATGAATTTGTACGAGTGAGGTCGTATGAATTCGTACGAATTAGGCACCTCATAAAATAGGTACGAATTGCTGTGAGATCGGGCTGTTTTTTTCTCATTTGAGAAGCCATTTCTCTTGGATATACCTCACAATAGGGAAGAAAATGAAATGCATTTTTTTTTAATATATATATTTTTGTCCAATGTTTCCTGAGGTGCACTAGCAATCTTAGTATGTATTTTTTTTTTTATCACAATTGGTCCTAATTTAGATATAAATGGTCAATTTTCCTCTGATTTCTTCGCTGTTGGAGGGGCGTGTCTACTGTGAGACTTCAGTGTAAACGCCCACGGCTGTGATTGGCTGACGTCTTTGCATATGAAATGAGCATTAGGTCTGGGACTCTTGCATTTTTACTATAACTGCTGCCAAGATGAACTAATGGTGAAAAGTGTTGATTATACTGTAGCATTATATTTAGACCTACTCCTGTCGCATCAAAGGTTGCAGAGCTGTAACACAGTCATGTCTACTGAGCACACAGTACTTTCAATGATCTGCGATCTCACGCATGCTTTCATCAGAACAAACACAGTGAAAATATGATGTAAACAGACTCACTGAGCAGTGTAAACCGTGTCATTGATTATAATCACATAAATCAAATCACTGATAGACTCGCACTGCTCCACCGATTATAAAGAGAACAATCTTTGATCACTTTCTTTATAGAAGTAATGTAAATAAATAATATAATAATCTATAAAATATAATATAATAATTTAAACTTATAATCACTACAGGATATGTTCATATAATTTATTCATATAATACATTAACTTGAGATGCTAGAAATGTATTAGTTAATTATACCTAAAGCATTAACTAAAGTTGATGAAGTTTGTAAAGTATTATTTATTATATATCACATTTTGTTTTTACATCTGAACGTCTATTGTCACTGTGTAGAGAGCGTCAAAACATTTGAGGAGGCTTAATGTGTGTTAATATATGGTAAATAAATGCTTTTGCAATTTCTGTGTATCATAAAGCGCAATTCATGAATAATTGTATAATTCAATGCTAAATCATTCAATGCTAAATCAAGAAATTTTGATGTTTTAAATGAAGAAAATATATTTCTGTTCATAGAAAAAGTCTGTGAAAATTTGTGCCAAAGGAATAGTTCACCCACTAATGTCAGCAGTGATGAACACAAAAGAAAAAAAAAAAACAGTACAGAAAAAAAAAATACTATGCAAGTCAGTGGGGACCAGAAACAGTTTGGTTCCCAACATTCTTTAAAATATCTTCTTTTGTTTTCAACAGAAATTCATAAGTTTGGAATAACTTGAGGATGAGTACATGATGACAGAATTTCCATTTCTGGGTGAACTGTCCCTTTAACCATTATGTGGACGAAGCCTTATTTTTCTTTTCCATGTGTTTTTTTGTTCTGTCTGCAGGATTCTGGCCACTGCCGGTTCTCATATGAATATCCCCGTGGATCTGAGGACCCTGAGAGCTGTGCGTGTGCTCAGACCCCTCAAACTAGTCTCCGGTATCCCTAGTAAGTAACTCATTATATAGCTCACTCTTAAAAATAAAGTTATTTAGAAGAACCTTTTTGTCCGAATCTTTAACATAAGAACCTCTGCTTCAAAAAGGTATTTGTGGCAAAAGAAGGTTCTTCCGATTTAAAATAAGAAAGAGATGGTTCTTTGAAGAACCTCTTGTCTTTGTACATATGACGCTGTGACACGGGTTATCATTTAAAATCATCTTGTATTGACACATAAATTTAAAGTAAAACCACTTATAGGCCAGAAGTACTTGCACTAATCCAGATAATTTCCTCCAGGTTTACAGATAGTCCTGAAGTCCATTATCAAAGCGATGGTGCCGCTGCTGCAGATCGGCCTTCTGCTGTTCTTCGCCATCCTGATGTTCGCTATCATCGGTCTGGAGTTTTACAGTGGCAAATTACACCACACTTGCCTGCCCTCTCCAGATATACTCGGTATGGAGAATCTTTTCAGCCTTTAAAGTGCCTATTATTGGTAATGAAAGGTTCATATTTTGGTTTTGGGAGTCCCCAACAACAGGTTGACATGCATGCAAGATCAAAAAACACTTTCATTGTCTTATAATATGCATTTGTTTTTACCTTACTTGCTCAACGACTCCCAAACGATTCGCTCAACGATTCATTTTTCCAAACCCCTCCTTTGCGTGACACTAATCTGCGGTGATTGGTCGATTGGTCTCATTTTCATCTCATCTAGCCTGTAATGCCTGATAAAGCAGTGTTTGTGAGCGCAGTGCTGCTTTGTGTACAGTGTTACCGGGGAAACCGCTATTTTTACTGCTCCAAAAGCGGCACCTAGTGGCAAAGAATGAATTTGCATTTTCATTCAGACCAATGCAAAAATATGCTAATGTTTCATTTTGACGTCAACATGAAATGGCTTGGGATTCGTTTTAAAAACGACTCGTTTCAACGATTCAGAGTCGACTCTTTCATTTGAGAGACAATAACTTTATACACGGTGCACTTTCAGATTTAAAATATTTTCATTCACTTAGAGCTGTGTTACACACTGCATGAAAGGTAATTTTCAAAAATCATAATAGGCTCAAATGAAACAGGAATGCTGCAGTATATTGGAGCTGTCATGCGATACGCAATTTGAATCTGCCATCTTTGATCCTGGGTGCTCAGTTCTGCTGCCAAGTTTTCTAAGCCGATCACGTGAGCCAAAGTGCCGTGTGATTTATTATTCAAACGCCACTGGAAAATCATATCATGACAAATGTGATTGGCTGACAGCACCACAGTCCCAAGCTTCTCACTAGCGTCTATCCTGAGCTGTGATATTCAAGCAGACAAAGAAAGTCATACTGTAGATCTATTTTACACTCCCAGAAAGAACCAGAGTAGGTACAACATAAGTAATATTATTTTGTCTGAATAAACAAACCTTTTTGAATTGCCATCAATGGAGAAAGATGGCAGCATGCACATCATTTACACTGTGACTGAGGTGAAATCTAGGGTGTTTCTCAATCTGAAGGCTGTGTCCTAGTAAGGCTGCATCGAAGGCTGTCTCAGGTTGAAGCATCCTTGGAAGGCAGCCTTTATTTTGCGCCCTTCGTTCAGCATATTTTGATCATTCATCAAGTGTGTCCTCCAATCACCCACAGTCCTTAGCACACAATTATGAAAAATAATTTACAGAAAATGAGTCGGCACTGAGCTCGTCCAATTTCATTATGAAATGCAAGACAAAAAGGCGTATGTTTGCTTTTGTTTTGTTGTAAGTTAATCACATAAACCACTGTGAGAACACAGACGGTTGTTATTCACTGCACTGCATTGTACTGTAATTTTCCCAAATTCATTTTTAAAAGTATTTTCATGCCGTGACTGTGGGGGAAGAAACTTTTTTTTTTTTCTTGGTTATACAAATATTAATATTGCATTCTATCATTTTGCAAACATTATGAGAACATTACTTTTGTATGTTCTCTGACCATTCTGAAACAAGTAACATTTAAAAAATGTTAGATGAACTAAAACATTTCAGAAAAAAGTTCCATGTACAATGTTTACATTTTTAACTTTTGAAAACATCTTTTTTTTTTTGGTTATATTCAAATATTAAGAGAACATTTTATCATTTTGCAAACTTTATGGGAACGTTACTTTTGGAAGTTCTATGAACATTTAACTGTCACCGTCCCGTATACGGGACGCCTAAGTTTACTTCACTATATTACACTTAAATCCTAATGTAATCATGACAAACTATATATCATTGGAAAGGTCTAAGTCTCCTAAATAGATATATTACCATTTTTTGTTGTTACAAATTATGTAGGAACAGTAATAGATTAATTTATGACAAGAGTGCACCAAGCGTCTATGATAAATCAACATCATAACAGGAGTTCTGACCTTTGTCACAAAAAGTCTTTATATCCCTGCCTTTTTCCCCATCACATGTTTTAGCAATCATCATAAGTTATATACCATTTGAAAGCTTAAAATCTCAAAATTCATCCTGTAAAAACCATTTTGAAATCGGACATTGCGTTACCATAGAAATGGTACTTCAAAATGTTTTGGCGGTCTCCTCCCCCTTAGCGGCGGTGTCATATTACAAAATGTATTACGGTCTTTTAGAATCAAAACTTTTTATAATCTTGACAAAATACATATCGTTGGAAAGGTCTGAGTCTCAAGATTCCATATTTTGTTATAGATGTAATATTGAGAGAGAAATTTATAGATTTGTGACAGAAATGCATAAAAAAAATAATTAAATGGAGTTTCAATGGCACCCGGTGGCTGTTTTTGGTATAACGCCTAAACAAAATTGCATATGAACCTCAATTTTTTTTATATCAACTTCAAATTTGGTACACAACTTATGTAGACATATGGCTTTAATTTTATAGCAATTTTGGATTTTTAACTATTTTTTTAAATATTTATTTTATATAAAATACAATAAAAATTGTATAATACATTTTCTTTACAGTAAATTTAAACTTCTATAACTTTTTAATACTTTAATTTTATTAAATGATTTAACTTCTGTAATAATCTGCTAATTGTCTTCTTTAAAAAGAGACCAACCTTAGGTCTGTATTCAAAAGCGTTCATGAATTATAATAATTTAAGTTTGGATACTGCACTTTCTCGTGAATTTTCAAAAATGGGGGGGTGACAGTTAAGGGGTTAAAGCAAGTAGTAACTTTTTTTAAAAAAATGTTACACAAACTAAAACATTTAAGAAAAAATCCCATGAACAATAATGTTTTTGTGCTAACATTCATATTAAGTTATTTCTGAATGTCCTCTGAATGTCCTTAAAATAATAATAATAATAATAAATATATATATAAAATTTGGCTATATAAAAACATTAAGAAAACATTTTATCATTTTGCAAACATGGGAATGTTACTTTTGAATGTTTTTCTGAAACAAGTAGTAACATTTAAAAATAGTTACTAAACTAAAACATTTCAGGAAAAAAGATCATTGAACAATGTATAATGTTTGTATACCAACATTTCCATTAAGTTATCAAAATGTTATTTCTAAAAGTTTTCAGAATGCCATTTTTTTCTTAATTATATGAATGTTAAGGAAACATTCCATTTTGTTATTTTGCAAGAATTATCGGAATGTTACTTTTGAATGTTCTTCTGAAACAAGTAGCAACATTTAAAAAACGTTAGATGAACGCCCAACTAAAACTTTTTAGAAAAATTTCCAAATAATGTTTTTGTACTAACATTTTGAGAACATTATTAAAGACCAGATAACTCTGAATGAACATTCTATTTTTTTTTTTTAACGAACATTCTATTAACGTTACTGGAAGAATGTTCCTCACCAAAGTTCTGAGAACGCTCCCTGTTCTAGCGTTTAATGCTGCTGAGGACTCTAGAAGCCTCAGAAGGTATGTACTATTAATGACAGCTTCACTCAGATGCAGCCTTCCATTTGAGAGGCTAAATGAAGTCTGTCATAGCAGACACTGCCCCTTCAGACGAGGAGGATCACTAACAGAAATACGTGCCTCTAAATACATTTCTGCAGCACCGTTATTACATACCTTACTGCACGTTTCACAGCAGTTTCAAAGTTTTAGGTTGTGTAACCAAAATCCAACGTTAAGTCAACATCAAATTGACGTCAAATATTGACGTCAACCCGATTTTCATTTTCAACCAAAATACAACGTATGTCTGACGTCATGTCCAACGTCAACCTAACGTTACATAGACGTCTGGTGCCTGCTGGAATACAACAGACAATATAAAGCCAGGGAACTAAAGGAGAAAAAAGAAAAGGAATGAAAAGAAAAGAAAATACAATCAAAAACATGCATAACCTTTACATTACTCAAATATTTTGAAGACAGAACACAAACGGACAGTTTTGATTGCCTTTCTATTAGTGCTACTTTGAATAGTACAAAAATAGCTTTCCAATTCTTTATAAAACACTGTGAAACAGGGTTTTCTGTTAGAAAATGTACACTTATGAATGTGAAACTTAACTAATCAAATAAATAGATTAATAACAAAAGCTTCGTTATTCACACTATCTTGATTAAAATATCCAAAAACTACACTTTCAAAGTGCAAAATAAAATTAAAGAGTACCTTCTCTGTGATAAGCACAGAGACATCATACCATAACTTTTTAACATAACTACAGTGCCAGAAGATGTGGGGTACAGTTTCCAAGTGCAAAGAGCAAAAAGAGCAGTTAACATCAATATCCTTCCTAAACTTACTGAGAAAATGTTTAACAGGATAGAATTTATGAGTAATTTTGAAAGAAATTTATTTTTCCTTGTTTGTAACAAAAAACTTATGAGGTAATAACCAAACACTTTCCCACTTAGGGTTTCTAACAAATTTAGTCCAATAAGCAATAGAGCAAGGCTTGGTAGTAACCTCCTTTAAAAATAGAGAGCGAATAGATTTGTTATTTTTAGTGTGTGAAAAACTAATTTTACCACATATTGTATTAGCTAGATTGACTATGGGCATATCAACCACATCTCTAAATAAGGAAACAATACCAGAATTAATTGCAGAGAGAACCAGAGAGAATTCCTTGGGAGTCACAGGAAAATTAAAGTGTACAAGAAACTCATCATAAGTCATAAGATACCCTTGAGTATTAAAAGAGATACTGAAACAATACCCTTATCAAACCAGCTTTTCAAAAAAAACCTTTTGTGCTCATACAGAATATAACGATTGTTTCAAATAAAATAATTGTGCTTGTAGATCAATTTCCAAGCCAACAAAGCTTGAGCATGAAAGGCAGATAGTTTCACTGGCAATTTCTCAATCTTCAATCACACATTAGTAAAAAAGAAAGACCCCCGAGTTGGTCAAAAATATAATTTTAACCAATTAATTTTGAGAGTGTTATTTAAAGTAGAGAAATCCAAAATTATGAATAAACTTAACTATAAGGCAAGCAAAGCAAGCATCACAAATATCTGGTATTCATATGTTTGATAAAAAAAATGACTGTTTATCAAAACGATGAAAGTCAAAACATTTTTACAATCATTTCATTTGTTATATTAGTGTAGTCGCTGAATGCATCATGTAATATTGCTGTTCCTTCAGAAAATGAGACGGTGGACTCTTCTGAGGTGGAGTTTGCGTGTGGAGTGAGGAAGTGTCCTGAGAAATACACCTGCATTGGCTCCTGGATTGGGCCCAATGATGGCATCACTCAGTTTGACAACATCTTGTTTGCAGTGCTGACAGTATTTCAGTGCATCACTATGGAGGGATGGACTGCCGTCCTGTACAATGTGAGTTCCTACAGCAGTGACGTTTCCAAAAGTCAGTTCTATATTTGACTGAATGGATCATATTTACATTAATACTCGTTGATACTCATCGTTTGTCTTTATTAACATACACTGCCTCTCAAAAGTTTGGGATCAGTAAGTTTTTTTATGTTTTTTTTTAAATAAGTTTCTTCTGCTCATCAAGGCTGTATCTGTTTGATCAAAAATACTGAAAAAAAACGGTTATTTTGTGAAATATTATTGCAATTTAAAATAACAGTTTTCTATTTTAATATACTTTAAAATGTAATTTATTTCTGTGATCAAAGCTGTATTTTCAGCATCATTACTCCAGTCTTCAGTGTCACATGATCTTCAGAAATCATTATAATATACTGATTTATAATCAATGTTGGAAACCGTTGTGCTGCTTCATATTTATTTGGGACCTGCAATATATATTTTTTTAGGATTCTCTGATTAATAAAAAGTTTAAAAGAACTGCATTTATTTAAAAAATAAATTTTGTGTTACAATATTCAAAAGTTTGTGGTCAGTAAATTTTTTCTTTCTTTTTTGTTTTTAAAGAAATTAATACTTTTATTCAGGAGGGATGTGTTAAATTAATAAAAAGTCGTAGTAAAGACTTATATTGTAAGAAAATATTTATATTTTGAACAAATACTGCTCTTTTTAACTTTGTATTCATCAAAGAATCAAAGAAAAAAGTATCACATGTTCTAAAAAACAATATGAAGCAGCACAACAGTTTCAACACTCATAATAAATCAGCATATTAGAATGATTTCTGAAGATCATGTGACACTGAAGACTGAGTAATGATGCTGAAAATTCATCGCTGTGTCACAGAAATAAATTCTATTTTAAAGTATATTAAAATAGGAAACCGATATTAGAAATTGCAATAAGATTTCACATTATTACTGTTTCGATCGGAGTTGCAGGGAGAACGCAGGAGACGAGGAGTAAACTAAATAGTCTTTAATAAATGAAAACACAGGAGAATACAACATGAAAGCCTGAACATAAACCAAAGAAACACAGGGAACGTAACGAGTAGACCAGAGGAAGGAGAACTGAACAGGCAAGAACTAATAAACACAGGATAATTACAAAACACAGGTGCAGGGGATTAATCAATGAAACTAAACAAGGACAGGAAGGTGACCAAATAAGGAAACACAGGAAGAACTATATATGGGCATATGAGGGAGGGAAACACAAGACACGGGGACACAAGTCTGACAATTATTGTTTTAAACTAATAAATACAGCCTTGATGAGCAGAAGATTAAAAATCTTACTGATCCCAAACTTTTGAGCGGCAGTGTATACCGACCGAACATATGAAGTTATTTACTAAAACTGCAGTAAATTATATGTAAATATGAAATGATGATGTCTTTAACCGAATACCTTTGTGAAATATGACAAGGCTGCTACTTTGACTTATTGATAAAGGATAAAGGACTTCTATCATGATTAACTCACCTCAGAAGCTGTATGAGTTTCTTTCTTCTGCTGAACACAGAAGAAGGTATTTTATAGAATTTGGGTAACCAAACCGTTTCTAGTCCCCATCGACTTCCATAGTAATTTCTTCCATACTACAGAAGTCAATGGCTACCGTCAACTGTTTGGTTACCAACATACTTCAAAATATCTTCTTCTGTGTTCAGCAGAAGAAAGAAACTCATACAGGTTTGGAACAAACTTGAGGGAGAGTAAATGATAACACTATAATTAACAAGCTATAATTACTATAATAATAAATAACTAAACTATACTATACTATACACTGTAATGAACAAACATAAACTATACTATCCATAAACTGTATTTAACACAGCACCTAACCATAATAATCTTGAAATGCTGGTTTTCCTCTAAAGCTTTACTTTATGCATTGATTGCTGTTGTTTCTCCACAGACTAACGATGCTTTGGGATCCACATGGAATTGGATATATTTCATTCCTCTCATTATTATCGGCTCGTTTTTTGTGCTCAACCTTGTTTTGGGTGTCCTTTCTGGGTAAGCATTTCACAAATATTTTATAAAAATTGGAACTGTCATTATTCATGCTCATGCTGTTCCAAATCAGATATCTGGCATTAAAAGCAAAGGAGACATTTTAATAAGTTTAATATATTTTTCCCCATGCAATTACAATAAATGAGGATTTGAGTTTTGAAGCATCAAAAGGATGCAAAAGTGACATAAGTATTAGTTCACGTAACTTGTGTCATCTTCTGTAGTAATGCAGTATGTTTGAACAATCACAGTGATGTGAACTCATCAACAGATCAGACTGATTCAAGCATTCACATCGATTTTGTGTACTAGATCAACTCTTTGTTTATTAATCAGCAACACTATTTATTTTATGGACTATCAAAAATGCATAAAGGATAGTTCTGTCAGGACCACTATCGTCAAAATGATAGATACTTAGCATACAGTTTGAATTTGGTGGTATGGTTGTGTTCTGGCAAAAACTCCATGCAGCCTGTCATGAATGAGCAGGGAGAGCAGCAATAATACCCCCCAAGCAGTGCCGATCCTAGACCCCCTACGCAAAACTGTGTCGTTTGGTATGGATGAGAATGGATGAGACAGTTCGTGTTTCACTCCGTCTCACAAAGCGCTCAAGGAGCAGTATCTCTTATAAGCAAGTATTCACATTACATGATATCTGTATTTAGAGAGAGTGACAGCACACCACATTAAGAGAAACGATCATTCATGTTTTCAGAACCGCTGGCCATTAAAAACGAAACTTAAGTGTATGCAGCATGCGTATTCTGCGTATAGAGGAAAGAACAGAACAGAACAAGCAGATATCATTAATGTACTTAATGATATTTAAGTGTAACATTATTCAAGAAAAGAAGTCTGATTCAGCAAGGAATATCAGAAAGCCAAGTCCTGACTGTGTGAAAGGAGGAGTTGGGGATGGAGGAGGGTATTTGCTCCTGAGGAAGCGGGAAAAGCTGCTGATTAATACTGAATAGAGCTTATATAGGAATGCCGTGATAGGTGTCATATTCCTATAGGTAGATGTGATCAGCTGAGAATCAGCTGATGCAAGCTTGACTCACGTGACCTGCCAGAACTAATGCTAACGCTCAATTTATATTAGGATTTTAGTGAATAAAGATGAACGTCTGTCTAATAGCTTCTGAATCTTTGTTTGAAGTCGTATAAATTATTGTTATTGTCAGGGTTTCTGTGGGTCTTATAAAGGTCTAAAACAGTCTTAATTAGCCCTTTCATAAATGAAGGCCTTAAAAAGTATTAAATTGGAGCAAAAAGTCTTCATAGTCATGGCATTAAATGTTGCAAACACTGCAGAAATTAGTATCTTCCTCACTATTTTTTTTGTTTGTTTTCCAAAACTAATATCTAAACATCTATTGAAAGTGAACAAAATAAAGTGAGTTTATCTCTCAGTGGGGCATGACAACTTTTTCCATTTTGAATTAAGTTGATTTTTCTGAGCGCATTGGCAGATATTTGTTTAGAAACTTACTGCATTTTGATCCGTTTCTCAGAAAACATGATTTCTTATGTTGAGGAAGAGCGTCACTTTTTTGCTTTAGAAGGTAGTGTAAAAGTTATGTCCATATTCTGGTTAAGCTATTTTTTAAATTATTTATTACAATTTTGTGAAATCAATAAAAAAGCAAAGTGGATCTGTTGAAAGCTGGGTTATTATAAGCCCCTTTCACACAGAGATTCCGGAAAATACACGGGTAATGTGTTCCGGCATTTGTTCCCGGATCGTCAGATTTGCTGCATTCACACTGCCAGTGATTTTCCGGAATCTGTGCGTGCGTTCACACACAACCCGTAAAGATCCCGAAAAGACACGTGACCTTTCATGTGACGTGTATAATGCGCGCGCACCATTTCACTAAACTGGAGAATGATTTCAGCTTCAGCGCGGATAGTGAGGAGCTCCCTGATCGCTGCTTCATTCCAGTTTACACATTTTTCTTCGTGTGAACGTTGATCTGCCTTCAAAACACCCGGTAAAACAGTCGAACGATAAAGTGCGTCAACACTACGACACACCCTTTACGGTATTGATCCGGCTTTTGTTCACACAGCGCTCGTTCCGGGACTGAACCCGGCAATGTTACTAGGTCCCAACCCGGGATCAATCCCGGAATTAATCCCGGGACGTGTTTGCGTTCACACAGAAGGCACTCCAGCAATTTTCTGGCAATTTTCCGGGACCAACGTGCAGTGTGAATAGTTAACTAAAACTAAAACCACAATTTTTTTTTTTTAATTTTCTTTAATTAATCTTTAAAAAGTCTTAAATTTACCTTTATAAATCCTGCAGAAACAGGATTTATAATGGTGCTTTTGCAAATCTTGAAGGCTCCCGTCTCCATTCACTGTAATTGCAATGGAAAGGAAAAGCATGCACGGATTTTTCAACTGATTTTTAATCTTATGTTCATCCAATAATTTCAAGGTTTGATTTGTAAAAGTGAATGCTTATTTTGAAGCATTGCCTGAATGAGAGAATTATGGCCTTGTGGTGAGTGTGCAGTGGTGGGTGGGCTGACAAGCACACTCTCTGGATGACTGCTTCACTAGGGATTGATTACTGTAGCTGCTCTTGCCTCCACAGCGTTTCTCGGTTGATCACGCCTTTGCAAAAGGTCAAAACCTGAAAAGCACTTCAATTATGTCCATTCTATTGATCGTTTATGGAATTATTATGTGAATGTGTGTCATTTCCTAAATCTTTCTCTAGGGAGTTTGCTAAAGAGAGAGAGAGGGTGGAGAACAGACGTGCCTTCATGAAGCTCAGACGCCAGCAACAGGTGGAGCGAGAACTCAACGGCTACCGGGCCTGGATAGACAGAGCAGGTACTGACATTCATTTTTATCTCAAATATTACCGGTTATGCTACTTATGTTCAGATTTGGCATTTTGCAATGCTTTCAAAAAGTGGATTTGGGGACTTGGTCTGTGTTTGCATAATATTTGTACAACTGTACAATTTTTTGTTGTTGTTAAGAATAGAGCAATAAAATGTTTATAGATGTATCTTGGAGATTGTAATGAAGGATGTATGCTGTTCGTGCATGCTTTGTAGTGTTCGCATTGGTTTATTTGTCTTTTGTCTTTCATGTTGATCAGTCTTGTTGTTTTTAGCATGCAGTATGTGTGTTTATCACATTTTTTGTCAGATGTTGTGTATTGAACGTCAGGGGTGAGAAACAAGCCTGCAGTTCCTGATATTTAATTATTCTTTTAAAGGAGTAGTTTACCCAAAACTGAAAATGTGCTAAAAGTTTACACACCCTCGAGCCATCCAAGATGTAGATGAGTTTGTTTCTTCATTGGATTTGGAGAAATGTAGCATTGCATCAGTGTCTCATCAGTGGATGCTCTGCAGTGAATGGGTGCCGTCAGAATAAGAGTCCAAACAGCTAATAAAAACATCACAATAATCCACAAGTAATCCACACCACTCCAGTCGATCAGTTAACATCTGGAGAAGACAAAAGCTGAAACAAATCCATAATTAAGACACTTTAAACTAAAATATGAGTCCATAATCCATAATAACGCTTCCTCCAGTGAAAAAAGTGGTCTGGTCTGAATCAGGAGAGAAATCTGCACAGATCAAGCACCATTTACAGTCAAAACAGCTCTAAACAAATATGTGTCTGGATTGTGATGTGAGAGACAACAGGATATGTACTTTTTCACTGGAGGAAGCATTATTATTGATTATGGACCGGATGCAAAGGTTTGAAGTTAAAAACGTCTTAATTATAGATTTGTTTTTTACAAACACGCAGCTTTGGGCTTCTAAAGACATTAATTGCTGGACTGGAGTGGTGTGGGTTACTTGTGGATTATTGTGATGTTTTATCAGCTGTTTGGACTCTCATTCTGACGGCACCCATTCACTGCAGAGCATCCATTGCTGAGACACTGATGCAGTGACACATTTCTCCAAATCTGATGAAGAAACAAACTCATTTACATCTTGGATGTACTGAGGGGGAGAGCATTTTCAGCAAATGTTCAGTTTTGGGTGAACTGTTCCTTTAAATAATTTGGTTCATTGAAATATCTTGAAAAATACAGAAGGCTTTCACTGGTCAGTAATGAATTGATGACGAATTTTCAGAGAAGAGTGGATAATGGCAAATGGTAAAAGTGCTCTTGAGAGAAGAGGAAAGAAGACATCAAGTGATTTTTAGGCCGTTGATGCGGTAATATCTGCTGACGTAACACCTCACATGTGACAGTAGCTAGTAGAAACACACAAAATCCTCTTGATTTGTGATGCTTGATTTTGCTGAATGCTCAAACTTGCACTGCTGCTATGTCAAAGTATCTACAGTCCACTGCTGTGGTATTAGGTGCTTGTTTTAAAATGCAATATTGTTTGTAATCTTTGGCTTTTTGAACTAGTTTTTGGCTCTGTAATTTCAGCCAGGCTAGCGAAGTTTCACCCAGGTTCAGTGACAGACTGTGCTCTGATTGTATACTACACCTACACTACTCGTTTCACATTTCACCCTGCCACCCACCACCTGAACACAGCATTCAGGTGAACATGAGTGTGTGAAGCTGCTTATTCTCCCACGCAGTGAAGGGTCAACGGAAAGGTGACACTGACTCACTGACTGGAGTGTTTGTATATGTGCCTGTCTGTGCTCAGAATAGTTGATGCTTCTACAGTACAGCAGATCACTTTTAAGGGGCCTACAAATTGTCATTTTTTCACAAACCAAAGTGAAAAACCAATAAATGATTGAATTAGTGTTGAGTTAATTATATTATTTCATTGTTAATATATTACATAAATTCTCTCTCTTTCTCTCTCAAAGAGGAAGTAATGCTTGCAGAAGAAAACAAGAATTCTGGGAGATCAGCGTTAGATGGTATGAATTTCATTTTGATAGTACAAATACATGTGTTACTAAAATGCATGCCTTTTATGTGAAATTAAAAATGTAAAAAAAACAGTTTTGGAAAATCAGATTTAAGGACAGCTGTTGATTATTATACATGCTATTAATAATCATATATTTATAACCTGGGGAAGAGTTAAAGAGAGCATAAAATAATCTCCTTCTAGGCTGAACCTATAAACATAGATTACCTATTTTCAGAAGATAATTTTGAAAATGTGTTAATAGGTTAAAAAAATATTTTGTGCAATTGTGAGACTATACCCACATAACAAAAAAATTTGAAATGTCCAGTTTTCTTGTTGTGATTATAACATTATTTTTAAGGTTTCTTGCAACATTCTACTACAATAATTTACCCAAAATATAGCACAATTTAAACAATTATTCTTGTCATGATTGTAACATTATTTAAGGGTTACAAAAATGTTTCTTGTAATGTTCATCAGGTACAAATAACATCATATGGACACTGAATGTTGATCTCAGAAAATTTTCTCTTAACATTATAAGAATATTAATAAAGTTATAAGAACGTTCCATAAACATTACTTTAGGAACGTTTTGCCCTAACATTTATATAGCTTTAAAAAAACACACATTAGTGAAAGTTGTGAGAATGTTCCTTGTTAGCTACACTGTAAAAAAAAATCTGTAGTTTTTACAAAACAATTTTGGCAGCTGTGGTTGCCAGAATAATTTTGTAAAAACTACAGAAAAACTGTAAACACATTTACAGAACAAAACTGTATAATTTACAGTATAAAACTGTAATTTACAAACAAGGAAATTTGAATGTAAACCACTAAATTCAACAACACACACTGCTATTAAAATATGTTTTTTAACATACTGACAACCATCATAATAATGCAGGTGATAAAAGAGAAGAATCAAAGCTCATCACAAGTAGCTTCGCCACAATCAGAAGTATATATTAATATATAGAAGCTGCACAGAGTCATTCATGCAAACACAAAACACCATCATGATAACACACGATACTTAAATAATGCAATAAACTTTCATTAAACAACAGAAGATGTAACATAAAGCCCAAATGTACATAACTGATAACAAAAACTATTAAAAATCATGATTATTTAAACAAAATAGTTTCAAATGTGGAGTGTCACGCAATGTAACCTATTAAGTCTTTTTCAGTAGCGTTTTTACAAAATGTTACAGTTAAAATTACACTTATTTTTCACAGTGTAAGTAATAGCAGCTACAACAAATACTTCCATACAGTAACAGCATATTTGTATATTCTTCTAACTACTAAACCTTTATTATGATAAGAAACATAAGGCCAACAAGTGGTTCCATTTAACCCTTTTCATTTTTAGTTTTAAAACGGGCCACCAGCAAGAAAAATGCAAGGCGTCGAGGACCAGGGGAGGAGAAATATTCTGAAGCCTCTACAGTTGGTGAGTAAAATATAAATGCCACCTCTTTGTTTTCATCCACATTAAGACTTGACATGTTTTACACTGTGTAATCTTTTTTCATGTTTGAGATACAATTCAACATGTCATCTTAACAATTTGTCTGAAAGGAAGGAAACAACCACTGTCAACACACATGCCATAAATTCATCTTCCATTTTTCTGGCTTTTGAAATAACACCGCTGGAAACAAAGATTACATTTCTAATGACATTCTGTGAGACTATGGATATATCTAATATTTTTTGGGGTGTCAGGTGGCCCCCGCCCGAGGGTTGGTATACGGACAGCGAGACGAGGGCCCGCTGCTTACTTGCGGCGCAAGGAACGCATGTTGCGGATATCTATTCGTCGCATGGTTAAAACCGACAGCTTCTATTGGATAGTCCTCAGTCTGGTGGCGCTCAACACCATCTGTGTTTCCATCGTTCATCACAACCAACCGGAATGGCTCACTATTATTCAATGTAAGTATCTCATTCACCTCAATACTACTACTGCACTAATAGTAATAATCATTATAATAATTCATAAATGGTATGAATTTATTGGCATTAAATTTGAAGTCTGTGCAAGCAGATTTACTAATTTTATCATTCATATTAAAAGCTTTCAGGTGTATATACGGTTTTTGGGTATTGTTGATCAAATATCTTAAATTGCATTTGTTTTCAGATTATTACATAATAATTCATTCAAATAATGCATAAACATCTGGTAAGTTGAAAGCATGCATGGACACAGCGGTCACTCCTGAGCTTTACAAACATGCTAATTTGTGTTGCTACAACTATTTTTTCCCCATTAATATTATGACCTCCAGAATAGCAATGGGGTATATTTACAGACATGTTTACAGCTTTACAGCTCCACAGAGAATTTGAAAATCAACTTGGTTGAGTTGTTAATGGGCTGGATCACCCCAAAACGGGTTGAGCAGCTACACAACTTCAAATGCTGCCTTTGAATTTTCACTGAAATTTGGTTGCATGATGGCATCCCTGACTCGCCAATTTAACCGTCTTCCCCTCTGGACCTTTGGAATTGTCTGGCTGTGTGTGTGAGTCCAAAACATTTGGGTGTACAAACATGGTTATAGCAGTTATCCACTGCTCCGAATCAGCAGAATATTTAGCAGTGTCAAACTCACTCCATGCTGAGCAAGTTAACATTGGCTGTCATGTTTCTCAATCCTGGAGCACCCCTAACACTGCCCATTTTTGATGGCCTTCTTAACACAGTTGATTTAACTGATGAACTCAGTAGTACTAATGAAATAGGTGTGTTAAATAAGAGACTGTGTTCATTGTTGGGGACTCTCCAAGGACCTGGCTGTTAGGCTCCTATTAGTGCTCACAATGTGTGTTCTAACTTATACTTCATATACTTCATGAGCCAGTTTGTACACTTTGACAAATATGCACTATGATTGCTTTGATACGCCTCCTGACCTGCAGAGGACAGTGCAGGCTTTGTTCTTAAGAAGAAAGAATAAAAAGGACTAAAATGAAGAAAGATATGACTGGTGTTTTTGGAGAAAGAAGATAAAGAAGAATAAAGAGAGGAAATTAGATATTAAAGTGGAATAAAGAGATTGTCTGTGCAAAAAACAAGGCAGTTGTGGGTGTTGCCACTAAGTGGACCTACCAAATTAGTGCAGTAAATTAAAGCCTACTACTTACCAGACACCAAGAGGGAAATTTCATAGCAGGTGACTTGATGCTGAAATGTCCGTCCGTGAGTCTGAAATCCGAGCTGGTAGCATTGGATCATCTGGCTGTAATGAGAGGTAGAGCTGAGCGTCATCAGCATAGCAATGGTAGGAAAAAACATGTTGCCTGTATGATGAGTCCCAGTGATGCAGTGTATATAGAGAAGAGGAGGGGTCCAAGAACTGATCCCTGAGGAACACCAGTGACAAGTTGATGTGATGGATACCTCTCCACCCCAAGCAACCTGTGACTCAAACTAGGGCTGCACGATATATTGCATGCGATAGTAATGCGCATCTCGTCAGTAAAGCCGGTTCCTTGATTAGCTGTAAATCTCCATCACCTGTTTTCAAATGGAGCGGCATTTAATACACAGAGCCGTAGATCGCTGACAAGCTACGCAATATCACGTTCACTATCGCATGCGATTCATCTGCGATTCTGAGCGCGAATTGCATAGCTTGTCAGTGAACTAAGGCTCTGTGTATTAAATGCCGCTCCATTTGAAAACAGGTGATGGAGATTAACTACTAATCACAGAACCGTCTTTACTGACGAGATGCGCATGACTATCGCATGCAAAATATCGTGCAGCCCTAACTCAAACCAGTGGAGTGCAGTTCTGGTGATGAGAGGGTGGACAGGAGGATCCGATGATTCACAGTGTCATAAGCAGCAGATAAATCTAGCAGAATGAGCACTGATGATTTGGACTCAGCTCTCGCCCTCCATAGCATGACTTTATCCCTACTTCAGGCATCTTTGGTCATGTCTACATCAACATATGAGAACAATGTTCAGAGCATTTCTCCACCCCCACTCTGACCTCTCTTCTGCACTGCAGATCCTTGCATATCAGTCGGAAAATGGTCATGACATCCATCAAAGTGTGCAGCAGCCTCACCACTGATTGTTGAGGAGTATGACCCATTGTAACATTAACAGTCATGTAGACTGGAAACTATGGATAAATTCCAAGATTCCTTGCTGAACTCTTTACTTGAGGCACATTTTGCAGTTTTCAGATCTGGTGACAAAAAAAAATCAAGGGTATGTATAGACAGAGGGTCAAGGATCTCTCGGGTTAACATGGTGGCAGGGTCATTTTACACAACTTCAAAACAGCATGCAGACAGGAGGTGAGAGACATTTAGCTGGTGCAAGGACAACAATTTGGCTCTAAATTTCATTAAGACCACAGAGATGATTTTCTGTCCAAGGTGATGTTGAGGTGTAAGGTCTCGTTATTATTCACCTCCAAATTTGACACTTCAAATACAACACAAAGTGAACAAGATGGTAATCCTTACAACCCCACCGGACAAATCAGTATTTTCTAAAGTCAAAATAAGACTTTAAACCTTTTTAACTATAAACCATAGCTTCTGGCCAACTGACACACACGGGTTGAGTTGCTTGACGTAAATTGATTCAGTAACTGAGGTTGCATGAATTACCATCATGTTCACTTTGTGATGTTTTTAAAGTGTCAACTTTGGGCATCCCATACACTTGCAGCATATGGACTCACAGAGATGGATTATTTTTCATCTGAAGAAAGAAAGTCATATACAGTTGACTACACTTCCACAAGAGACTCAGAAAGGCTGACATGAGCACACTCATCCTCACAAACCTCTACAGATGTGTCATGGGAAGAACCTGTTCTACTGTTTGACAACTGTGAACCGAAAGACATTACAGCCTGTGTCATAGACTGCACAACACATCAGCAGATCGAGCCAAAGTCTAAGGCATTCAGTCTGCGCCCAAAGAAACTACAAACATTTTGAAGGATAGCATCCGCCCCTGGTCTGTTCCCTCTACAACCATCAGGAGGAGACAACAAGCCTAAGGAACAGTTTTTTTCCTGGGCTTTCAAGCTACTTAAACAGATCATCTCCCTGTTCCTTACCCCTATACACATGCCCCATCGTACCTGAAAGACACCTGTCCTCTCCAAAACAGTTATGCCTGTATACATTATACTTTATTCTTTGTAGGGTCACAAGGGAGGGCTGGAGCTGATCTCAACACGGGAAACACCTTGGAACTAATACATACTCACACATTTACACTCTCACTCACACCTACAGGCAATTTTAACATCTCTGAGTAACCAGAACCACATGCCTTTGGACTGTGAGGGAAACTGGAATAACTGGAGGAAACCAAAGCTGACATTTAGAAAACATTCCCAACCGTTCATTTTAGCATCTTAGAGCCAGATTTACTAAACAGGGCACATTAGCATGAGAGCACAAACCCATAAAAGTGAAAAGTGTAAAATTATGTGAGTGATTTACTGAAAATTTGCAAATAAAAAGAACACAGACACAACCAGCACATTTCCATGATGACCAATGCAGTCTACCAAGGGCATGGGTTAATACATGTTTTTTGGGGGGTTGATAAACAATGGTGCAAATACCAAAATAAATTGACTGCCGCATTAAATACTCTCCTTCCATAAATTTTGCATCTGAAAGGGAAACTCCTACAAATGCATATGCAATAAGGTCAGCCGCAAAAAAAATAAATGCTGTTTCACTGCGTGTCTTTAGTAAATCCTAACAGTTAAATCCCAATCAAAAGAGGTTTGCGCTGGCACAAGCTGTTAGTAAATCTGGCCCTTAGGGTTGCATTTTACCAGATGCATTAGACCAGTACCATTCAGTTTGCTAATCATATTAACTGTGTGAAAATAGGATTTGTGGAGAGTTCAGAAAATGATCAGTAGACAGCCTCAGGGTTTGTCTAATACAAGTCAAACAGCCCATGGCGTATATAACTAGAGCACCATCTGTTACCCAGAAAGAAAGAATAAGTGCTGTTTAGTGATAGTGTTTGCCTTTAGGATAGGGGT
Source organism: Schizothorax lantsangensis (assembly GCA_027422415.1). Lineage (NCBI taxonomy): Eukaryota > Metazoa > Chordata > Actinopteri > Cypriniformes > Cyprinidae > Schizothorax > Schizothorax lantsangensis. The sequence continues at coordinate 3,732,555 of CM049845.1, forward strand.
GTCCAGTCCTGCTCCTGGAGGACCAACGCCATGCAGATTTGAGTTCCATCCAGCTCCAACACACTTGCCTAGATATATCTATCACATAATATCCACGTTCTGATTGGTCAGATCACCTGTCAATCAAGCTCTTTGCGAACGGTCAATTGGGCTAGTTTTGTTACGCAGACCTGGCAACCCTGTTGCACAGTAAAAGAGAGTGAACTGCTGGTCTCTTACTCGTCACTGCATTGTACATAAAGCCACAATTTAAGATTTGGTTTTATTCTGTTCATATATAAATAAATAAATAAATAAACAGTGTCATTGGACATACATAACACTGATACTAGTCACTAAAAATTTTATTTATTTGTTGAAATCTGGAAGCCATAGAAATAAACTTTTTTTAAATAAATTCATTCATTCATTCATCAATTTATTTATTTATTCATTATTCATTATAACAGTGTTATATCATCGTTATAAGCAGCAGTCACACGTTATTACATTTCAAGTCTATTTTTTTAACTTAGAAGCCACAGAAAGAACATATTTTTATTTTCATTAACAAACATACAATATAATACAATATTTTAAATTATTCATGTCCTTTATTCATTAAAATGCATTATATCAACATAAGGCAAATGACAGTGATAAAAGTCATTACAATTAACGTCTAATTTTTGGCTGAAGGTTGCAGGCTTGCCTTCCAGTGTCTTTGGCTTAACTCTGCTCCGCTGGGGATTGAACAGCCCTGATCTATGGTGCTCAAGTTAGCTTTCAGTCTGATCACAAACTCCTCACAGCATCTTCTGAATGTTGCTTCTGATAAAAACATCTGCAGCACTGTTTTCAGCTCTGAAAAGCACATTTTATTAGGAGACATGCTGCAACTAACAGAAACACTTCAGGGCAACATTATGTTCTCCAGTGAAACTGCTGCTAATGAAATGACTACACAAAAATAGGCCTGTCAGACAGAAAAATGCCCCGCTCTGCTGTGTCAGAAACGTTCTGTGTGTTGATGACGGACATTCACTTAATGGTCCCTGCAGGTCTATGAGTTGCTGAAATGACTCCATACGGCACAACAGGACATCCAGCACTCTGTAGCTCAAGGCAGGAGGTGTTGTCATGAAGGCTTACTTAAGCTGTCAGTGTTCCTGCATTTTTATTTCAAAAGACAAGCAGAGACCTTTGTCTGAGCTGACACCATATGCAATTGTTATGAATGACAACATGTAGGGATGTACCTAAGGCCAAATACTTTATTCTGAAAATCTCTAATAATTAATTAAAAACAAATATCTATTTGTATAACAAATGTTTGGGTATCTGGCAACCCACCAGCACTGTCATTGAGTTTCATTGATTTTAATGAGAGCAATTTAGTTTGGTGCTCGCTGTCTGAGTAGACATGGTGTCAAACCCCGTAAGTGTTTACCTCTTCACAAATGTGTTGACACTTCAATGATTTTTACGGTTTTCAGACTACACAGAGTTTGTGTTTCTGGGACTTTTTCTTGCTGAGATGTTTCTGAAAATGTATGGCCTTGGTTTCCGTCTCTACTTCCATTCATCCTTTAACTGCTTTGATTGTGGGGTAAGTGAATCTTTTAGAGTTCATGTGTTACTGTAGTGTTAAGTGCTTCAATTAAAAAAAATTAGAGGACAAAAATGTGTGTCAGAAAACTGTCATAAAAATATGATATATTATAAATATTATACACACTGACATAGATTTTTATAATCAGGCCTGATTATAACTACCAAAAATTATTTTTTGCCCTTTAAATGCCAGTTTGTTTACATAATGCCACTGTATTTAATGTTTTTTTTTGTTGTTGTTGTTTTTGTTGTTTTTTTACATTCTTGGTTAAGTCAATGATTAGAAACAATATTAATTTTGATGCAAGATTTTTTTCTTGAGCATTATTATTATTATTATTGAAGCCTTGGCAACAGAATGAAACCATAGTAACAAGTAATGCATGTTTTTATTCTTAAATGGCACTGAGGTTAAATAATGCAATGCAAAGGGGACATTTTTGTCCTTAAGGCCTAAGTGTAACTTTTTTCTTTTTGTACCAAGTGTAAAATAGATTTAAGGAAATTAGAGGTAAATATTAAACTTCCAATAAAAATGCTCATTTTTGGCAAAAATGGTGCTGTTTGCATTAATACAGGCAAAATAATTTTAAAAAGACAGGAAAAAAAACAACACAATGGTTAAACCAGAGCATTTTCCAATCAAAAAATGATCCTGCAAACCATAAGTCTGATGAATCCTAATGAAAGCGTAATGTTGTGTTTTGTGCAGGTGATTGTGGGTAGTATTTTTGAAGTGGTTTGGGGATTCTTCAGGCCTGGAGAGTCTTTTGGCATCAGTGTCCTCAGAGCTTTACGTCTGCTACGAATCTTTAAGATAACAAAGTAAGTTTATAACATTTATCCAAGTAGTATCATATGTATTCTTTCAAGGAATGTTTTTGCATGATAGCCACCAGCAAATGCAAATATTCACATTAAACTACATCTAAAGGCATCAGCAGGCATATAAAACAGTGTCTCTCTAATAAAAGTATAATTGGTACTGTGAGAAGCATGTTAAAATCCAGTCACTGCTCATGTGTGAACTGTCCAAAGGCATTATTTACCTTGAACAGCAAATGCATAATGAAAAGCAACGTGTAAAAGCAACATAAATGCTCAATTTTTTTTTAATCAATTTGTTTTTTATTGTTAAATTTTTACTACAGTTTCAAAGTGTATTTAATAAACTATTTTAAATATGCCTATTTATGTCAGTTTGAAAAAAAATATTCACATTATTTTTTAATTTGATTTATCAACAGATTTATCAAAATTAAAAAAGTTTTATTTTTAAGTAAGACTCGGACACAAATATCATGAAATGTGTCTTTAAATGCTGAAATATAGGACAAATTAATTTTATTTAATTTATTCTCTTAAATGTTACCCTAGACCACAAAACCAGTCTTAAGTCGCTGGGGTATATTTGTAGCAATAGCCAAAAATACATTGTGTGGGTCAAAATTATTGATTTCTCTTTTATGCCAAAAATCATTAGGATTTTAAGTAAAGATCAAATTCCGTGAAGATATTTGGTAAATTTCCTACCGTAAATATATCAAAACTTAATTTTTGATTAGTAATATGCATTGCTAAGAACTTAATTTGGACATCTTTAAAGTTGATTTTCTCAATATTTAGATTTTTTTGCACCCTCAGATTCCAGATTTACAAATATTGTCCTATCATAACAAACCATACATCAATGGAAAGCTTATTTATTCAGCTTTTTTATTCAGCTTTTGTATAAATCTCAATTTTGAAAAATTGACCCTTATGACTGGTTTTGTGATCCAGGGTCACAAATATGGTATAATTCCATAGTATACTGGATGGTTGGCATTAAATTCATTTTCACATGCAATTGTGTTTAAACAATCAGGCTCTTGTGAGAAACTTGTGAGACACTTTATTAGTATTGTACTGTGTGGGCAAATAATGGCAGTGTAAAGAAACGTGATATTTTGTGTGTTTGATCAGGTACTGGACATCCTTACGGAACTTGGTGGTTTCCCTCATGAGCTCCATGAAGTCGATCATCAGTTTGCTCTTCCTCCTCTTCCTCTTCATCGTAGTCTTCGCTTTACTTGGCATGCAGCTGTTTGGTGGAAGGTGAGAACGTGAGAGAGTCATTCTTACAGACAGACATAAAAATATACTGTACTCAAATGTGAAAACAATATGTTACAACAATTTATTCAAATATACAGTTCAAAAGACTTTGAAAAAAATGAATTTAAATGAAGCCTCGAGACCAACCTACCTACTCTCTACTCTAACACACACACACACACACTCACACACACACACACACACACACACACACACACACGCACGCACGCACACACACACACACACACACGCACGGATGCAGTATGTGTGTGTCTGTGTGTGTGTGTGAGTGTATGTTAACTGGTCGATTATATAACTTCAGTTGAGCTTATTCAATGCATGGTGAAGATCACTTTCCACACACTTGTTTCAGTGTAACTGTGACAGTTTTGTATAGTATAATGTAATGCAGGGGTTCTCAAACTTTTCAGAGCCAGGGAAACTTTTCTAAGGACACCATCATTTTTATAATTATAACAGTGATTAAGCATATGCTTGCTACAATTTGCAATCTTAGATGCCATTGGAACCATATTATTATCCATATTAATAGTTTCATTCAAATTCAGTCTTAAAGGGATAGTTCACTTTGAAATTCAAATTTGGTATCTATCAGCTTACCCCAAGGGCATCCAAGATGTAGGTGTCTTTTTTTCTTCAGTAGATCCAATTTTGATGTTTTTAGGTCAAACCGTTCTAGTCTGTCAGTCATATAATTGCAGGTATAGGTCACTGTCTCTATAAGAGGGAAAAAGAACATGCACAGAGAAATCCAAATTAAACAATTCCCCATTGTAACTACACATTGATGGCCTAAGACACGAAACGAGCGGTTTGTGTGAGAAAACGAACAGTATTTATATCGTTTTTTACCTCTTGTACACAACCATGTCCAAGTGATCTGAGTGCACACACATCCGGTGTGTGACGTGTGTGTGCGCGCGCTCTGGCTCACGCTGCATTCACACGGGGCGTCGGCGTCAACGCTTGACGGAGGCCGTGTCTGAAGCGTGGTGCTGACTCAACTTTTCAAGCGCCAACGGAGGCATCAGCCAATCAGATCGCCTCATGCAAATACCCAGCACCACGCTTCAGACACGGCCTCCGTCAAGCGTTGAACGCCCCGTGTGAATGCAGCGTGAGCCAGAGCGCGCACACACACACACACGTCACACACCGGATGTGTGTGTGCACTCAGATCACTTGGACATGGTTGTGTACAAGAGGTAAAAAACGATATAAATACTGTTGGTTTTCTCACACAAACCGCTCGTTTCGTGTCTTAGGCCATCAATGTGTAGTTACGATGGGGAATTGTTTAATTTGGATTTCTCTGTGCATGTTCTTTATCCCTCTTATAGAGACAGTGACCTATACCTGCAATTATATGACTGACAGACTAGAACGGTTTGACCTAAAAACATCAAAATTGGATCTACTGAAGAAAAAAAGACACCTACATCTTGGATGCCCTTGGGGTAAGCTGATAGATACCAAATTTGAATTTCAAAGTGAACTATCCCTTTAAATTCAAAATCAAATTCAAATTTAATCAATTAAATTAATAATACTTTGCCAACTTAAAAAAAATATTTGTTTAAACAATAGGACCTTATGAAATGTTTGCTGGTTTGTTTGTTTTTTTGTCCTGGGTTGTCTGTATACATTTTTCTGGATTTATGTTTTAATACAAATTTATGATCAAAAACAGTGGTAATCAAACGAAGCCATAAAACATTACCAGTTTAATTTTAAACTAATAATCTTTAAAATCTTTTAAATGCAGTCAAATGAAAATTTATCAGTTCCTTTTCTTTTTTGGCAAACAAAGTGCTGCACAAGTTTGGTTTAACAGGTTTACTATTAAAACTAGAATGGGAGAATAATTGTGATTAAAACATAAAGTTGTAATAATTGTATTATTATTATTATTATCATCACCGTGAATGTACATTCTACTGTACAATAGTAATATATCTCTGTCACAATTTATTTTATTTTGATACGTTGTCGTGAATACATGTAGACTTCATTTTTTAATTATTTGAGTGTGGTTAAATATGTCTTTTTGTGGTTTAATATTCAACAGTCAGTAGTCCATATGATAATTTGATTAAGTGTATAGTCCTACTTTTGATTTATACATTCAATATTTGCCAAATTCTGAGACATTCCACGTTGATTTTTTTTATGGATTCCGCGATTCTGTTTACATTTTCTGCATCACAAAAATCATAGGGCCCTATCATTATTCCTCAGACTACACTTTGAGATCACCTGCTGTAATGGATGAGTATTTGCAATTAGAGGACAGCAAAAATAGAGTAATCCCAGATTTCTTTCACAAAATACATTATAATACAAAATACGGGGAAGTCGTGGCCTAATGGTTAGAGAGTCGGACTCGTAATCGAAAGGTTGCGAGTTCGAGTCTCGGGCCGGAAGGAATTGTTGGTGGGGGGAGAGAATGTCCAGCGCTCTCTCCACCTTCAATACCACGACTGAGGTGCTCTTGAGCAAGGCACCGAACCCCCAACTGCTCCCCGGGCGTCGCAGCATAAATGGCTGCCCACTGCTCCGGGTGTGTGTTCACGGTGTGTGTGTGTGTTCACGGTGTGTGTGCACGTTGGATGGGATAAATGCAGAGCACTAATTCCGAGTATGGGTTACCATACTTGGCCACATGTCACGTGACGTCACTTTCACTTTTCATAAGCAAACCACACAGCATGCATGCAGAAATATGAGACATTATCTTACATGACAATGCAAGCAGCATGCTTCTGTCAATGGAGAAAAACACACTTTCGTTTCCCACCCACTTCATCTCAGTTATGTGGACATTCTCTCCGCTCACACACTTTTCATCAGTGCACCATTGGACCTGCTAGAAACAGCAAAGACACTGATGCTGCATGACATATTGTGAGAGATTTATGTAAGGTACATTCTGACCGGCTGAATAGTTGACTAGTGAAACTGTATAGCTCTAACATACACAGATGTCAATTGCCACTGGCTCACCAGAATGATGTGTCTGTGCTTCAAGCTATAACAAATGGTTACTTATGCAATCTGCATCAATATGGATGCTCACAAGGATAAAATAACAAACACAAATGTCATTTTAACTAAAGCCATTCAAACACTTCTTTCTCTTGCACAGGTTCATCTTTGAAGATTACACTCCTACTAATTTTGACACGTTTCCGGCTGCCATCATGACCGTCTTTCAGGTAAGACTCCACAGATCATTATGCATGTAAACATAGTAAATACTTCTGAATCATAGAGCTTATGTTCACCTCATATTCAGCTTAATTATATGAGTACAAAAATGTGTTGAATTGACATCGCAAGCCTTAACTTTTTTATTATTTAAACTGCTTTTTCAAATTGATTAATCCAACATAGATTCTTACTGGAGAGGACTGGAATGAGGTGATGTACAATGGGATTCGCTCACAAGGAGGGGTGCAGTACGGCATGTGGTCCTCGATCTACTTTATTGTTTTAACCTTGTTTGGGAACTGTATCCTTTTTAGCTATAACTACTTCTATGTGAAAAAAAACTTAATGTATTGGTCTATGTTGACTTAATTTTGTTGTTGCACATGAAAACAGCTTTGCAAGCAAGTAAAACTTGTAATGCTCATTCCATTCAAATCTACCCAAATTCTTGACGATGCTGTGAACAGACACATTGCTCAATGTATTCTTGGCTATTGCTGTGGATAATCTAGCCAATGCACAGGAACTAACCAAGGTAAGTCAAAGAAAGGTAACACATTACAGTTCTCTAATAAACATCTAAATGTAATATTTTGCAATAACACTGTTGGTGTACCAGAATAATCCCAAAAATAATAACATTGTATGTATGTTTCTCATTAGCATACCTTTAATTATGCATCCAGTGCATTAACTTTTGTGTGAATTCTGTATATATGTACTGTATATATATATATAATTAGTATTCATGCACTTAATTAATAGTAAGTGCATGGTGTAAATTAATAGTGTATGCTTTTAGGTAGATATACTGAGGAGTAATTTTTGTGTTAGGAAGAAGAGGAGGAAGAGTTATTAAATCATCGTTATAAACCCAGAGAATTTGGCCTCTCAGAGTAAGTTTTTTCTCTTTTAGTATGTCATAACCTGTTTATCATAAACTAATGATACAGTTTCATATCATGTGTTAAGAAGCTGGTAAGCATTCTAAGAAACTAATAATAATTTAGTCTCGATTGCTGACTGTTGCAAATCTTCTTGTGCTTGAGACATGCTTTTAAACCATTATGCCACTATGCTACTATGTAATTTTCAGACCCATCAAACACATGAACAGAAGTGTCATATATGAATGTACCATTTGTCTGTCACGTTTTTTGATCAGTCTTGGTTCTGGTCAAATTTGATAGGGAAGAACACATAAACACTTCAACTGGTAAACTGGAATGACTAGATCATTTTCGCTTTGTCTTTAAATCTTGGTTATCGAGGGCGTAAAAATTATTTATTTTTTTATTTATTTTTTAATCTTTAGTTGCTAGGAAACTCAAGTGCCTACACCACGGGGGAATAGTGTGTTTATTTTATAGAAGAAAATCAATATGATATTAGAGTGATTACAAGCTTTAGCTTGGTACAGTAGACAGTGCAGTTCAGCTTTAAAAGTACATAAAGTCACAGAGTCAGTACTGAGCAGAGGTCTTTGAGAAACTTGAATGTACCTAAGAATTCTGAAGTCAAATTGTTGTTTAGTGCCTTTTAGCCAGTTTCTCCACTCCTCCACACATTGAAAGAAGTTCATATTTTCTCCAACAAGAGGGGCTTTTGCACCAGGTAGTTATTGGAACTCAGTTATAGGAACTGGCCACCGGGTTGGTCCCCCAAGAACTAAACTTTCCCCTAGGGCCATTTTTCTGGTTGCATTTGCACCACCAGTAGGAACTCTGAAGTGACTCGGCCGACAGAGATGTGGCATTGGATTTCCTCCATAGTGAAAAAGTTGCGAAGTGCCTGGACTTTGGTGTTGGTCCATCTATACAACCTAGGCTCATTGGAAATACGTGTCTCTACATACATTTCTGCAAAACTGAAAAAACGTACCTATATGTACGATTCACTGCAGTTTCCAGTTGAAATCAACACTAGAGGCAGTAAAACTCTGACAACTTTTATTCCTTTTCACACGAAGTATGACTTACAGGAACAGTTTTGATTATTTTCTCACAGTTACTTGCAGAATGGTATGTTATGACTTCTAAACAATTTTAACATCCTGCACGATTTGAAAACTGATACTTTTGAACGTTGTCGTCACATATACAGCTTCATATGTATGAGTTTACTAACTCAGTAAGTTTACTCGGTAGTTCACGCGATACAGCTTTGCACTCAGGTGAAGAAGAGCTCCGGTACGAATCCCGTCAAACTACAGTTCAACAAAACAGCTCAAATCTGCATAAGGAAGTTAAAATAGCATGGCTGCATCAGCGAATACGTTTTTATATTACTTTTGCATTTGTTAACACTTTCGAGTAGGTTTGGGTTTGGTGTAGGGGATACTTCCAACCTCATAGAGCTTAGTCTTTAGCGACACTCACCGGATATTTGAATTATGAATGGCGGCAAAATGTACCTCAAGCAGCATAATAAAAACACTGCAATACGTGCCTGTACCAACGTAATAAAAACGTGTCACGGTCACGTATTAAACGTGTGTTTTAGCGCAACTCTCTGGACATTTCACTTTGAAACTGCCGCGAAACGTGCTGCAAGGTACATAATTACGGTGTTGCAGAAATGTATGTAGAGACACATATTTCCAATGAGCCTGAGCTGCATCTATAGCTGTTTTCCATGTTCGTGGAGTAAGTATGTAAACTCTGTTTACATGGCTTTTAAAAAATGGTGGGTGCCGGTGCTTTGTATGGCATGCATCACTGGTAGTTCCTATTCTGTTGGGTTAGATCCTACTCTGAAATAGGAGCTAATTTAGTCCCCACAAAAGGCGTTTCTATAACTAAATCATTAGCAGTTCCTGTGGTGCGAACACACCAAAAAGCAGGTATTTCCACCAATAGTTATAGGAACTATAAAAGCATTCCTCTAGTGTGAAAGCCTCTTTAGCTTCTCTCAGTGTGTATACAGGAGCATATGGGAAAGAAGGCATGGGACATAACCTGATAGTATTTAGATTAACCATAAGCACCTTACTCAAAGTGGTTGACTCCTGGTGGGATGTGAACCATCAAATGTCCAATGATCAAACCTGACCTGAGTTTATTGTTTTTGGCCAATTACTCTTCTTAGTGATCAGTTTGTATCCAAAACATTCCTGAATATACGTGACATGGTTAATGTCATCTTAGATTCTTTCTCTGAAATGTTTGTTTGGAATTAGTTTAGTACATTTCAATCAGTCTAGAGACCATGTAATTCTGTTGTACTAGTCTGTTAGATCGGTTTTGTCTTAATAGATCAGTTTAATTTGCTTCATACAACCTTGGCAAAGGATAGACCCAGTGGAGCAACTTTATTCAAGTCACCAATTGTTATAGTTTAGGATTGCACCTTGTGACCTCGAACACTTTTGTTTCCAGTTCAGATCTGTAACAATACTTATATTCAGCAAACATTATCAAAGACAATATCAAAAAGGGCATAAATCAGATAAATCAATGTAAGATTAAATAATGTCAGGAACTGTGTAAGAAAATGGCACGATTTTTGCACACCAATTCAAAAAAATTAAAAATTCTAGAAAGACTAGGAAATGAGGAAAATGGATAGTGGCAGTGATAAATGGAAAACAGTTCAAGCTTTGTTTGGATGCAATCACAGCAATGCCTTCATATACCTTTGCTCAGTTGCACGGTTCTAATCAAGATGCTGTCAATGCTGTCAAAACCAAAGTGAACTTGAGTATCGTAGTCAACTATACAGTATGTGTTTCTCTGGTGCTAATGAACATCCAAGTAGGTTCATTAGTTGTGAACTAGTGGATAACACAATGGCATCTCAGCTTGGCATCAAATTCTCCCCAATAGTTGCAAAGGTAAGTAAGATCGCAAAACCATTGAACCACTTATTTATGGTTCAAAATCTTTACTGTTCTGGCACATGTTATGCTTTAAAATGCCAATACACTGCCTTGTTTTGTCCAGAAACCTAAACTCTGCAGGATAATAGACCCCGAGAGCCCGATTTTCCCACCCCTGCTATACTGCATTGAATTGATCTCTGTAACAAGTTGAATTGACCAACTGTACCAACTGGAATCAGTCTCTGTACTTGAAGCATTTGGTGTTTTAACACAAGTCTAAGATGCCAGTGTGGTCAGGTGTCTTGTAATGTTATATGTGCAGAAGTTTATGCTGTTAACAATCAACCAGGGGATGTGTGTTTTGGGGGTGCCATATAAGCACAGCTTTATACTGCTCAAGTCCACATCCATATTCTTAAGGTAATTGCACACTGAGTCCGAAATTTTCGCATGCGTTTTTCAGTTTTTCCGTATTCCCCTCCTTTCCAATCAAAATGCATGCTACGGATGCGAAAACGCAGAAAATCGAACCTGATCCGAATTTTTTTTGATGGACAAAATTTCGGAGGCAGTGTGCAAATGTGATTGACACAACGTGAGGTCGTATTTATTTTTTAATGTGTGAAAATTTCGGACAAAAATTTCGGTCTCAGTGTGCAATGACCTTTATACTAATAGGGCAGGAGTAGTCACCCCTGCTCCTGGTGAGGTACGTACCTTCTTGCAGACTTCAGTTCCAACCCTGCTTCGACACACCTGCCTGCAATTTTCAAACAACCCTCAACACCTTGATTAGCTGAATCAGGTCTGTTTTATTAGGATTGGAGCCAAACTCTGCAGGATGGTAGGTCACCAAGAGGTTGTTTACCACTGTTGTAGAGTTGTTTATATTAGATATTAGTTAATAGAAGCTTGGCTAATTTAACACTGTAGTCAGATTAGGTACAACAGTGCATATTTTGTCTTCAGTGAAGATATTCATATTCTGATGCTTTGAGCAATGAAGAAACATATCCAGTTGATTAGTTTCTCTCATGTTATTATAGAAGTTGCTTCCATAATGACATCTTAAAGTTAGTTACCAATCTAGTACAGTAACTGTCTAGTCCCAAGTTTATTGGCATTATGAGTTGAAAAGACAATGGTACGAAAGAAAGGGCACATGATAATAGACCAACAAATGAATCAATAGCCATTGCAACATTAAGACATATCAAACTTTACTACCAAGAACACTGGACAAAAACTATCTCTATCTAAAATATCTATTACATTTAACACAAATGCGTGATGTGGCATTAATGGTATTGAAGTGCCAAAGAACCCTATAACTGTTTAAAACAGGGTTTCTCAATTCTGGCCCGTGGCTTCCACTGTCTACAGAGTTTATCTCCAACCCTGATCCAACTCAACTGCTTGTAACTTTTTACTAAATCTGAAGACCTTGCTTTGCTTGTTCAGATGAGTTTGATTCGGGTTTGAGCCAAACTCTGTAGGACAGTGGACCACGAGGGCCAGATGTCTGAAACCCCGGATTAACTTTTTTTTCTAGCCTTATGAGTTGACTTGTGTGCAGTCTGCCAATATGGATTGTTTGGTCTGTCATATCTACACATACACTAATGGCTTATTTTCAATTAATCATTTATTTGGTTTCATGGACAACAAAAGAATACGCATAATTGTAAGTAAAACTGTCTACGTATCTTTTTATCTGTCATGTCTGCCATTAACATCGCACTGTCCATCTCATTAACACTCCGAATTACCTGCTGACATCCTTTGTGCACTCTATTTCTCTGATTTTCTTTCTTGTTTGTTTACTTTTATTATTCAAGATTTTTCCCCTGGTTTTCTCCCGAATTCCGTTTTATTTAGCCTGAATCGATAGCCATTGTTTTTATTCTAATTTCCTGATTTTTATCACACACCCTTGTGAATTGTGAAATTTGCATGCTGCAAACAATATCCCTCTTGTGACTGAGATGCTTCACAACCATGCAGAAGGAGACGGAGACCGTACTTGTACAGGAAGCGCGCCATCCACCGAGGACGACCGACTCCTGCAGAGGCAGAGGAGGAAGCCGCTGGGATGCAAGCGGAAGAGCAGCCCGTCAATGCTTTTGCTGGCCGCCGTGAAAGACGCAAAAAGATAAACGTGTCCGTCTGGGAGCAACGGGCTAACCAGCTGCGGAAACGTCGGCAGATGGCCAGTCGTGAGGTGCTGTTTGGCAGTCCCACAGAGGACCAGTTGGACACTCCAGTGAGTGATCATCACCAACAGAGCTGCATATCCCCAGAGACGAGCCCTTTACACTTACAAGAATCACCGATGTCTGTGGGGATGCCCCTGCCAGAGCCGCCCATGTCTATCACCATTCCTCTCCCTGAACCTCCAGAATCTGAGCCCTTGCCCCTGACGGGATCAGAAGTGGAGTACAGGCCAAGCGCCAATAACCATCATTCAAATACAGAGAGGAGGCATCGTGTGGCAAGGAAGTTTCGGGCTGCTGCCACTGCAGGGGTGGCAGAGGGTGGGCGGCACAAACGCCACAGACATCGAGAGTCCAGAACAGAGGCCAGAAATGCAGAGAATCACCAGAAATTTGGGTGCAGCGAGAAACAGGCTGAGGAGGGTGAGGACAAAATTGATGAAAAACAGTCTAAAAACATGATGCACATGTGCGAAACAGAAATAATCATGTCTGGCAAGCAAACTGAGAGTCAGGAGGACTGCCAAAGGTAAGAACAAGATCATGGCTTATTTTCTTTTAGTGAATTATGCAGTTGCTAGTTTACGTTCAGTGTTGACATTCTACTACTATCGTGGTTTGGTGAAGTACTTAGACTACTATTTTTGACAAATGTTACAATCCTGGTACAATCCTAGGCTGCGTTTCCCAAAAGAATCGTAAGCCTAAATTGATCGTAGCTCCATTGGTTTCAATGGGTCTATGGTGTACTTAAGCTTACGATGCTTTTAGGAAATGCAGCCCTAGTTGAAAACACTTTATTTTGATGGTCTCATTCTGTTGAGTGTAAGTAACTTTGAAACTGCACGTCAATCACCAGTAATTATTAGTGCTGGTTAGTAATTGAATACATGTAATCTGAATTATGTAATCATATTGCAAAAATTAAGTACTTGTAACTTGATTATATTACATTTTAAAATACTTGTAATCAGAATACAGTTACTTTTTTTATAAGATTATTACGTATCGTTCACACAATAGCAATAAATTATTCACATTTTAATGATTCTCACAGATTTTCTTTTTCATCTTTTAAATTTTAATTTCTAAACATTCGAAAAGTGTTTAAGTTTTATGGACATTCAAACAAAGACCAACCACTAGTCAGATGGATATAATTACACAGAAATCTGAGAGTCTACACTGCATTTGACCACTGGTTTTACAAAAATCATTTCAATTTTAAGAAGCGTTTTCTCAACATTTCAACATTGCATAAATAATTATTAGCTTTTATCAATGGGATAAACAAGTTAGGTCAAATGTAATCAGAAAGTAGTCAGATTATATTGCCTAAAACGTTTAACACAGCAAAATTATGAAACATATTTTTGTTATTTTATAAGATCAAGCATTCACACCTGTGCGTTTGTATTTTAGGGAGTCTGTGGGTGATGTGACTGGGATTTCCCAAGCATCTGGCCTTCAGGAGCTTCAGACTGTCTGCACTGGAATGGAAGATCAAGCAGAAAGCCAGGAAACTCCATTCCTGAGGCACAAAGAAGAGTTTACATCAGAATCCAAGTACATGACAGGGGAAGTCTCAGACATTGAGAACAATGGCAGCTATCTAAACCAGGATGAGTGTATGACAGAAACCAGCATTAAACGAGAGACATCAACCCAGCCTTTGTTGGAAATGGCACCAATGACTGGTAATTGATCCGTCCATCCATCATGCATCCATCTGTCTATCTATCAGTGCATCCATCTGTCAATCCATCTGTCAATACATCCATCCATCCATCCATCAGTGCATCCATCCATCCATCCATCCATCAATCAATGTATCCATCTGTCCTTCCATCCATCAATGCATCCATCCGTCCATTCATCAGTGCATCCATCTGTCAATCCATCAATGCATCCATCTGCCCATCCATCTGCATCCATCCGTCCATCCATCCATCCATTTATCCATCCATCTGTCCATTTCTTCCATGCATTTATCCATCCATCTGTCCATCCATCCATCCATCCATCCATGCATCTATCCATCCAGCCGTCTGTCCATCCATCTATCCATCCATCCTTCCTTACATCCATCCATCTATGTGTCCATCCATCTTCTCCTTGTTTAATTGGTTCTTTACTGTGCAGAGTAGGTTTTCTCTGGATTTGTCTTCTGAAGTATTTACCATTTTAAAAACTGTCCAAACCAAAACAGTTTGTTTTTCACACTTTGCCATGACTAGTCACTTTTAAATCTTGTCCTGTGGTGACAAATGCATTTTTTTTTAATTACAAACACTCCAGTCTCTTAATTAAAAATCATGCATGCATAATGATGACATTATATGTAGTATAGCATGTCAAGCCACAGGACATGCCAGTCTCTGAAAAGTAAGTGCCTTTTTGCATTTAGCATTGTTTTCACTGGTAATTTTATCAGAACATACCTGTAAAACCTATTTCTATAACCCGATATGTATTATATACGATGCATGGAATGAAGAGTGGGTTAGAAATTGAATTATTTAAATAAGCAGTTTTCAGCAATGAGGTGCCCATTGTGTTTGGTTCGATTTGCATAGCAGTTTTTCAGAGGAAGATGTTCACAGTGCAGCAGTGCTGATTTGTAGTGAAGTAGTTCAGCTGCTGATGGCTGAGTCCTGAAGGAGGGGTGGACAGCAGCCATTGATTCTGTTTGCAGAGCGGATAATTCACTAAAGTGGGGATACATTCATTAATAGAGACACAGAACTGGGTCATCAATGCCTGTGGCAATCTAAGCTTCTTCAGCTGTCTCAGAAAGTAAAGAGCAGTTTGCATTTAGAGTATTCTGTTCCATTGTGTTAGTTGGCTTTGTGCTGGGTGTTGGGTGAAATCTAGGTTAACGTTCACTCTGCGAAAATCTACAGTAGAAGCCATTTACCCCCCCAAACCCAACACAAGATAAAAAAGAAAAAGTGACACTCAGTGGGCTCAGGTTTATGGCTTCCAGCCTATAATAAAAGCAAAAACCCAATTGCATCTCAGATGCAAACAATCACAGGTAATCGTGGTCAAAACCAAGGAGATAAATCATATAAACTTGAATTTAATTTGTAAAGATATGTGAGAGAGAGCGCCTAGCAACAGACAGTCTAGAAACATATAGAGCACTGACAATTCAGAAATAAAGTTTCATATGTTCAGGTCAATTCATGTTCAGAGAAAACCCAAACATATGTACTTTGAGACCTGCAACACACTTGCCAGTTATTTGCAGTCTGATATATTTACTCTGGCAATCACACTCCATTCACAGTTTCAGAGCCAAAGCAACTCTGAAATCTTGTTGCAGCATGCAAAATCATTACATTTGATGAAGGACTTATTTTGTGACTGTATGCATGCATGCAGTATGAATACAATCCAGACATACTTCTATCATGTAGGCATGTATGTCGTGTGTCCTACACCATCAGTGGTGATGCTTCCTTGGCATTAGCAACTTCTTTCCTTTGGCCTCATGAGGTACTGTAGGTAGAGAGGAAGTATTGGGTCATCTGCTGTTTTGAATATAGCAAATTCGGACATGCTTCTTATTTCATGCACTGCTTTTTACAGTAGGAAAGAAGGCATATTTGTACACAGGGGTGATAAGGTCCCACAATTAGAGATTTGCACAATCTTTACTTTGACACCCAAACTCTCCCTGTACCTGAGACAATTTGGCCTGATCCAACCTGATCAATACTGTCAAATTGTAAGACATAAACCAACCTAAACCCCAAAATTGCACACTCTCTTTAAATTTCACCTTACCGCCTCTAGCCAATTAATCTCAAAAACAAAAACATTTTGGTCTGGAAAAACCCTCTAAAATAAATGTTTCTGTAACAAAATCACATTTAAAAAACACACAATGAATAACTAAAGCATAAGGAATTCACAGCATTGCATTACAACAGTGTACTTCTTTTAATGTTGTTTCAGGAACTTTTCACAAGGACAGTTTTCACATGTTGTTTGTGTTAAATGTTAATGCATGTTTAATTGTTTTGTTTTATTTAAAAACATTTTTTTTTAAAAAAATATTTGGTTTAATTTGGAACTTCTTGTCAACTGAAATATAATTTTTGTCAACAAAAATTAAATGCCATTTTAGTCAGAGGAATATTTACTGAAATTATTGAATAAAGCATGACTAAATTTAGAGGATATTTTAACCAATAACCATTTTTGTGTTATTTAAATCATTTTACACAGCTAGATACATTTGTGTGCCGAACGAGATGAAAATGAAAGCAAAATATTTAATATAATATTTTTTTTCTTTAATTACAAACCCAAACCTGAAGTTATGCATGAAAATCTGATCCAAATCCAAAATATTTTCAGATTTTGTTATGCTTGGGTGGAGTGGCAGACCTTTATCTACAATTACTAAAAAGCTACTTCGATATATGGTGCATTACTTTCAGAACAACAAAATGAAATAAGTTCAAGAACAGTAGCATTTAAAAAAAAATTGCAGTGCATTTAATTTTAAAGTGTCCTTGTTGCAGTGCAATTATATATTTAAGTACTGAGTAATATTAATTTACATGTAGTTTCACAACATTATTATGAGGATTTCAGCTAGTCATATCTAATTCCACTACTCATTTTGCCAGAAAGTTTGACTGTAGTAGTATGCAAGTCAATATTTATGTTTAGGATGTAAACCCTGCTGCAAATAAAATGCTGAAATATTTGTTTTGTGTCATCACAGTCAGCTTCAAAGACGTGGAGGCCTCTCACTCAGACAAAGCTTATGATGGTAACAACGATGATGACGATGATGATGATGATGATTATGATGATGATGTTGAGAATGGATGTGAACAGTCGACTGCCCCCAAACCCGACATACCAGACAGCATGTTCATTTTCAAAAGCAAAAATCCGTAAGCTGCCATTTTTACATGATCCCACACCTTTAGCTTTTGTACCGTATACCATGCACGATAGAACAGGACACATCTAACATCTAAATTCATGTTCTTTGTGTAACTGCAGTATCAGGAGGATCTGCCACTATGTGGTGACCCTGCGTTATTTCGAGATGACCATTCTCCTGGTGATTGTGGCCAGCAGCATTGCACTGGCTGCTGAAGACCCTGTGAGCACCAATTCAGAGAGGAATAAAGTAAACATTATATTTCATCATATTGCATACTTAAGGTCTCATATATACAACCCGATTCCAAAAAAGTTGGGACACTGTACAAATTGTGAATAAAAAAGGAATACAATAATTTACAAATCTCATAAACTTATATTTTATTCACAAGAGAATATAGATAACATATCAAATGTTGAAAGTGAGACATTTTGAAATGTCATGCCAAATATTGGCTCATTTTGGATTTCATGAGAGCTACACATTCCAAAAAAGTTGGGACAGGTAGCAATAAGAGGCCGGAAAAGTTAAATGTACATATAAGGAACAGCTGGAGGACCAATTTGCAACTTATTAGGTCAATTGGCAACATGATTGGGTATAAAAAGAGCCTCTCAGAGTGGCAGTGTCTCTCAGAAGTCAAGATGGGAAGAGGATCACCAATTCCCCCAATGCTGCGGCGAAAAATAGTGGAGCAATATCAGAAAGGAGTTTCTCAGAGAAAAATTGCAAAGAGTTTGAAGTTATCATCATCTACAGTGCATAATATCATCCAAAGATTCAGAGAATCTGGAACAATCTGTGCGTAAGGGTCAAGGCCGGAAAACCATACTGGATGCCCGTGATCTTCGGGCCCTTAGACGGCACTGCATCACATACAGGAATGCTACTGTAATGGAAATCACAACATGGGCTCAGGAATACTTCCAGAAAACATTGTCGGTGAACACAATCCACCGTGCCATTCGCCGTTGCCGGCTAAAACTCTATAGGTCAAAAAAGAAGCCATATCTAAACATGATCCAGAAGCGCAGGCGTTTTCTCTGGGCCAAGGCTCATTTAAAATGGACTGTGGCAAAGTGGAAAACTGTTCTGTGGTCAGACGAATCAAAATTTGAAGTTCTTTTTGGAAAACTGGGAAGCCATGTCATCCGGACTAAAGAGGACAAGGACAACCCAAGTTGTTATCAGCGCTCAGTTCAGAAGCCTGCATCTCTGATGGTATGGGGTTGCATGAGTGCGTGTGGCATGGGCAGCTTACACATCTGGAAAGGCACCATCAATGCTGAAAGGTATATCCAAGTTCTAGAACAACATATGCTCCCATCCAGACGTCGTCTCTTTCAGGGAAGACCTTGCATTTTCCAACATGACAATGCCAGACCACATACTGCATCAATTACAACATCATGGCTGCGTAGAAGAAGGATCCGGGTACTGAAATGGCCAGCCTGCAGTCCAGATCTTTCACCCATAGAAAACATTTGGCGCATCATAAAGAGGAAGATGCGACAAAGAAGACCTAAGACAGTTGAGCAACTAGAAGCCTGTATTAGACAAGAATGGGACAACATTCCTATTCCTAAACTTGAGCAACTTGTCTCCTCAGTCCCCAGACGTTTGCAGACTGTTATAAAAAGAAGAGGGGATGCCACACAGTGGTAAACATGGCCTTGTCCCAACTTTTTTGAGATGTGTTGATGCCATGAAATTTAAAATCAACTTATTTTTCCCTTAAAATGATACATTTTCTCAGTTTAAACATTTGATATGTCATCTATGTTGTATTCTGAATAAAATATTGAAATTTGAAACTTCCACATCATTGCATTCTGTTTTTATTCACAATTTGTACAGTGTCCCAACTTTTTTGGAATCGGGTTTGTAGACTAATGTAATGATATTTTGACTTTAAAACAACATTGTGACAGGTTTGTTTACTGTGTTTGCAGGTTCTTCGATACTTTGATTATGTTTTCACTGGTGTTTTCACATTTGAAATGATTATAAAGGTAACTGCTTTCCTACTTCAAATGTTATTTAAATAGTAATCACATTATATATTTTTTGCTAGCCTCATGACATGAATCCAAAACCCTGCCCTCCAAAGATGTCAGCAAACTCCAAACTCCTTTTACTGTATAGCTTATACAGTCTAGTTTGGAGCCAGAATAGTCTCAAAATAAACATATTTACAAAATAAGATCCATAAATGCATAAAGGAAAAGATTGTATCTTTGCAAACAACAGTTAATATATTCATAACCAAATTGACATTCACAAAATGCATTTCACAAATGCAAAACACATATGCAAGCGTGCACACAAAGTTTTGGATGTTTTAAATGTACAAATTTTGTGTTGAATCTGCATTAGCAAATCGTCACGTGAGTGAATTGCCTTGTGTGTGTGTGTATTTTGAGACTTTAATGGCTGGTCTTGTTTCATTTGTGTTTCTGTCATACTCTTTTAACCAATCAAATTTAAGCATCTCAATCGGCCAATCATAACTCGCTGTGGGCATATGAAGCGTGTGCCTACCTGGATGCATTTTGTAAATTTGGTTATGAATATATGAATTATTCTTTGCAGATATACTCATTTTATTTTGTAATAATCTTTTGTAAATTAATTTATTTTGAGACTATTCTGGCTCCATAATCTAGGGCTGTCACAGAGACATTTCATGTCAATGATATTTGTATAAGTATATACTGTAGGTGGACATATATAGCATTTTATATATAGGTATAAAATACAGAAAATTATATATACTCCATATTCTGTATAATTGTGCATTATGCCATTTTGTACAGATGATCGACCAGGGCCTCATTCTTCATGATGGGTCGTATTTCCGTGACTTGTGGAACATTCTAGACTTTATTGTGGTGGTTGGAGCTTTAATTGCCTTTGCATTGACGTAAGTATTTCAAATGAGATCCATCTTCCTTGTGAGACTAAGCCAAGTTGTTTACATAAAGTCAGATTTATCTGGACTTTTTAGAGACATATGACAATGCCAGATAACTTTCAGATAACCTCGGATAACTTTCAACACAGGCTCATTTTTAAAAACGTGCCTACTTGCAAAACTCCCAAAACTACCAATGCATACGATTCACTGCAGTTTCCAGTTGCAAAGGAACTGTTGAGGCTGTAAAACACCAACAATGTTTGTGCTTGTTAACACAAATTTTACATTTGCATCACATAGTGTATGTCTGGCTTTTCTGATGTAGTAAACTTGCTCGGTCGCTCACCTGGTATAGCATTGCACTTCCAATACAGAGCGCTCGGGAACAACCAGACATTTCATTTCCAAACTGCCCGTGATACGCTAATAAGTTTCAGAAAAAACTAAGCACGCTTTTTTAAACACCACTCAGTTTGAAAATGTTGTGAAACATGCAAGAAGCATAATCTACATATTTGCAGAAATGTTGCAACAGATATGTTTTCCTGTGAGCCTGGGTTGATAACTTTACTGCATAATCTAATCTTACTGTGATCAAATGTGTCTACAATGTGTAAATATATTTGTATATAAATGTACAATCTTTAAAAATGTAATATAATAAATGCAATTTATATGAACCATTTATCACATCACCACAAACAAACATTATAGAAGCATATAATGCCCAATTACAAAATAAACAACCCATTCATGTAGCTCAAACAGCAACATCAAGGTCATGGTTTTGATGCCCAGGAAATGCATGAACTAAAAAAATGTATCCTTTGAATGTAATGTAAAAGTGGATTTGGTGTGGATAAAGGGTTTTGCCACATGCATAAATGTAATTGCAATCTGGGCTTTGATTATGATACATTGTGCACTGGATTTGGCTTTGTATAAACTCTACAGTGTGTGCAAAATACAAGACTGCTTAAACTCAACTAAATATTACAGAAACATACCAAATAAGAACAAAAGCAAGTGAAAAGCAACTGGGGAAGGGTGTAGAGTTAGAAATTAAGGGTTGAACAGTTGGTAATTTAACAGATATAGGTAAGTAGGTGAACTTCTATATTTGGATATTAATTGTGAGTTGAACATGGTTAATTAGTAGTTTTATTGTCAGGTCTCAGTGGATCACCAGACCTTTATTTCCCTGGCTATAAGTCGACTATATGAACAGAGGTAGTTGCTATGCTAGGGAACTTGTAAATTGGAAGAAAGCAGGATGCAATTTTAGTTCTGCTGATATTCTACCCAGTTTAGGCCACTCTCGTCATTAATGACCATCAGTCAGTGTTGTCAGATTGGGTCAAAGATTTTCTGTCCTAAAGCTCTGCAAAACCCACCCAAAACATTCACTGCCAAAATAATGTGATTGCATTGCATTGCCATATCAAACAAGGTTGATAAGGAGCATTTTACCTCCATAAATCTACATAGGAACAAAATAAAATGATAAAACTCAAATCAATTTCCCAGACAGGAGAACAATACAACAGAAAAACAGAACAAAACATGTTTTACTACAGCACATACAGTAAAAGAAAATAACAAATATGACCCAAACATTTGAAAATGTTAAAGTATGTCAAACATTTGAAAATGGTAGTCAACAGGTAGTATACTATACTATACTAAACAGACCATAACCATTTTCAGTGTCAACAACCAAACAAGCCAATTCAAGTGCAGACAAAAAAAACAGTATATGTGATCAAAATAAGCAACGTAATTAGTGTAGCAAGCAAACTTTTTGATGAATGACAAAAATAATAATGCTCTTACCTTTGTGTTGTGCTTTAATTTCAAGCAGAACAATGCATGGTTTGAGGGTTGTGTCACTCTCCTTCTTTTTACTGCATAGCTACACATTACATTTATGCCATTTTGGCATAGCGATCACTTGACTAAACAGCTACAAGTTAAAAATCAGACCCCTTATTAGACTAAACACCCGTCATGCATGAATCATCCCACTTGTGTAGATTCCTGCTGAAATTACTGCATTTTGCCATGAAAATTTGCTGAAACAATGTTAAATGTGACCATACCTTTATAGGCTCCTTTTGACAGTACTAGACTGAGAATAGTAAGTAATGACTGTCCTGCGTGTGGATGAGTTATTCAATAGATCGGGAAGGTTGGAGTCCAGAGAATCACACGTAATAACTTTTTTAGACTATTCAGGCTAAACAGGTATAATAGGTGATCATTTAATACCCACTGCTACACTCTTAAAAATAAAGCTGCTTAAAAGCTTCTTCACAGCGATGCCATAGAAGAACCATTTTTGGTTCTACAAAGTCAAAGGTTCTTTAAAGAACCAAATCTTTCTTACCTTTTTATAATCTGAAGAACCTTCTTTCGCCAACAAAGAACCTTTTGTGAAACAGAAAGGTTCTTCAGATGTTGAAGGTTCTTTATGGAACCATTTAGACAAAAAGGTTCGTCTATGGCATCGTGAAGCACCTTTATTTTTAAAAGTGAATGCAAAAATTGTATAGCATATGTATGACAAAGCAAAGAAACTCTTTATTCTTTTTGTACGCCCCTTCACCGGTGAAACTCAGGCAGTAGAAGAAGAAGCCGGTGGCGACTGCACTAGTGGAGGTGGTGTGTTGTGAGATTTGGTTATACGTGGTATAGATATATAAAGTGCAGTCTATGAATTGCATTTGTTTATTAATAGTGGGCCAAATCCTGGTCTATTTTTAAAGCATCTTGCGTGCTGATTCAGAGCAGGCTATGGGCCCGTGGGCTGGACTTTGGACGCCCCTCATTTAAGTTATATAAGTGATACTCTTGAATGCTTGATGCTTGCTAATATATTCTAAAACTGAGATGGAAGTCACACATATATAGTTAGAATGTATGGTATAGTTTGGAGGAATATATGATCTTAAACATACATTTAAATAGCATCAGTTATTAAAAAATAAATGATGGTGTCCTAAATTTAATAGTCTATCTGGGAAACCCTTGAGAGAAGCCCTAAAATCATGCAGTCCAAGTCTTATTAACGTGATCTGAAAGCCGCCTAGCATTAGACAAATGTACCAGATAATAAGATTTTGCTCAATAATTGATCAAAATGTTATGGGTCATTCTTGTTATCTTGTTAAGTGTGTTTTTGTTGTTATTCAAGGAAGTATTTCTATAAAAGGATCATAAATCTACTCTGGTTCATTGTTTAATGGCTTTACACACTCTTGAGATGTTCATGTGTTCTTTCTCTTTTAATGCTTCTCTGTTGTTGTTTGGATTGTGTCTCTGTGGCTGCCAGGAATTTAATGGGGTAACAGCAAATGCGTCTCATTTGTCACATTGTCTGTCCATTTTAATATGAATTCAGTTCATCATTTATTTATGCGTGTTAATATCGTGATGTCTGATCCATGTTTGCATTTACTGACGTAACATGTTCACTCATTTTCTAACTATTTCAGCCATGCCTAGTCATTCTTAGGTTATGCATTAGGTGGCTGTCAATTTAACATTTATAGTATGATTCATTATTTAAATATGCAATTAATCATGCCTTTTTACTCACAAGTAAGTACCAAAAAAATAAATGTTCCTACCATCAGTGCAGTTCAAGCTTGAAGAGCCACTTCATGTTTTGTTCATGTGAATTGCTTTGAATATTCAAACATTATAAATATTTATTTCATTGCATAGTCATTGAATAACGGGTTGAAAAATACAGTATAATACAAATATACGTTAATGCATGCAAAGTCCTTTGATGCATGTAAAGGACATTATTAGTCTTTTTTGTGAGCCTGAAACATCCTTGGGTTCTTCCAGCACTAAACAGCATTTAAGATTTAGAAAATGCTATGCTGTAGTTCATTTGTAGTACTTAGGTTTTTATTTATGATGTCAGTCAGCTTATACTGATATCTAGCAGCAAAAATGCTGAATCATGCAAAACCTTTTTTTTTTTCTTTAAAATATAATTAACTTATATTTGATTAATTGCAATTATTTTTGATTAATTCTGTATAAATATCTAAGTTATTGACAGCTGTGCAGGTGGGAATTTTGCCCCCAAAATATACATTCTCTAAAATATAATATGTTTTGTTATTCTCAGAAACACCAAAGGCCGAGACATTAAGACCATTAAGTCCTTACGGGTTCTCAGAGTTCTGCGTCCCCTCAAGACCATCAAAAGACTTCCGAAGCTCAAGGTATCTGCTCTGTCACACTTTATATACTTTACATTTGTAGCTGAAAACAGAGCCTGAATGGACAATCCAACGCTCTGCTCACTTATATTTGCACGTGTTACCAGTTATTTGTCACTATGCCTACTTTGAATATTAATAAAAAAGCAAAGATCTTGCACACTTTCTCATTCCACATGTGATCATTGCTATACAAATAAATTCTTCCAAAAGAGTAAAACTCAATACTTTCAATTAATTTGCACTGTATCCAAAAAAAGGATTACAGTAGATGAACTGCAAGTATTGAGTTTTACTCTTTTGGAAAAATAGTTTGGAATATTCAAACATTATAAATATTTATTTAATTGCATATTCATTATGTAATGGGTTTAAAAATTCAGTAAAAAATGTACATAAAGGAGTCTCAAAAATTAGGCCTTGGGTTCCTCCTGCGCTAAATCCCATCCCACATTCAATATATATACTGTATATAAAAAATGCTATTCTGTATTTTTTAATCTGTTTATTCTTCCATCTACTTTTGCTATGGTGCTAAACGAATGTACCATATACTCTGTGTGTAATGTATTTCAAACACAGAAACTCTAGTCAAGAAATATCTTATTCCAAGAATATTCCTTTGAAACAGTCTCACAAAAACACACACAATTTAATAAATTAATTAATTAATTAGGACGCTCTGCTGTCCAAATATGAGTAATCCCTCTGTGAATAATTAAAAGTAGGCTAAATATAACTTGCAGTACTTGACATTTTTCATTTTAAATCAATATGCAGTCATATACAGAGCCAGAATTATGAGAATTATCATCAGACCATTTAACTAAACCATAATTGAATTAGAGATGGGAGATCATGAGAGATCTTTGGGGATCGAGATGACAAAGAAATGTGAAGTTACCGGTCTAGTGCACTTCAGTTCCAACCCCATCTCATGAGAAAACATAGCTGGTTTACAAGGCGGTGATTTTGTACGAATTAGATTGGTTTGGAAGCGTTCCATTTTTAAATAAAAAAATATAAGCATGAAGGTCATAAACCTAACTGTTAGTGAAGCATAAACAGATTGTATGAAAGAAAGAAAGACAGACAGATAGATAGATAGATAGATAGATAGATAGAAGAAAGAAAGAAAGAAAGAAAGACAGACAGACAGACAGACAGACAGACAGACAGACAGACAGACAGACAGAAAGACAGACAGACAGACAGACAGACAGACAGACAGAAAGACAGACAGACAGACAGACAGACAGACAGATAGATAGATAGATAGATAGACAGACAGACAGACAGACAGACAGACAGACAGACAGACAGACAGACAGACAGACAGAAAGATAGATAGACAGACAGACAGAAAGACAGACAGACAGACAGACAGACAGACAGACAGAAAGACAGACAGACAGACAGAAAGACAGACAGACAGACAGACAGACAGAAAGACAGACAGACAGACAGAAAGACAGACAGACAGACAGACAGACAGACAGACAGACAGATAGACAGACAGACAGACAGACAGACAGACAGACAGACAGACAGACAGACATACAGACGTAGACGTAGTATACATACAGACAGACAGACAGACAGACAGACAGACAGACAGATAGATAGACAGACAGACAGACAGACAGACAGACAGACAGACAGACAGAAAGACAGACAGACAGACAGACAGACAGACAGACATACAGATAGACAGACAGACAGACAGACAGACAGACAGACAGACAGACAGAAAGACAGATAGACAGACAGACAGACAGACAGAAAGACAGACAGACAGAAAGACAGACAGACAGACAGACAGACAGAAAGACAGAAAGACAGACAGACAGACAGACAGACAGACAGAAAGACAGACAGACAGACAGACAGACAGACAGACAGACAGACAGACAGACAGACAGACAGACAGACAGACAGACAAGACAGACAGACAGACAGAAAGACAGACAGAAAGAAAGCCTCATCTAAACCATTTTTTCTGTCAGCTTTCAGTTTCCAGTCATTGTAGAGCAAAGTCACATGGGATTGACTTGATATCATTACTATAGCAACCAACATGCCAGAAAATGACTGTACTGCCTAAAAAAAACACAAACATTTGATTTGATCACTTGCTAATAAAAGTGTAGACAATGCAGTGCTGTGTGCATCATGTTCATCATGATACAGTTTACACTAATTTAACGACTACACATAAATTGAAGGCTTTAGGTAAAATTGTGATGTTGATTGCATTAGATAATATACTGTTCTGGAATGCATCATTCTGTAAATGCTAAAAAGCTGCATATGAAACTGATCTCATTTGCATTGCCGGTTGAAGATCTGTTTAAGAAGGGATGTGCGATATGATGATTGTTTATTTTGTCCTGCAGGCTGTGTTCGATTGCGTGGTCACATCCCTGAAGAACGTCTTCAACATCCTCATCGTCTACAAGCTCTTCATGTTCATCTTTGCTGTGATTGCAGTGCAGCTCTTCAAGGGAAAGTTCTTCTACTGTACCGACGCATCGATGGGCACGCAGAAAGAATGCCAGTAAGTGCAACCGTGTGCTTTATATATACTGTATATGTGAGGGTGGGATCAGAGCTGGGTAGTAGTAAATTACATTTACTTGAGTAAAGTTATGGAAAATGTGCACTTTTAAGATTAGATTTAAAAGTGGGTATTTTGACTTTAACTCAAGTGCTTTTTTCATTAAAAATTGTATTTTTACTTTGTGGAGCAATGCTGCTCTTGTTACTTTATTTTAATGCAATACATGTTCAGAAATGCATAGTTTATTCAATGCATGCTGAATTTTTTTTTTTATTTTTTTCTGTGGCATGAGCGATGCCCCAATCATGGGCCAATGTGTAATAATCCAAATGTAGCTGCATACATTATTATATAAAGCAAAGGACCTGCAATGATTTTGGGGCAACAGATGAAATGCCAGAATTAATGATAGTCTCTGCTGTGTTTGTGGCAAATAAATCTAATTATGCTAATAATATAATCATTTAAATCAATTAAATATGATCTGTCTAAATAATAGCATGTTATTGTAAGATATATGATCTAAGTAACTAACTCGCTACTTGAGTAGTTTTTTTTTAATTGGATGTTAAGATTATTACTTCAAGGCTATTATAATTTAGTGTAATTCAATATTTATATTTGCAAGTAAATTCCATAATAAGACATTTTCCTTCCATAGACCTTGCAGTTCTAGCTTGTAGAGCTATGTTTTGTTCATGTGAATCATGTGAAATGCTTTGAATATTCAAACATAATAAATATTGTTGTAATTATAAATTTTAAAACATTATAAATGTTTTGTTCATTTTTATACTTTTTGCTCTTAGTCAAGTAACTATTAAGCGTACTACTTTAACTTGAGTAAATATTTCTAGAAGTACTGTACAGTTATTGTATACTCTGCCCACCTCTGTGTGGGATTGAGAGTACAACACTTCCCAATTAGCCTGATAGATCTAGATGAATCTCCAAATGAAGTCACACTACAGTAGTGAGAGGATGAGGATGGAGCGCTAGTTCTGTATTTTCAGGAATCCTGGTAAAGGTGTGCATTGATTAGTATTCTCTCATGAATGTTTTGTTTGTCTGTCTGCCATGGTTTGAATTGTTCTGTGTTGTGTAGAGGCTACTACATTGACTATGGGAGGGACAGGAAGGAGGTGAAGAAGCGGGAGTGGAAGAGACACGAGTTCCACTATGATAATGTCCTCTGTGCTCTTCTGACGCTCTTCACCGTGTCCACCGGAGAGGGCTGGCCACAGTATGTCCATTCATTATATACCGCACCAGACTGTTGTATATTTCATTAAAATGTAAAATTAGTACCTCTGTTTGCCTTGCTATTATGCTAAAACTACTTGATTGATTCAGAACACTTCGTAAACATGTTAATATATCAGGTCACAATTACTATTGGCTTTGTGAAGCAGGGTTATAGAGTGCAACAGTTGGGTTCTGCAAGTGAAAATGCCATTCTTTTTCTCCATAGGGAAATTGATTTGTTACAATATTTAAAGACAGACTTACTGTGGGTTGAAGGAATATGCTTTTGTTGAAGCTGTCAGTTTGCATTATTTCAACTTTATGTGTAAAATAATCGTGTTTTACAGCAGAATCCCTGGTGAAAAACTACACTACCCATGGTGCAGTACAGAAAATTCCACCAATCAGAGAGTTGGATATTTAGCTCCACCCACTCCCATGAAGCAATGCAAATGATTTAATCACTATTCTCTCAAAACCCTTATGCATATAAGTATGCATGCACATTTTGAGATAAACTTAAAAAGATATTGTTTCTATATATACAATAAACAACTTTGAATGGATTGTTTTATATTTCTCCATTGCTTTTAAATAGATTATGTCATTCACAGTGCTTCAAGGGATTATAGTTTCTGTCCAGGATTAAAGGTGTTACATACACAGTCTTATTTCTTTGTCCTTTTGTCAGATTTTCTTAATATTTTTTTACAAGTGTTGTGATTCTTCTCGTTGCTGTTTGGTTTGATTCATGGCTTATAACTCTTTGACCAAATGAATTAGAAAAAAATACTTCCAGAACCAGCGCTGCTGAATAGTGGGCTGGCAGTAATGCACTCAATAGGAAGGCCTGGATGTTTCTTACTTACTTGAGCATTTGGCAACATGATGCATTTTTGGTCCGCTCCCAAGATTGTTCTGAGATCTGAGAGGGATAGGGACTTTCCTGCAAGGAAGAGGCTTGTCAGTGCAGTGCTATTGATGGTAGGCTATTCTGCTGCCTTCTCAAGTATTTGTAACACATCTGCCAAGGAAATGTGTGTCAGTGGACATTTAGCTCTGCGATTTGGTTTCAGACATGTTGCCTAAACCTCCTCTGGAGAATGGTGATGTAGAGGTCAATACTTTTGAGCATTTTTTCTTTGCTAATGGATTCAAGTTCATAAAGATAATGCTTTTCTCTGTGCATAAGTACCTGTTTAAAGGCATAATGGTGAACGGAATATAATGACCATATTTAAATTAGACAGATCTCATTGATTTTAAATAAATTAATATGTTAACAAGGTTTTAGTGCTCATTAAACTATCTAAAATCAGAGAAGTGAATGCCATCAGAATGAAGCACTGGGCTTTGATTCTGGAAAAATGCAGTCAAATTACCAGACAGCCTTCTGTGGAAATGCAAATCGGATCCAGAATGCCAGAAATGTTGGCAAATGTCAAACATGAAAGAGCTGGGCTTCTCAGCGAGCACAATAGATGTCACGTTGTGAAAGCTTTTGGCAGAGTGAATGAACAAAATCACTCGACAGTTACCGGAACCTTTCCAGATATTTTCTAAAACCTTGAAACATACAAGAACTGTGCAACATCTTCTGCACATTAGATGGGACATTATTCATGACCGTTATTCATGTTTTGGTTTAGTATGCCAGTGTGTTTTTTTTCTTTCTTTTGCAAATATTGTTACAATCCAGTGAAATTTTCATATGAACAAGGAGTCCCACAACAGATGGTATGGCCCACGCAGAGTCAATCTGGGGTTCATCCATAGAAGAACTGTGGCACCTTCTCCAAGATGCTTGGAACAAACTACCTTAAAAAATGTGTGCGAGCAAACCCAGGAAAAAGCTAAAGAAGGAAGAGCAAACTCCAGTGGACTGAAGACGCAGTTTACTTTTACACCATAGTAATATTCCAGACTTTTAACCCCTTAAGTTTCGCCCCCCATTTTTGAAAATAGACATGAAAGTGCACTATCTAAACATAAATTGTTATAATTCATGAACGCTTTGGAATACAGACCTTAGGTTGGTCTCTTTTTTAAGACAATCTGCAGATTACTGCAGAAGTGGAATCCTTTCAAAATATTAAAGTATCAAAAAGTTATAGAAGTTTAAATTTACTTTAAAGAAAATGCACTGTACCAATTTTTATTATATTTTATATAAAATAAATATTTAAAAAAATATTTTTGAATCCAAAATTGCTATAAAATTAAAGGTTTATGGCTAAATAAGTTGTGTTCCAAATTTGAAGTTGATATAAAAAAAATAAGGTTCCTGTGAGATTTTATTTAGGGCGTTATACCACAAACAGCCACCGGGTGCCATCAAAACTACATTGAATTTTTTTTAATGCATTTTTCTGTCACAAATGTCTACATTTCTCTATCAATGTTAATTCCATCAAAAAATATGGACCTTTCAGATGATATGTATTTTGTCAAGATTATTAAAAATTTTGTTTCTAAAAGACCGTAATACATTTTGTAATATGACACTTGACTCCACCCACTAAGGGGAGGAGACTGCTAAAAGATTTTAAAGTACCATTTCCATGGTAACACAATGTCCGATTTAAAAATGGTTTTCATAGGATGAATTCTAAGGTTTTAAACTTTCAAATGTTATATCATTTCTGATGATTACTAAAATATGCGATAGAGAAAAAAGACAACGAAAAAAAGAGCGCCATTGGGCCGGTGACACTTAATGGAAATGCAGCCGAAGGTCTTTTCTTCTTTCTACTTTTTAATCCAACTTCATACTCATCATAATTTAATAGAATTAGGATGTGGGTAACAGAGAACGTCTCGGTTACGTATGTAACCCTCGTTCCCTGAAGGAGGGAACGGAGACGTCACATCGGATGACCGACGAAATTGGGATCCTGCCAGAGAGACCTATCCACTTCGAGTGTAACTAAACGAGCCAAACTAAACGAGCCAATGGACATTGGCATGCGATCATTGCATCCAGCTGCCGCTGATCACCGCGTGAGTATAAGAGGCAGCAGGTGCACCGCATTAATTCATGCTTTCGCTGAGGAGCCGAGCCGGTGACCCGGCAGCTCAACGGTGGTACAGCGACTGTGGCGATGGGACGTGACATCTCCGTTCCCTCCTTCAGGGAATGAGGGTTACATACGTAACCGAGACGTTCCCTTTCAGTCGGTCACTCCGAGTCACGTCGGATGACCGACGAAATTGGGATCCCTACCAAAGCGCCACAGGAGCTGCCCCTTCCAGTGCCCTGTGTAGGCCTCCTGACCCTTCCTATAAGGCAGACGATAGGACCGGGCTCTACACAGAGAAGGTCAACTACTGTTGTTCCTTGAGCAACCCAAACAGTAGGACTTGGATAACACTGGGAAGCGTGCCCTTCCGCTTGGAAGAGGCACACTGCGGAGTCACCTCCTCCCAGAGGGGGTTAAGTGACATTACTCATGTGACGAAACCCCGTAGGGCCCTATGCACATGGAAGTCTCGGAGATGGCTTAGGCTGCATCATTAGAGATGGCAGAACGTGGTCTGCCAGGGAAAACACGGCTCTAATAAGCATACCGTGGAATACACATATGGGATCCCAGCAGGGTCTTTCATATGGGCACTAGCCTCACACCAGATTTCAAGAATTCATTGGCTGAAAAGGCCTGGCGTCGGACGCTCCGCCACGTCTGGACGCGGAGTGCTGGAGGCCTCGACAGGGTTTACCTGGTTAAGGAACTCTCTGGAGAATTAGGCGTAAGGACGCCGCAAGCCGACTCTGAGCTGGGCCTCTCAGTGCCACTACCCGTTTGAGGTGAGAACACAGGAGGAAACCGGTTCGACACGTAGGCTATAAAACCTAGCGAACGTGTTGGGAGTCGCCCAACCCGCAGCTCTACAGATGTCTGCTAGCGAGGCACCACGAGCCAGCGCCCAGGACGATGCGACACCCCTAGTGGAGTGAGCACGCAGCCTGAGCGGGCAGGGCACACCTTGTGCTTCATAAGCCAAGGTGATGGCGTCCACTATCCAGTGGGCCATCCTCTGCTTGGAGACAGCATTCCCCTTCTGCTGCCCTCCGTAACAAACAAAGAGCTGTTCTGAGGTCCTGAAGCTCCGAGTTCTATCCACGTACTGTCGCAATGCACGTACAGGACAGAGCAAAGCTAGGGCTGGGTCTGCCTCCTCCAGGGGCAGCGCTTGCAGGTTCACCACCTGGTCCCTGAAGGGAGTGGTAGGAACCTTGGGCACATAGCCGGGCCGGGGTCTCAGTGTTGCACTGGAGTCAGCCGGCCCAAACTCAAGGCATGATTCATCGACCGAAAATGCCTGCAGGTCCCCCACCCTCTTGATCGAGGCCAACGCAGTCAGGAGTAGGGTTTTCATAGAGAGAAACTTCAACTCGACTGACAGCAAAGGCTCAAAGGGGGCAATTTGTAGGGCTCTTAGCACCAATGCCAAATCCCAAGAGGGTAAGGAGGGAGGCCTAGGAGGATTTAACCTCCTAGCCCCCCTAAGAAACCTGACGACCAGATCGTGTTTCCCCACCGATCTCCCCTCTATGGGGTCATGGTGGGCTGAAATAGCAGCAACGTAAACTTTAAGGGTGGAGGGGGGCAGCCTACGCTCCAACCCTTGCTGCAGGAAGGACAGCACGGCTCTGATCGAACATCTCCGGGGGTCCTCACGGTGAGAGGAACACCATTCGATGAACAGGTTACACTTCAGCGCATAGGCCCATCTTGTGGACAGTGCTCATGCTGAAGCAATAGTGAGAGCTACCTCCTGGGGCAGGTCACCTAGAACCTCCGCGTCCCGTCCAGGGACCACACATGGAGTTTCCACAAGTCTGGGCGTGGGTGCCAGAGGGTGCCCCGTCTCTGAGAAAGCAGATCCTTCCTCAGAGGAATCGGCCAGGGAGGGGCTGTCGCGAGGAGCATGAGTTCTGGGAACCAGGTCCTGTTGGGCCAATATGGAGCCACTAACAAGACCTGCTCCTCATCCTCCCTGATCTTGCACAGTGTCTGTGCTAGTAGGCTCACTGGGGGGAACGCATACTTGCGCAGGCCCCGGGGCCAGCTGTGAGCCAGTGCATCTGTGCCGAGCGTTGCCTCGGTTAGGGAGTAGAACCACTGGCAGTGGGTAGTTTCTGGAGATGCAAACAGGTCTATCTGAGCAGCTCCGAACCAACTCCAATCAGCTGGACCGCCTGGGGATGGAGTCTCCACTCCCCAGGAAGTGCCGCTCGAGACAGCTCGTCAGCCACCTGGTTGAACACTCCTGGGATGTGGATGGCACGAAGGGACCTCAGATGCTTCTGACTCCAGAGGAGGAGGTGGCGGGCGAGTTGCGACATGCGATGGGAGCGTAAACCGCCTTGCCGGTTGATATACGCAACGGTCGCCGTGTTGTCCGTACGGACCAGAACGTCCTTGCCCCGAAGGCGCCCTCTGAGGCGGCTCAAGGCAAGGCGTAATGCCAGCAACTCGAGGCAATTGATATGCCAACGCAGTTTGGGGACCCGTCCATACCCCTGAGACTGCGTGCCCGTTGTACGTGGCTCCCCAGCCGGTGGCCGAGGCATCCGTGAATACCACAGCATGCCTGGAGACCTGTTCCAGGGGCACTCCTGCCCGAAGGAATGAAGGATCTGTCCACGGGCTGAAGGTTTTGCGGCAGCCGGTGTAATCTGAACCCGGTGAGTACCGCGTTTCCACGCCCACCTCGGGACTCGGCCATGGAGCCAGTGCTGAAGCGGTCTCATATGGAGCAGACCGGGCGGAACTTCACCGCAGCTGTAGCCATATGCCCCAGGAGCCTCTGAAAGAGTTTCAGTGGGACCGCCGTCCTGCCTGATAAAGTCTTGAGGCAGTTCAGCACCGACTGAGCACGTACTGGGTGAGGCGTGCTGTCTGGTTGACCGAATCCAACTCCATGCCGAGAAAAGAGATCCTCTGCATTGGCAGGAGTTTGCTCTTTCCCCAGTTGACCTGAAAACCCAACTGGCTGAGGTGCCCGAAAGGCAGGATCTTGTACTGACATGCACGACCCTCGAACGCGAATTGCATGAATGCCCTGTGTCGCGGTAGGATTGAGTCATGAAAGCACACGTCCTTCAGGTCGATCGCTGTAAACCAATCTAGGGGACGGACGCACCCGAAAATGCGTTTCCGCGTCATCATCTTGAATGGCAGCTTGTGAAGTGCATGGTTCAAAACTCGCAGATCCAAGATCGGTCATAACCCACCGCTTTTCTTGGGCACAATGAAGTAGGGGCTGTAAAACCTCGACCTCATATCGGCAGGAGGGACCGGTTCTATCGCATCCTTCGCCAGCAGGACTGCGATTTCCGCACACAGGACAGGGGCATCAACAGCTTTCACTGAAGTGAAGTGGACACCCCTGAACTTGGGGGGACGCCGGGTGAACTGAATCGCGTAGCCGAGTCTGATGGTCCGCAGGAGCCACCGAGACGGACCGGGGAGCGCTAACCAGGCTCCGAGACCCCGTGCAAGCGGAACCAACGGGCCACAGACGTACTCGCGGTGGGGCAGCGTGGTGAAACACAGGGACCCGGCCCAGGGCCTGTGACGGCCTGGCCTGTGACGGCAGGGGGCGGGGTCTGGGTGTGTAGTATAACACTCACCTGATTCCTCCTTGTGTGGAAGGAAACACAGGAACCCGGCTTGTGACAACTTGAAGCGGGGACTGGAGTGCTACCGCCCTTACCTGGTTCCATGAATGGGCAGGAGGGGTGCTCTTGGGCAACCACCTGCTGCCTGGCAAGAGAGGAGGATGGAAGCGATCCCGTGATGCACAGCTCGCAACTCTCTCCCTCTCGGGACCCAGAGACCGAGGAAACCACTCTTAAGTGGAGTTTTGGGTACCGCTGGCTTCCGGGCCAACGGCGGAACAAAAACAAGATACTCCACCCGGCCCTCCTCCGGGGGAGGGAGAGGTGCAGTCACCATCTCCCAATGAGCAGTCTCCTCCCTCTCTGGGTCGCCCGTCTCAGGACCTCTTGCACTTGTGCTTGCCGCCAGGTTTGGCGGGGGCCTGGATGGGCTGGGCGTCCTGCCTGCGACCGGCTCCACGACGCTGCCTGGTGAAAGGCTGCTGCGGCAGTGTGGGAGCGAAGGCGGCCACAGGGGGCGCCCACGGCGACGAGCAAGCTGAGGGGCTGCAGCCGGGGTGGAAGCAGAAGGTTTCCTCCGGCGCATGATGTGTTTGAACGTCTCAATCTGCTTCTGTGCTGCCGAGAACTGCTGGGCAAAGCTCTCGACAGCATCGCCGAAGAGGCCGGTCTGTGACACGGGAGCATTCAGGAACTGTACCTTCTCCTGCTCCTTCGTGTCAGCGAGACATAGCCAGAGATGGCGCTCCTGGACCACTAGCGTGGGCATCGCACGACCCAGAGACTGTGCGGTCACCTTCGTCGCTCAAAGCGCGAGGTCCGTCTCAGCACGCAGCTCATGTAGAACCACCAGGTCGTGACCACCCTCGTGCAGGTCTCTCAGGGCTTTGGCCTGGTGGACCTGCAGTAACGCCATGGCGTGGAGGGCAGAAGCCGCCTCCCCACAGGCTCTATAAGCACTGCCAGTTAGACCTGACTAATACCTACAGGCCCGTGAGGGGAGACACGGGTCACCCCGCAGGGTGGTAGCGGCTGTTGGACACAGTTGCATGGCCACAGACTGCTCCACCAAGGGGGTGCCCGCGTACCCCAAAGCAGCTCCACCGTCGAGGGTGGTGAGGGGGGAGGAGCTACAAGATATGTTTCGGGCAGTGAAAGGTGCCTTCCACGATCTTGTGAGCTCCTCATGCACTTCCGGGAAGAATGGCACCAGAGGGGGGCGCTGAGAACCAGCGTGACCCCCAATGAGAAACCACTCGTCCAGCCTCAAAGGATCGGGACGCGGTGGACTTTTTTTTCCACACGAGCCCGACATTCTCGGCGGCCCGGGAAAGCATAGCCGTCATCTCTGGGTCTGGCTCGGACAACGCTACCACACCCGAAGGGGGCAGCGCAGCCGGGTCGTCATCCCCAGAGAGAGAGAGCTCGCCCTCCGATGCAGCGATCGACATCTGGTCATCAGGGGAAGCACCGAAGGAAACGGGCAGTCCAACGGCAACCCCACCTGCTGCGGAGCGCTTGAGGGGTGAGGAACTCATCTTGGGAAGCCCTCACCGTGACCCTCAATCACCTCTGTCTCCCCCGGATGCAGCGCCGCCCCGGGTGCCAGGACGAACGCTGAATCGCGGCAGAGGCAGAGGGACTCCGCCATGTTTGACACAGCGGAGTCTATACGCAACTCCGAGATGGTCATGTCCCCCTTTCTTTTTTTTTTCTCTCTTTTGAAGAAGAACATGAACCATCCACGAAAGCTTCCTCAGCGTGCTGAATGCCCAGACACGTGAGGCAGCGATCATGACCGTCCTGAGTGCCAGGAAACAACCACACCCAGAAACGCACGGGTGATAAGACATCTTTAAAAAGACGCGATCACCCGTGAAACTCTTTTAGAGAAATTGCTCTTTCAGAGAAATGCTCTTTTAGTGCTGAAGCACACAGGGGAGCTGGCCACCGCACACTCCTGGTGTGACTGTCAGCAGGAAGATGATCTCCCGCACGACGTGACCACCGCTGCTGTGCCGTAACGCCCGCACTCGTTCGCTGAACACTCTCTGTGGAAGGGAAGAGCAGTAGCTTCAACCACTACCGCTCGGCTCCGAAGCGAAAGGATGAATTAATGCGGTGCACCTGCTGCCTCTTATACTCACGCGGTGATCAGCGGCAGCTGGATGCAATGATCGCATGCCAATGTCCATTGGCTCGTTTAGTTACACTCAAAGTGGATAGGTCTCTCTGGCGAGATCCCAATTGCGTCGGTCATCCGACGTGACTCGGAGTGACCGTCTGAAAGGGAACTATAGTTGTTGCAAATTTATTTTTATCGGCACTGTTATTTAAATTATTTTATTCCATCGTTTGATTTATGAAGGAGATTCATAGAGCTTAGAAAGATGAGCCTCCGCATAAAACATTTCTTCAAGGTTATGCAGTTATGAGAGCCGTGATGCTGCTAATTGCATCCAATAATAAACTGTGTGCACAGTCTGGATAACTGCTCAGAGATCTCCTGAAACCTTTTCTGCAGGTCCCACCTTTGAGCGGATTTCATAGCAGACCTTATCTTGTTACAACCATTTTCTCCAGCTTTAGTAATTATTGGCAAATTCTCAAAGATGTGCACATTAATCCCTATAAGCAGCCAGCCAACTTGTTTTCAAAAAGTATGGGTTGTCTGAAGACTTTGTGACACAATTTACTTCTGGAGTACAGTCAGCATTTATGAACTGTTGGAAAACATCAGTTTAGACTCTGAATTGGCGAGCCACCTCTGTTTGTTATGATTCTTATGTTACAGTGTTACTGCTGAGACTAATGTTGAGTTGGGATCCATGTGGAGAGATGTTAGTTTAATAGTTGATGCCAAGAATCAGTGGTTGAAAAGGCAGGAAAAATAATGTGGACTGTCATTGATGAATTGAGTGTGGGTTGAGTAGCATGTCTGTGAAGAAGCAGGAAGAGATTTAATGTTGCAGATTTTAAATACTGAAAATTGACCCTTTTCACAGACTGTGATAATGCGTTTCCATCATAAATTTAGCAATTAAAAAATGTAATGTACATTTGTAACACTATACTGTGAGTTATATTACTTTGGCACTCATTTACAGAAAGAGTCTGGCAATGACTAAAGGCAAATTTGACATCTTTCTCTCTTCTGACCAACACAATCAATCTCTCTATATTTGTTCCCTATTTGGCAAGTCATAGAAATGCATAGAAATGTTTCCGTTCACCACTATAGAAGTTTACCCAAACTATGATGACTTCCACTTCTGAGAACCCCGGAAATGTCCATGGGTTTGTTAAACGAGAACACAGCCATGTTTTGGGAAAACAAACATCATATTCAGTCCATGTAGCAGTAAATAAATGGCAAAAGATGACTTAAATTTTTTGTTGAATTCATTGGATGTTCATTATGCTTTCTACAGAGTTCTCCAACACTCGGTGGATGTGACTGAGGAAAACCACGGCCCAAGCAGAGGAAACCGAATGGAGATGTCCATTTTCTATGTCATATACTTTGTGGTTTTCCCCTTCTTTTTTGTCAACATCTTTGTTGCTCTTATCATCATCACATTCCAGGAGCAGGGAGACAAAATGATGGAGGAGTGCAACTTGGAGAAAAACGAGGTGAATGTACATTTATGACTCCAGTATTCAGTATACTGGATTACACATCGAGCTATTTCATATTTTTTTCCACATAGCTAGGTTTTATTAACTGCCCTTAACCTCATTTAGTGATATTAACGCCATTATTATGAAGAAGAGTCTGATCTAAGCATGCAAAAATAATAAAGGTTTCTAATCAGCAGTACTAACCTGCATGTTCCTTCGCTGCTTTCTTATCTCACTCTTCCAGCGGGCATGCATTGACTTTGTTATCAGTGCAAAACCCCTAACGAGATATATGCCTCAGAACAGACAGACCCTCCAGTACCGATTGTGGCACTTTGTGGTGTCGCCATCATTCGAGAACACGGTTCTAGTCATGATTGCACTCAACACAGTAGTGCTCATGATGAAGGTATAACTTTCAACATACAATATTCCAGCTTGGAACACATTGTGTAAATTGAAAAAGTGAAGCTATATATTCTTGGTCTTGGTTTTCATGGTCTTCATCTTTAGCTGAAATAGCTTAAATGAGATATTTTGAGGTGCATACAGCATTTGTGATTTATAATCGTAATGCTTTTCAGTTCCACTCGGCGCCAGCTGCTTACGACCTTGTCCTGAAGCACCTCAACACAGCGTTCACTGTGCTCTTCTCTCTGGAATGCATCTTAAAGATTTTCGCCTTTGGGTTCGTGGTGAGTTAAGTGACATCACATTGATGTTAAAAAGACAGTTCACACAAAAACGAAAAGTTGCTGTTCCTCACCTTAGGCCATCCAAAATGTAGGTGACTTTATTTTTTCTTTAGTACAACAGTAAAGAAGATTTTTTTAGCAGGAAACTGTGGCCTTTGGGGATTCATTAAGTGCAAGTCGATGGCTACTGTCACTTTGAGAGTCAAAAACCATATCTCACAAAACATATATCACCAGGAGCCATGGGGATTCGTTTTGTGTTGCCTGATATGTTTTTTGACCCTCAAAGTGTTGGTAGCCATTGATTTGCATTTCATGAATCACCAAGGACCACAGTTTCTGCTAAAGGGGAAGTCGTGGCCTAATGTTAGAGAGTCAGACTTGTAATCCAAAGGTTGCGGGTTCAAATCTCAGGTCCGGCAGGGATTGAAGGTGGGGATTGTGAATGAACAGCACTCTCTCCACCTTCAATACCATGACTGAGGTGCCCTTGAGCAAGGCACCGAGCCCCCAACTGCTCCCCGGGCGCTGGAGCAATGGCTGCCCACTGCTCCGGGTGCATGTTCACAGTGTGTGTGTTAACTACTCACTGCTGTGTGTGTGCACTTGGATGGGTTAAATGCAGAGCACCAATTTCGAGTATGGGTCACCATACTTGACAATACATCACATTTATTTATTTATTATTTAAAAATCCCCTTTACTCTTCTACTGAAGAAAAAAAGTCACCTTCATCTTGGATGGCCTGAGGGTGAGTAAATTAACAGAAAATTTTCATTTCTGAGTGAACTATCCCTTCAATGAAGAATACATTTTTAATGTACCTGAATTGATTTACTTGTTTATCATTTTCATTATTGTCACTCTGGTCTCATCTCACAGAACTACTTCCGTGATACATGGAACATCTTTGATTTCATCACTGTGCTGGGCAGTATTTCTGAAATTGTGGTAGATTTACAGGTAGGAATATTTCATATGTAGTGGTCTGAGTATATGAATCAGAAGTGTGTTTTAGTGCTGGGGTTTCTGGGCCACTTGTATTGTTTGTTTCCTTTTACCACTCCCACCCCCTTCATTTTTTTATTTATTTTTTTTACTTATTTTTCAGAAAATAGATATCTAAAAATCCTTAAAACAAGATAAATGTTTAAATTGTCTATCAGGTAATCTTTACTACAACAGTTTCTTGCCCCTCTCTTTTCATTCAGTCTGTGAACACCATCAATATGAGTTTCCTGAAGCTTTTCCGGGCAGCTAGACTCATTAAACTGTTGAGACAAGGCTACACAATACGGATTCTGCTGTGGACATTTGTTCAGTCCTTCAAGGTACAATTACATTTGTACTGAATGCACCACTATTCTTCAGGGTTTGCATAGTCATGAAAAAACACAGACTTTTAAAATTGTGATTTCCATGTCTAGAAAGGTAAAAGAAGTTACCAACATTTTTGTCATGGAAAAATATATATTTATAGTTTTGCTCAGTTCTAAAAAGCGAAAGGAAGGAAAGGAAAATAATAAATAAAGGAAAGATTTGTACAACATTCTTTTCGCTCTCTTCTTGTTTCAGGCTCTTCCATATGTTTGCCTTCTAATTGCCATGCTTTTCTTCATTTATGCCATTATTGGTATGCAAGTAAGTTTTTCATATCATTACGTATGGCAGTTATCAAAATGATGTAAACTTTACCCATAAACTTTATAATTTAATGGTATTGGCTGAATACTTCCCCAAACATCAGAATGCACTTGTATTTTGGCAGCTCAGTCTCTATAAAAGATCAAATCCGTTTATTAATCTGTATTTGTGGGCTGGTGTGTGTTTAAAACCCGGTTTCACAGACAGGGCTTAGACTAAGCCAGGATTAGACCATAGTTCAATTAGGACATTTAAGTAATTTTTATAAACATGCTTAGAAAAAAACATTACTGAGGTGCATCTTGAGACAAAGCAAAGGCACTGATATATTTTAAGATCAGTCAGTGCAAGTTTATTTCAGTTGAAACAGCTCAGATTTACATTTTAGTCTAGGACTAGGCTTAAGCCTTGTCTGTGAAACCGGGGGTAAGTGTTTTAAAGGTTATAGACTGTCCTAACCAACTTTTGCAGTGTTTCTTTTTTCCCAAAATTTTTATTAGGGCACACACTTAGATGATTATTTCCATTTTTGACAACGTGCCAGAAATTTAGAAGAATCAAAAACCTGCTAGTCTGGCTTTTTGAGTAGTGGTATGAAATAATTTCTATAGTTTAGACAATATACTTGATTCTAATAATCTGTCTTATCTTATTCTTTAGGTATTTGGTAATATTAAATTGAATGATGAGAGCCACATTAATCAACACAACAATTTCAAGACATTCTTTGGTGCCTTGATGCTGCTCTTTAGGTAAGATCACCAAACAAAAAAACATTTACTGTTGTTTACTTGCTTTATTTTTAGTAGAATTAGACAAGCATTCT
The DNA here is from genome assembly GCA_027422415.1 of Schizothorax lantsangensis. Classification (NCBI taxonomy): domain Eukaryota; kingdom Metazoa; phylum Chordata; class Actinopteri; order Cypriniformes; family Cyprinidae; genus Schizothorax; species Schizothorax lantsangensis. The sequence goes on from CM049845.1 coordinate 3,774,792, forward strand.
TTCTTTTGTTTATAGTTAATTAAATGTATAGTTTAATGACGTGCAGTTAACCTCTAAATGAAACTTCTGTCATTTACTCATTCTTATGTTTCTACAAGAGAGGTGTTTGAGTGCTCTAGTGTTTGGTGACTCATTCCTGGGTAGATATATTGCTTTACGTCTTGCAGAAGTGCCACAGGAGAGTCATGGCAGGAGATCATGCTCTCGTGTCTCGAGGGGAAGGAGTGTGAACTGGACCCTTCAATACCACCACCTTTCACCTCTCCAGATCATGAAGGGGGCTGTGGCACAGAGTTTGCCTATTTCTATTTTGTCTCATTCATCTTTTTCAGCTCATTTTTGGTGAGACTTTATCAACATCCTGTTCAGAATTCTGAAATATACAGAGTGGGGTAGACTGCATTACTTTGTACTCAAGTTCAGTGCAAGAACTCAGTGCAGGGGGCAAAACAAATGCAACCAGTTATATTTTGGGATGTCTGCTGTCAGCTGAAATTATAAGAAAGCAATTTGTCATAAAAAGCAAACAATGGCAAGTTTAAAGCAAAAGCTAGATTAATACACAAGCTAAACCGGACAAGATAATTGTGTAAGTAAATAAGAGGTTATAGTATGTGCCTTTGTTTATGCATTTGGTAATTAAGTGTTTGCGGAGGTAGATTCTCATGTGCATCTTTCAATTGCAGATGAGTCTTTGTAATTTTAATCAATAAAAAAACATCTTAGCGGACTCTGCCTTATACTTATTTACAGTTATGTTTTAAACGGATAGTTCACAAAAAACAAAAATTCTGTCCTTAAAGGGATACTCCACCCCAAAATGAAAGTGTTGTCATTAATCACTTACCCCCATGTCGTTACAAACCCATAAAAGCTTTGTTCATCTTCAGAACACAATTAAAGATATTTTAGATGAAAACCGGGAGGCTTGTGACTGTCCCATTGACTGCCTAGTAATTACCACTGTCAAGGTCCAGAAAAGTATGAAAAGTATCGTCAGGGTAGTCCATCTGCCATCAGTGGTTCAATCTGCATAGCGCCATTTTAGAGATTATCCACTGAACGCAAGCAGAGTACGCTCTTCTGTATCAGCCGCGCCGCATGGATATGCTGTTTTCGTTCAAATCAAAGCGTAAATAAACATATAATATTTATCCTTGTATTGCGACTGATACAGAAGAGCATACGCATTTTGCGTTCAGTGAATAATCTCTAAAATGGCACTACAGTGACGCAGAGAGACAGAGGAGATGAATTGTTGAAAAAAAATGTTATTTTTATTTTCTTTGCGTACAAAGAATACAAAAGTATTCTCGTCGCATTATAAAATTCAGATTGAACCACTGATGGCAGATGGACTACCCTGACGATGCTTTTCATACTTTTCTGGACCTTGACAGTGCAATTTACTTGGCAGTCAATGGGACAGTCACAAGCCTCCCGGTTTTCATCCAAAATATCTTAAATTGTGTTCTGAAGACTAACGAAGCTTTTACGGGTTTGGAACGACATGGGGGTAAGTGATGAATGACAAAATTTTCATTTTGGGGTGGAGTAACCCTTTAATTGCTCACCCTCATTTCGTTTTAAACCCGCAAGTCCTTCATTCATCTTCAGAACACAAATTAAGATATTTTTGATGAAATCCGAGAGCTCTCTGACAGCAATGCAATTGACACATTCAAGGCTCAGAAACGTAGTAAGGACATTGTTAAAATGCTCCATGTGACATCAGTGTGTCAACCGTAATTTTATGGAGCTATAAGAATAATTTATGTGCACAAAGAAAACAAAAATAACGACTTGATCTCTTCCGCGTCAGTCACAAAAAGTATTCTCGTAGCTTCATAAAATTACAGTTGAACCACTGATGACACATGGACTATTTTAAAGATGTCCTTACTACCTTTCTGGGCCTTGAAAATGATAATTACATTGCTGTCTATGGAGGGTCAAAAAGCTCTCGGATTTCATCAAAAATATCTTAATTTGTGTTCTGAAGATGAACAAAGGTCTGATGGGTTTAATTCATAGCCAAATATATTAAAAAAGAGTAATTATTTTAATAATATTACAATAATGAAATTTGTGCACTTGGTATTCATCCAGAATATTGCCACTTTATTTTTCCTAAGATGCTGAATCTGTTCGTGGCTGTGATTATGGACAACTTTGAGTATTTGACCCGAGACTCATCCATTCTCGGACCTCACCATCTGGATGAGTTTGTGCGCATCTGGGGAGAATATGACCGAGCTGCATGGTAAGTGCAACAGATCACCTACTGTACCTACTGGAATGTCAGATATAGTATAGTTTCTAATGATTTTTACTGTTCTTACTGTCATACGCATAGAGGCACTTCACTAGTACCCGCTGCTCATTAACATCCACAATCATGTTTCTTTTTGATTTCGCTTGGTTTATTCATTTATACAGATGCAACTCTGTTCAGTTATTCAAATTTATATGTTAATACATTTAACAGTATTAATGAATATGCAAAGTTCCTGGGCCTTCACCCTTCAAGAAAAACTCTGGTTACACTTTACTTTGATAATCCACTATAGACATTCTACTAACTATAAGTAACTTTGCAACTACATGTCAACTAACTCTCATTAGTGTATTAGTAGACCGTTAGGTTAGGGTTCGTAGAATAAGTTGACATGTATGTGCAGTTACCTATAGTCGGAACAGTGTTTTGGGGAGCATCAAAATAAAGTGTTAGCAGACATTAAGCAGACAGTCTACTGATGCTCTAATGACTGCTAGTGGACATGGAGTGGCAGATAGTTAGTAGAATGTCTAATATGGGTTATTAAAGTGTTACCAAAACCTTGGCCTGCAGAACCCATAGAGGAGTGGGACTATTGTTATTTTTGGTAGATGTTCAGCTTTTTACAGTTGTTGTTGTCTTCCCAGATGGCATAACATGTTTTTGTGCTTGAATCAAATTAAATAGTTACTTGAACCAAAAGTGCACAGAACATTTGGCTGCATTGCTCACCGCGTCAGACACGGACGGATGTTTTCAGTTTTGTTGTGGTGAAATTGCTGAAAGCTTCTGACGGGGCCTTGGATTCCTGTGCGCTGCCAGAACAAAAACTGGCCTGGGCTGGATTCAGGACTTACTGTGAGCTGTTCAATTAGGCTGTCCTCGAATGGCAATTAGTGCACATCAGTATGTCGATAATTAGAAAGTCACAAATTCTTCTAGGCTAATGGAGGCCGATCTTGCAGTTATCGTTGCATTCTCCAGGGCTGGAGTTGAGATGGAATTTAGCGTAGTGTTTGGAAGTCAGTGGGTGACTGTGAGCAAATAGGTTTCCCTTGTAAGTAAAGCTGAAGGCCACATCCTTCTGTTTACAGGCTTTCAAGGGAAGGATGATGTCATGTCAGATGAAAAGGAAGACAGGGCCTCGATTGTTCAAAGAAAGGTGGGTTTGTACGTGCCTACCCTAACATCCTTCTGTGTGGTGTTAGTATCAAACAACGTGCATTCACTTTAGGGCTGCAACTAATGATTTTTTTTTTTTATAATCAATTATTCTGTTGAAAATGTATTTGCTTAATTTCACACACACACACACAAAAAAAATACTGGATTTTATTTGGCCTTAAGTTCTATTCCAAATACAAATTGAGGGCGATTAATACTATAAATCTATGAATTTAGACTACTTTTACATTTAGTCATTTAGCAGACGCTTTTATCCAAAGTGACTTACAAATGAGGACAACAGAAGCAATCAAACCAACAAAAGAGCAACTATATGTAAGTGCTGTGACAAGTCTCGGTTAGCCAAACGCAGTACACTTAGCAAGGTTTTATTTTTTCTTTAATAAATAAAAAGAAAACAAGTAGATAAAATATAAATAGAACAGTAGAAATAGACTAGGAGGAACATGCCACTGATGTCTATATGACTGGATTGCTAATACAAAAGCAGGAACTAACTACCTAAAATAAATATACAACAAATACAACACTCTTCGCTCTTAGTTCATTTGAGCACTCCAAGCGTCTCCAAGCAAACTTTTTATTTATTTATTTTCAATTAATTTTTGTATTCATTAGTTTCCAGTACATGGTTGTTAGGGTTTGTGTGTGTGTGTGTTAAGGTGCATTCAAGCCATACCGTAATTACCGTTATTACAAGATATCAACTTACTTAGATATCAACAAAGCCTTCACGTCCTCGTAGAACTCGTAATTAGAACTTGTGAAGTGGGAGTTTTCTGAGAGCTATGACTTGTACCACCTGACCACCTCAGATTCATTAGGCACTATGTTTAGGCATTTATAGTGCGATAGTTCTGGGTCCGAGTCCAAGGGTGCGAATAGCTCCAAGTAGAACGTCACGTGTTGCCATCTCGAAATTACAGTAATTACGATATGGTGTGATTGCAGCATTAATTGTTTAGGACCACCAAAGATGTTAATTTAGATCGTATTTGTTTAATGCTGTTACATTTCAGATAAAATAAACATTAAGAAAGGTGTTAATAGAAGAGTGGATAGAATGCAGAACTGAATATAGGCCTGGAGAGATTTGTTGTCTCCTCTTGTAAAGATAAAGGTGTATAATGAATAAAAAAACAGTTTGCAGAGTAAGTGCTCTGAATAGGGTTTATTGTCAATAGTGGCTTGGGTTCTATGGAGATTTTTTTCTTAAAGGCTTTAATGCAGTGATAGGGTAGAAAAATGATTTAATGATTTTTACTGATATTTTTTTTTTATTTAAAAAAAATGCTATTCATTTTTATTGTGTATTCAAACATTACTGCTTTTGTAAACATACCGCTCATATTTCACTTTCATAATTATCATATTAGTTTCCATGAACTCATTAAACTTCATATGTAGCATCAGGTGTTTCTTTTCAGGAGAAGGAACTGAAGAGATTTTTGGCATCAAGAGTACCAAGAATAAAGCCAAATTTAGACAGCTGGAGATCAGCATGTAGTGCAAAAAATAGCTTTTCTCATAGCCCAGTGGCCCAAACAACAAAGCTTGAAACAACAAAACTTGAAATCAAGTAGCCAACTAGAGGTCTGTACGGGATGGATGTTTTTAGCAAAAAACAATGATTTGCTTTGTCCTGCAAATTTCTTGCCCCACTCCTGTTTACAAAAGCCCACAGGTAGAAGTCTACATGGATTCAGTCTCTATGCAGTCCCTCTCCCTAAACATTACACCTGCCATTTCCCATCTGCACACATCGCTTTACCTAACTTTGTCGCAGCAGGCAAATGAAAGGTGCTTTCCCTCACTGCCATGTACAATCGCAAAACATTGAGAATGTAAACCGTTTCTTTCTTTTTCTTTTTTAATGGAAACCTCTGGAGAGCTACTATCCAGCAGTTTAACTCCAGCTTTAAACAAGCACACCTGAATTAACTCAGGACTACTTAAAATTACAGGCAAGTGTGTTGGTGCAGGTTGAAACAGATCTGCAGGAAAGTAACTCTCCAGGAGAACAGTTGGCAACACACAGTTGTGGTTTTTTGTTCCTGAAATAATTATTGTTTTTGAGCAAGTCTGTTGAATTACTGACTCGATGACTTACTCATAAAAATAGTCACTGTCATTCTGGAGAAATTAATAATCACTGTTTTGTAACTTACAGTACGTTGGATTTACTGTATTTTGTTTTGTGTACATTCAGAAGTTTAGGGGAAACAATGTTCTGTACAGCAAAATAATGTGAAATATTTTGATAGCATTTCTTTAGAAGTGTGGTATGCAAAAATAGAGAAGAATAAATGCTATTCTCCATTGTTCATATGAGAATGACAAAGAATTGAATACCATTGCTTTTCCCCTCCAGTGGCCGTATTCACTACACTGCCATGTACGAGATGCTAACCCACATGTCTCCACCTCTTGGATTGGGAAAGAAGTGTCCTGCCAAAATTGCCTACAAGGTAGAAAAGTTGTATCTTGCAAATGCGTTTCATTGTTTAATAGTGGTATTTGCTGTTTGCTACTGAAATTAAAAAAAAAAAAAAACTACTTAATGTTAGTACTAATAACTGTTAAAAACCTGAGCATTTTAGATCATTAATTTTTGCAACCATGCTGTGCTGCTGTTGGCAGAGACTGGTGCTGATGAATATGCCAGTTGATGAGGACATGACGGTTCACTTCACATCAACACTGCTGTCTCTGATCCGCACTGCACTGGAGATAAAAATCGCTAGAGGTCAGAATTGTAAATCTGTACTTTAAAAGAATAGTAGTATAATCACAATTATATCAATATACTCAAACTGTTCCACGCCTGGATGGGTGTCTCAATAAGCTCCCTATTTTGTGCATAAGTATATTGTGTACATAAATATGGGAACTGGAAAGGACCCTGGCTTAGTACACATTGGGACACTAATGATTTTCTGGTGACACCTCTGCAACAAGGGTTCACATCATTACCATATTGGAATTATTTAGTGAATTCCAATGGTTGTCCCAGTCAGTGAAAGGTGGAGTCAAATGCAGGTAATTAACTTGGAGTGCAAATTATTGAAGATTAAACAGCTATGAGGCAAAATAATGGTAAAAAAAAACTGTAATACAATTTGGCGAAAACTCAGTCCGGGGCCAGGCAGAGATTGTCAGCGGGCAAACCAGCAAGATGAATGAAGTCCATGGAGAATGAAAGAGATGGATATTCCAGGAAACAGTCCAGGTTCAGAGCCAAGAGAGCAGGCCGCCTGGCAAACAGAGTCAAGAAGGGCAGGCTAGAGTCAGTATCTGAGTGAACAGGGCAGGATGTAAAGAAAAATAAAACTAGGCTGACAAGAGAAGAGGCTGAATTTTTGATAAGACAACAGTCTTGCACATAACAGCTTGGTGAAGAGGAATAAATGGGGAGAAATCCCAAAATGCTCAGAAATCCCAGCACTGCATAAGTGACAGAAAGACTCTTACCTTTATATTTTATGAGGATGCAAAGTATGCATGTTCTTCAGTTTTTCAATCTATCAACTGTATTCATCTCTTATTTGACACCATATGTGTCCTATCAGGGGGCGAGGACCGGCAACAGTTGGACATCGAATTGCAGAAGGAGATAAGTGTCACCTGGCCACACCTGTCCCAAAAGACTCTGGATCTGCTGGTACCCATCAACAAAGGTGAGAATCAGTTGCAATGGAAAATAGTAATAGGGCCCTCAGAAGTTGTACTGCTGCAGTACTTGAGTCAAGGAGTAGCCTCTACCTACAACCTAAAAGGCATAGACAGCACTTCAGGCTGTCCTATACCCTTTCCAGAGATGCAGTATAACTTTAGCGGACTTGGGAGTATACTTCAAACGGGGTCTCTTAAACAAATGAGCCTGCAGATCATAAATACTCTTTACAGAATCTAGGATCAGTAGCTGCACAATCTTCAGTAAGAGTGTGCAAGTAAATCTCTGACAGAGATCCCTCCACGATCAGCCAATCACTGTGTGCATAGTTAGTAAGCATGCTGACATCATCCATAGCAACAAGGTCAACTGATAGCAACATAGCAACTGATTTCAGCGCTTCAAGAGGAGAGGATGTAAGGCTATAGCCATAACATAATTCCTACAGCATGAATAGAATCAAGGCCCGTATTCACAAAACATTTTATCTTACCACTAAGAGTTCTCCTGAATAGCAGTAAAAGTTTTTAGCTAAGAGTTTTCTCTTAAAACCTATTCACAAAGCTACTGAGACAAACTTTTACTAAGGAAGAGAGAGAAGTCTTAAGCTAAGAGTAAGGGGGCAGGGTTGACCTGGTTGCTATGGATGATGTCAGCATGCTTACTAACTATGCACACAGTGATTGGCTGATCGTGGAGGGATCTCTGTCAGAGATTTATTCATAGAAATATTGCAGAGCGCAATGTTATGTTGCCATATTCAAAGGTTTAAAAATAAAAATGTTGATTGCCACATTCAAATAAAGATTTTAAAATGCAGGCTAAGTGTAACTAATTAAACAAGTAAATGTTCAGCTAATTGTCAGCCTGTATGCTTCTCGTAAAAAAAAATAGTGAATATGCATATAAACAGCCTTTTAATTAACAGAGTAGAATAATCATGGCTGATAGTAAGACATGCAAATGAAAAAGAAAACCAAACTGGACACAAGAACAGCTGTTACCTCTTGCCCAGCTGGTTAATGAAAACAAGCATATAATCAAAGGAAAATTTGGAGTTGGGATAACCTCCAAGACTAAAGGCGATACCTTTTTAAAAGCACATTATTGGCAAATGTTTCCTATTTACATTATTTTTAAGTTTGTGGCTTGGTCTTATTTTGTCCTAAATTGGCAAGTTATGAGCTACTTTTAGCCTTAAGATGTTTTGTGAATACGGGCCCAGATATGCATCCAAATGTTCCTGAAGATATCAGAGCAACAGATCCGGTCTTCATTCTTCAAAGAGTACTAGGACGTGGAGGCAATACTTAAGACTGTAAAGTCTGGTAGAAGGGGCCATAGATTTGGCCACTTCCTGAGAAGGGAGACAGATCAATCTTTGGTCACGCAGGGTAAGACTGAGGATCTGATGTATCCTGAGTTCTATACTTGATCATGAGGCTTTACTTGGTACTTTCCAGACTGGGTCTTAACCTTCTTGGACAGGGGTGTCCAGTCCTGTTCCTGGAGGGCCAGTGTTTAGGTCCAACCCCAATACAACACACATAAACCAGCTAATCAAGGTCTTACTGGGCAAACTGGAAACTTCCAGGAAGGTGTGTTTGGGCAAGTTGGAGCTAAACTCTGCAGGACAGTGGCCCTCCTGGACCGAGTTTGGACACCCCTGATCTTGGCCTATACCTTAGAGTTTTTGTTTGAAGGGTCTTTTTGCACAAAACTGTTTTGTTATATGTTTGGCCTTTTATGTCTTTATTAGACAGGACAGTGTAGATGAGACGGGAAACAACAGGGAGGAGAGAGAGGAGAACAGAACAGGCAAAGGCCCTTTAGCCGTGATTTAACTTAGGTTGCCAGAGGCGCAACTGTGCTATATGTTGGAGGGCTGCCCAACAGGTTTTTGCTCTGACAAAATACTTTTTTTTAGTTGAACCTATCTCCAGTTTTTGAATCCTTGTAGTCTGACTCTTGACTTGCCTTTCTGTTTAGTTTTTAAAATTGTTTAACAAATTATGCCTATCTACATTTGTGCCCAGAACCACCTTGTTGACAACCTGTTGTCAAATTAATTGTGGACGTATACTTCCATATACACTCACCGGCCACTTTCCCTTGCTAGTACCAGGTTAGATCACCATTGCTTTTAGAGCTGCCTTGGAAAAATTCCTCTGAGATTTTGGGCCATATTAACATGATAGCATCACAAAGTTTCTGCAGATTTGTTGGCTACACATCCATGACGTGATCCATAGGTGCTCTGTTGGATTGAGATCTGGTGACTGTGGAGGCCATTTGAGTATAGTGAATTCATTTTCATGTTCAAGAAACCAGTCTGAGATGATTTGAGCTTTGTGACATGGCCTGTTATCCTGCTGGAAGTATCCATCACAAGATCATACACTATGGTCATAAAAGGATGGACATGGTCAGCAACAATACCCAAGTAGACTGTGGTGTTTAAACGATGCTCAATTGGTATTAAGGGACCTAAGTTTGCCAATAAATTATCCCCCACACCATTACACCACTATCATCAGCCTGAACCATTGATCCAAGGTAGGATGGATCCATGCTTTCAAGTTGTTTTGCCAAATTCTGACTCTCCCATCTGAATGTTGCAGCAAAAATTGACCAGGCAACTTTTTTAGTCTTCTGCTGTCCGGTTTTGGTGAGCCCGTGTGAACTGTAGCCTCAGCTTCCTGTTCTTAGCTGATAGGAGTGGCACCAGTGTGGTCTTCTGCTGCTGTAGCCCATCTGCTTCGAGGTTTGACGTGTTGTGCTTTCGGAGATGCTTCTGCATAGCTCAGTTGTAACAAGTTACTGTTGCCTTTCTATCAGCTTGAACCAGTCTGGCCATTCTCCTCTGACTTCAACAAGGCATGTTCGCCCACAGAACTGCTGCTCACTGTTTATTTTCTCTTTTTCAGACCATTCTCTTTATACCCAAGAGATGTGAAAATCCCAGTAGATCAGCAGTTTCTGAAATACTCAGACCAGCACATCTGGCACCAGCAACCATGTCACAATCAAAGTCACTTAGGCTGCATTTACACTTGGCATTAACATGCGACCTGTATCCGGATGTTGTCCATATACACATTGAAAACACAATTGTAAACGCACTTCTTATTGGAATATTATCCGTTCAGCATGTCCTGGTCCAGAGGTAGTCGAGGACACATTGTGATCGGATCTCAGTGTAATGTAAATGCAATCCAGCCATCGTGTCTGCATTCGCAGGTTGACGTCACGCAAAACCCCGCCCCCTGGTGTTCTCCAAGACAGATGGAGAACACCAGGCCGTGGAGTGATAGTGAGACTCGTACACTTATTTTGCTTTGTAAAATGTCCCATGACTGAAAATGATTTTCAAAAGAAAACCCACCACTTCAGGTCGACTTTGCACCGGGCCATCCTCTGCAGACTTATCCGATCGGTTAACCAGATAGAGAAGTCAGTTGATGTTGCCAAGTGTAAACGCGCTGTATCCTGATTGACTGATGATACGATCTGCTTGATCGGATCTCGGTGATTGCATGTTAATGCCAGGTGTAAACGCAGCCCTGCAAACAGCCCTGCGGTGGCCCTTTCCGGGCCCACTTAGGGCTAGCCTAAGGGCTCCCAGCAGGCTGCCAGCGCAGGGCCCCTGAGAATTTGCTCATTGGCAAAACGTTGGCCCCTTAGCGCTGGCCCTGCACAGGCAGCCCTCGCTTAGCCCCAAGGAAGCCCTCACTAGGCCCACACAATTAATCTACAACAGGGGTGCCCAACCCTGGTCCTGGAGATCTACCTTCCTGCAGAGTTCAGGCTGGGCACCCCTGATCTACAACAATACATCTGTTTCACTATCAATACTTTCCAGCTACTACAACTTAAGTATTTTGGGAAAACAGTTATTATACATCTGAAATGGATGCAGTCACCACATAACTAATGTCTGTATTGTCAAAAATGTACAGTAGTCAAAGGGATTTCAAATCAATTTATTAAATACAAAATAGTAAACATTCAATTCAGGTTAATACAGCTCCATATAGCCAAAAATGTAAATACACAAAAGTAAAAACACCAAACAAAAAAAACAATGTCAAGGCCATACATTCAAGTAACATCTCTGCAAAAAAACATCAACTCCTTACTTTAGACTGGGCTTGAAATGACACATTTCCCAACCAGGGCACAGCACAATATGCTTAGCAGGTGAGCCATGCTACTGCTGCTTGTTATTGCTAACTCCCTCTACCCATATGGCTTTACTTAAGGAAACCTAAAACACCATAGCACCCCTAGTGGTAAGGAAGGAAAATGCCCACAAAATTCTTGTTAACAGGCTCATGTCTGTTACACCTCAAATATGACTCGTGAGACCCACTTTGCAGCAGAGTTTAGCTACAACTTGATCAAACTCACCCAACTGTGATTTTCTAATGATCCTGAAGACATTGATTAGCATGCTCAGGTGTGTTTGATTAAGGTTAGAACTAAACTCTGCAGGAAAGTGAATCTCATGAGCCAGATTTGAGGATCCCTGGCCTATATGAAACAACAAGTTCTGGAAAGGTCTCTTTTGGTTTGAGCCATTCCAGTTCAATTGAGTGGCTAAAGAATGGCCAGTCAATGTTAGTATTCTCCTAGTTGCATTACAGGGCTGCCTACACCAAACCTGCATGGGCCCAAAGGTACAAAAGTTGCTCAGGGCCTGAATGGGCTGGTCCACACTGGGCCATTATGGGATTAATGTGGGCTGCTCACAGAGAGCCTGCGGTGAGCCCAAAGCTGTGGGCCTCGCCTGGGCAAGCCCGTACTGGGCCTGTTTAGGTTTGGTGTGGGCTGGCCCTAGTCCAGTGTGCCCGCAAAAAGCCAGCATGGGCCCCGCAGGGGGCATGTTTGCAGGGAGCCTTATGCTGGGTACACACCACAAGATAATCAGGCTGATTTTGGGCCGATTTCTCCCCTTCCGACAATCCTAGGTAATGTCCCGATTATCTTGGTGGTTCTAAAGAATATCTTATCAGAGGTGTGATAAGAGTGACTGAATCTGCTTGGAAGAACGTCGGAGGCACCCCAATCGCGAATCAAAAATCCTGATGTGTGGGGGGGGGAACCCAGAGGACACCACACACTATAGGAGCAAAACGGTTAAATCTAGGATTTTTTTTCCCCTCATGTTTGTGGTCTCTCACATTTTGAAAATCCTATAATATTTTAGAAAACTTTTAGTGTGTACCCAGCATTAGATCACCTTTCTTCTCCATTCTGGTGCTCGGTTTGAACTTCAGCAGATAGGCTTTGACAATGTTTACATGACTAAATGTTGCTGCCATGGAATTGGCTCATTAGATACTGCATTTGCGTTAACGAGCAGTTGAACAGGTGTACCTAATAAAATGGCCAGTGAGTGTATAGGAATTTACAGAGCCCCTGAGGGGACATAGTGATGGAAAAAAAATATGAGATAGGAGGAAACAATTATTTTTCAATGATTTTAATTTTGCTCGCAAAAGTATTGCATTCACAAGAAACATTCTCTTTCAAAATATTGCGTTCTCCGGTGAAACTTTGCATTCGCTCATGCAAGTTTACAGCTTCATAGTGTTTACATCAAAAGTTTTGCAAGCAAATGCAAAGTTTCTTGTGGAAATGCAAAAGCATTGCCATCTAAATTTTTTGCCATCACCTTATTCCTTTAGGGGCTCCGAAAGTATTACATGACACCTTTCTATTTTAACAGTGTTATGAGCATTAAACTGGCCTATGTTAAAAGTTTGGTTTGGTTGATGTAAATTAATCTGTTGTACTTTCATAATGACTGTGAATATGTGTATCTCCAGACACGGACATGACTGTTGGAAAGATCTATGCTTCTATGATGATAATGGATTACTTTAAGCAGAGCAAAGCCAAGAAGTTGAGGCAACAGATTGAGTCACAGGTAGGCTGACTTTTTTGTACTCATTATTTCATGCTTTTTTTAGAGGTGGGGGGGGGGTAAATTAGGATATAATTTACATGTTTAGGATATAGTTAGAAATTAGGATATAATTTACATATTTACATGTTATGTGTTTTGTGTATACTACAGTATACACAAAACCTTTTATCCTTTTTATAATTTCACAATGTTTTTTTTTTCTTTTGTACAGAAAAGTGCCGCCCTGCCCCTGTTATCTCACAGTGCTGGATCAGCCTTGTAAGATTTCTTGTCTTCAAAGAAGGGTCATGTTTAAAATAACACATAACAGAACTGTATTAATATATACTCCAATGCATGCTTGATTTTATAAGTATATGGCACAATACAAATGTTTCCTATATCATTGCTGCTTAATAGCATAAAAACTATAGCATAAACTATACTGTTATGTACACTGCATAGTGCCTTGCATTATAGGTGTTTAAGATTTCACTCACAGTACTGTGTATGTATTAAAGATGTGGTTCTGTGTTGTAGGACCAGTGGAGGGTTTGTGGCTTTAAGCCCCATATCACCACAGGAGCTGTTATTGCAGCCCATGACCCACCGTACAGACAGCAGTGAAGACTACGATGCCTCTCAGGTAATAAAACTTCTTCTTCCTATTGAAGAATAGTTGACAGGGAAAAATAAATTTGTCTCACCTGGTTTCTGGGTTAAACAACACAATATGTTATCAGGAGGTTAACAATTAAAATAGTAAAAACAATTTTTTTTATTGGAATAGATATTATGAGTCATAGTATTACAAATTGTAAAAAGTAAACTATAGAACGATGAGTTATAGACTGACAAGATGTTGTGCTGACTGTATCTAATGTGATGCTGATGCGCAGGTTGATGAATCAGGGTTGAATGGCATGTGGGGGGACGATCGCCCACCTGAACATGCATTCAGAACCAGACAAAAGAGCTACAAAGCTGCAGGTTGGTTACTGCATTTCCCTTGTAAAGTGAGAAGACACAGCACAACTCCAGAATACACAAATACACCAGCCAACGCTTGTCCAATGAGTCACCCTGCAAGAGACAAGAGCTGATAAAATGCATGCTCATACGTCAAACACTCTAGAGAGGACTAGGAGGAAGTTCTGAAAGTTACAGCATGTTACTTCATTGGAAAATATGATTTGAAGCGTTTAACCTATTTCTCGCACATAAAATACACATATTTTATAAATAAATAAATAAAATACACATAAATACACATATACTTACCCTTTGCTCTGCTTTGGCTGCTTTGAGTTCTGTAGTCATGCTTTTTTTTGAGAATCCCCATGAAAATACGTGCAGTATAAGATATGAAATCCCTTGTTTATAACTCAATGTGTGCTATAGTTAACCTACTGTATGTTGACTGTGATGTATAATATCTGTTTCACAATTTACAGTGTCCCACTCAGACCAGACACAGTACATGGAAAAGGTGCGAGGACGACCAAAAGAACAACGGTTCTTACTTTCTCCGGATAATTCGAACTCAAAATCTCGTTCCCGCTCTCCCAGTGAGGAGCGCATACATGGGGTCACCAGACAGGTAAACAAACAGCTCAAACATCTATTTATAAAGGTTATTTTACATGATCTCTCACAGCTTTTTGAGAAAAAAAAAACCTAAAGGTTGTTTCATTTACGTGTAACTGAACATTATGCTACAAATGCTGCCCCCTGCTGGACAGTTAGAAATGAAAGAAGAAAGAACTGTTCTATGTTTAGGCTTCGTCAGGGACCATACGCCAAAATCCAGATCCAAATTGAGACACTAAGCAGTGAGACTCAGATCCAGAGCAAGACTGGGTCAAGCTGTTTTTTGGAACTGATCAATCAGCAGATGACTTGCTTTGACCATCTAGAAACCAGCTACCATCTTAAATGGATAGTTTACCCAAAAAATGGAAATTACACAATTTACTCACCCTCAAGCTATCCTAGATGTATATGACTTTCTTCTTTCAGATGAATACAATCGGAGTTATATTAAAAATGTCCTGGCTCTTCCAAGCTTTATAATGGCAGTGAATGGGTGGTGATATTAAATAGTCCAATAGAAGTCCAAAAAAAGTGCATCCATCCATCATAAAATCCACTGGAATGCCACTCTCGTGAACGCGCGTATGACTAGAGATTATGGTTTATAACGTTTTAAATATGCATATTTTTCTTACAAAAACGCGCCAATTCATGTCAAGAGGCCTTTATTCAGCCTCTGGAGCTGTGTGAAGCACTTTTTATGATGGATGGATGCACTTTATTGGACTTCTCATCAAATTCTCAACAGCCATTCAACAGCCATTATAAAACTTGGAAGAGTCATGACATTTTTAAATATAACTCTGATTGTATTTGTCTGAATGAAAAAAGTCATATACACAGGATGGTTGAGGGTGAGTAAATTATGGGGTAATTTTCATTTTTGGGTGAACTATCCCTTTAAGACACTATAAGACATAATATACTATACTATAATATACACGGGACAACTTTTTGAGCAATTTTGCCGGGCAACTTTTTTTGAGCAATGTTGCTTGGGCACTTTCCTATTGAGAATGGGTAACAAATTTCTATCTGGATACTTTAGATTGGTCGTGGGCCCTGTGTGTCACAGGTTGCCCGTTGAAAGCAACATTGCTCAAAAAGTATTGTATCATCAGCCTAAGCTCCTACTGTATCTTAAAGGGATAGTAACCCCAAAATGAAAATGCTGTCATTAATTATTCACTCTAATGTCGTTTCAAACCAGTAAGACCTCCATTCATCTTTGGAACGCAAATTAAGATATTTTTAATGAAGTCAGAGAGCTCTCTGACCAGCAACGCAACTGAAATGTTCCCAGACCCAGAAACGTAGTAAGGACATCTGTAAAACAGTCCATGTGACATCAGTGGCTCAACTTCAATTTTGCTCTTTTTGTGCACAAAGAAAACAAAAATAATGACTTTATTCAACTGTTCTTCTCCCCCAAGTTACCGACTTCTGCCATTTTGGAGAGTACCATGATCAATGCGCACGCTTTCCCCAGAACGTAAACAACGTTGATTAAGAGAATACATTTTGTGACTGACGCGGAAGAGAAGAAATCAAGTCGTTATTTTTGTTTTCTCTGCACATAAAGTACATAAAGTATTCCTGTAGCTTCATAAAATTAAGAACCACTGATGTCACATGGACCATTTTAATGTTGTCCTTAATACGTTTCTGGGCCTTGAAAGTGTCAGTTGCATTGCTGTCTATGCAGGGTCAGAAAGCTCTCGGATTTCATTAAAAATTTCCTAATTTGTGTTCCAAAGATGAATGAAGGTCTTACGAGTTTGGAACGACATGAGGATGAGTAATTAATGACAGAATTTTCATTTTTGGGTGAAATATCCCTTTAACTTTAAATTACACTAATTGGATTATCATCCTAAATACTTGAAATCTGATTTCTCTGCAGGGAAACAGCTCCGAAAGCCCTGTTCCCTCCACCTCAGAGTCCAGCACCCCGAGCGGCAAGCGTCGCCTGTCCCAGACCTCCACCTGCTCACGCCCTCACATCTCCTACTCACCCTTAGTGTGCCACACGCAACCTTCATCACATGTTGATGATGATGATGATGATGATGACGATGATGACACAACCGTCCAGCAGATGATAGGGTGCTGTAATACTGCTTTATGGGATGACAGTGCTGAAGACCAGGAAGCAAGACAGCAGGAAAGTACCCATTTTGAAGTGGGTGAATATCTGGGTTCATCCGCTCGCCGCTATCCTTCCGAGTCCTTCCTCGCCCTACAAGACGAAGAGCACAGCCCTGATTCTGCCGCTCCTATGGAAACTCTTACCTTTGAGGCAGCAGTGGCCACCAGCCTAGGCCGCGCGAACACGGTCAGCGCCTCAATGCGCACAAGGTCGCGGATAGGCTGGCAGGTGCCCAACGGACACTTCCGGAAGAGATTGGCACAGAGCTTATCTCTCGCTGGCGGTGAAACTCTCAGCGATGCAGATGATGACAAATACTAGATCAGTCAGTAGAACAGAGACATAACAGGACAAATGTAGATTTCAAGGAGGACACTGAGGTGGATGCTGATCTTCACAATATTCAAGAGGTGTTTTATAGATATACAAATTAAATGTGTTCAATGAAATGAGCAACAGAAAGACTTCATATTTATATTCTCTAATTTATCATCAGATAGTGAGTTTGGAAAGCAACCCATACATTTGAGGCCCAATTCAGGTATTAAGTGCTTTATTTCCAGTTGGGGATAGTGAGTTGATGGCTAAAAGTGATTCAACTTTCCCCCCCTCCTCAGTTTCTTACATGTAATGCCCTTTTTCTCAGTTTCTTAAGTTTAATGTCTTTTTCTACACAAAATACCATTTGTTTCTAATTACTCTCTGCCACATTATTGAAATTCGCTAATAATGCATATACTTTGTTTGAAGTTTAAGTCCAATTTCTAAATTGAATAGGCCATTGTAACTAAACGTGACTTCCAAAGTTCAGTTCATAAAACAATTTAAATTAAGTACTCAATTTAACTAAGCAATTTGTCAAAAACAACTTTCATATGTTTCCATAAAATACTGTTGAAACTGAAAAGAAGAAAAAAAAAAGATTTTACAGCTGAGGCTAAAATGTTTAAAATTAGTTTAGATGAATGTCTTGTAAAAGGGTTTACAGATGTAAATTCTGACAAAGGTAAAAGGTATCAAATTTGATGTCACAATCAATTCAGGAAGTGTTTTTTAAAATAAAAGATTTCTTTGAAAATATGTAATTTAATCTTTCTTTCAGGCTACTTGGAATTTGGATTTATGTTACTGAATTTGAATGGATAAGCATCCTGATAACTTTGTTTAAATTAATAAAATATTGTCTTTTTACCCTGTTTTAGTTTTCTGCTGTTTTTTTTTTCTTGCTAACTTTTCCCATAGTATTCTCTTGTTATTACATTTTCCCAAAACAAGGTTAGCTCTACTGCAGGATTATATTACCAGTTGATAGGCACTACGTGCAAATAGCCAATCTGGCTAATTAACCCTGTTCACCATTGCTCAGCTATTTTACCTTCAGAAGAAATCATAAATTACCAAGTGGTTTTAAACAAAAGGCCCTGCTGGTTAGTGCTATAACCACACCATCTTGGAGAAGGAGCATGGGTGTCCTATTTAAATACATTTAACATGATTTTTACAAACAAGTAAAAAAATATTGTTAGTGGTAATTGAGAGTACAATGCAAAAATAGCCTATGGACCTTAAGTTGTATATTTAATAGAGGTGTAATGATACATTGATGTGGATTAGGGATGTGTGAAATTGACAAAAATTATATCTCAGTTTTTGATTTATTTATTTAGATAATGATAATTAAGCAATATTTTGCTTAGTGTATTTTTGTGCTGGTACCTTGGCTGGTCAAATAAGTAGGTGGAGGTGGAGCTGCCATGGATTGACTGGTTGGTACAGCAGATCCCACATACTCTCAAGCAGAAGATTTTGGAGATCGGGACAACGCCTTGAAGTCTTCATTATGTTCCTAAAACCATTCCTGAACAATGTGTGCAGTGCAGCAGGGCACAATATCCTGCTTAAAGGGGACCTAACGCACACAGTTTCACCCAATCTCATGTTAATCTTGAGTACCTATAGAGTAGTACTGCATCCTTCATATCTCCAAAAAGTCTTTAGTTTTATCATTTATAAAAGAAAGATACAGATTTACGATTCTCTCCGAAAAAAGCCGAGCTCCTGGAGGCGTGCCGTGTGGGCGGAGCTAAAGAGTGACGAGCACTTGCGCCGATCGCCAACAAAACAGAGACATTTGATGCCGTTTCACTTACCATCTGCAGTTCTGAATCATGACCGGGATCTTTTATAGCTGGGACCGCTCCATCTTTCAGTATTAAACGATGTGCAAATCCAGCGTCGAATTGGGCCTTGTTTATAAAACGTTCGTCAACAAAACACTTGAGAAACTCCATTGCTGCCCCGGAAAAACAAACTATATCCACTGTTCACGTAACGGTGGGTTGTTTTGGGAAGCTGAACAAGGTTATCTTTCCCTCACAACCAAAAACACACTTCTTTAGAGACATTCTTCCCGAGCGAGTCCCGTGCTGACAGCCTGCCGATTGAAGCGCGTTGATGGGCGCGCTCTCGTTCTCACTCTGGTCGATGCGTGCACGGGCGCGTTCTTCTGGGAGAAATGCCCATATAAGGAGTTCCACCGTCGTTTACGTCATCAAGAACAACGATCGAAAAAAACTCTCCGAAACTTGTACGAACCCGGAAGTGAGATTTTTGGCACAGAAATACTCTGTTATACGTCCAAAAAAAAAAAAGTTTAAACTTTGTCCATGCTTAGCATGAGAATCAAACTCTTTAACAGTGTAAACAACTCTGAATGCATGAAACAGCATTGTACCCCCCCCTTTAAAGAAGCCACTGCCATCAGGGAATACCATTACCATGAAGGGAATACCTGGTCTGCAATGAGATTTAGGTAGGTGGCATGTGTCAAACTGATGAGGGAAATAGGGCTTCCCAGCAGAACATTGCCCTGAGCAGTCCCTGAACTAGCTGGTTATATTCCCACAGTGTATCCTCATGCCATTACATCGCCAAGCAAATGTGAGGTAAAAGAAAACAGGACCCATCAGACCGAACAACCTTCTTCCACTGCTCCAAGGTCCAGTTATGTTGCTCATGGGGCCATTCTCGGGGCTGTGGACGGGGTCATCATGGGTGCTCTGATCAGCCTGCACCTTCCCATCATTGATGGTCAAGATGGCGCCGCTGATTGCAGCCTTCCTTGCGTCGTACGCTGCTGTTTTTATGTTTTTGTTAGTTTGTCCTGTCTTTAGTCATATCCCTGCAATCAGTTTCACCAGAGACGAATTGCTGGATATTCGGAAGTACACACCACCCGATATTTCACCGGATTTCGTCTATTCTGATGTTTTGCTGGACATTGTAGTCGGCGGAGCAGCGGTGCTGTTTAGATGCTATAGGACGCGCAGACAGGGGAAGCGAGCCGGCGCGCTCGTGAAGCTTCGTCGGCGGGGATTAAGAACGCTGTTGCCTAGCATCCATCTAGCTAATCTCCGCTCTCTACCCAATAAAACGGATGAACTCCTTCTGCTTTCCCGGTTAAACAAGGATTTCTCAAACTCTGCTGCTCTGTGTTTCACGGAAACCTGGCTGAATGGCACCATTCCAGACAGCGCTTTACATCTGCTGAATTTCCAGCTGATCAGAGCAGATTGCGATGCAGAATCAACGGGGAAATTCCCAGAGCTGTACGAGAAACGCAAGGCAACAGAGCTGAAGTTGAAACAGAGCTGTCACAAGCAAAGTTTTGGCCTAGCCAGACAACGGAGCCCTACGTCAGTCTGACCGTACACTTTATTATTAAGGATTTCCAACTGAAAAGTAGCTGTTTGTAAATGGCTCTTTTCCTGGTGAATCATACAAGTGAGAACATTGCAACAGGGATGAGAGAAGCTTTGGCTACTTGGAGCCTCGATGAGAGACGTCTAGTCTTTATAACAACAGACAATGCTGTGAGTCCTTTGGCCAAAGATTGCATCTTGCAGGTGGTAAGTTAAGCTCAAATGCTCATTCTTTACTGTTGCCATTGATATGTTATTACTGTTTTATTTAACCTGTCCTGAAATATAACAGTTTTCTAAAGTTTAATCAGTTATAAATGTCAGTTGTAAAGGATGGGGCTGGGGAAGAGCCCAGAAGGACCTCAATCTAGCTTCACATTCTCTCATATCAGAATGCAAATGGGGTTCCAGACAGACAATGCTTTAACTCAGATCCTCTCCGAAGACAGGAAGGTTTGGTATCCAATTCCAAACTGGCAGGATGTCCTGAAACCTGAACCCATTGCTGGACTTCACAGATGCACACTGAAGAGAAGACCACATTACTGTCTCCTATGTGAAGCCAGTTTTTCACCAGTGCTGCTAACACAAAAGAAAGACAGACTTGACCGAGACCTTGAAAAAGGAGATGTCAAGAAATATAAAAATGACGCTACTCTGGAGCTGGTAGATGTGGCTTCTTGTTAGGACCCCTGATTCAAGATGGACTCCATCAGTGCAGACAACAAGCCCCAAGTCAAGGCCAGAGTAAGAAGTCAAAGAAAGCCAAAAGAAGTTTCTTAAACAGAGCAAAGCTGCATCAAAGGGCTATTCCTCTGGGAATAAGGATGCTGTTGAAGCAGAATTAAACTACTACCTGCTAACACCTTCCATAGACAAAGATGAAGATCCATGTACATGCAAGCTTTATACATCTCACCAAGCTAGTGTCTATCCATTCCCGCTAAAAGTTTCCCCTTAGAGAGGCTTTTCGGTACAAGTGGCAAAATCATCACTTGCTATCAGCACTCTTGTCTCAAGCCTGGACAAGATTGGGCAAGGTGGATATAGATTGGTATTCTTGGCCAAAAACCTCTAAGACTGAGTGAGCAATACATACATGCTTGAAGTTATCTTATTATATTTTAATATTTATATAATATGCAACAGTTATGAGTAGGCCTGTCACGATAACAACTTTTTGTTGTGCGATTATATATATATTGCCCCAGAAATAATTGCGATAAGCGATATTATTGTCATTTTAAAACCATTTTATGTCACTGAATATAGTATCATAATATTATCATAATATAACAGCATAATAATGCAAGAAAGCCTAGACACTTTCAAATGACAACAAACTTGTAATTCTTAAGGACATTTAGATAATGGAAATTAAGTATCAAAATATTAGATACCTTAAAAAACCTGAATAAATAGTAAATACACATTTTCTAACAAAAAGTGCAAAGTAACAAGTAGAAAAAGAAAAATGCACAAAGAACTTATATGGAGATTTTTCCATCTACAGATTTTTCCCTGAACTTCTTTTCTCTGTAAATTAAGGGTGCACACTATTGCTAAAAAACACAATCACGACTTAGCAGTCAGATGTACGTATGAACAAAGGCACAGATCCCTAAACGAGGCCATATTTGCAGATTCAACTTTTTTTGTAGAAGCAATTTTTAAATGTGAACTAGCACCTCATTAACACCACGTTATGTACGAGAAGTTGCAAAAAACAGAGGTGCAAGTGGAATGCAAAAAATATGGTGACATCAATTTTTATGTAAATATAATGGGCAATATATTGCATCACCAAAAATTATTGAGGTCATGTACATATATTGTGTGATAAGTCGATATATTGATTTTTGCGACAGGCCTAGTTGTGAGAATGACATTTATTTATCTGCTAGCTACTCATTTTAAAAAGAAACCAGATTTTATACAATATAAATGAATTTAATTATAATTAATTAAATAAGTTGACAGTAGCCATTCACTTCCATAGCCACTGACTTCCAAACTATGTTAGTCAATGGCTAGTGTCAACTCTTTGGTTTCCCACATTCTTCAAAATATCTTCTTTTGTGCTCAGTAGTGTTGTCAAAAGACCCGGTACTTCGGTACCAAGTCGGTACTAAAAAAATGAAAACGTCACGGTACCAGGTGTCTTTAAGTCCCGGTGGTACCGAGTACCCGGGTCAACCCGGTTCTTGCTGCGTGATCTGAAAGCTGCGCATGCGCTCGCTTCATAAAAGCACAGAGACAGGGCGATATCAAAATGCATCAAACTAACAACACTTTAAAGACTGACACCCGGATCAAATGAAAGAGTTCAAGCAGGTAAGTTTCTATTTAATATTTAGATATTCTGTTATGAATATTATTCCATATTTTAATTTGAATGTCGGATTAAAATAAACTGCCGTTGTAGCGGAGTTAACCGTTAGCATAAGCACGGCTAACGCTAATATAATGAGCATTAATTAGAATGAAGTTTCTTTATTAACTACTTAATGCGCCTATATCTTTTATTAGGGTAAAAACAACAGGAGGACATGATGGTATTTACTATTGTTACACACCAGAGGCTTTTAAATTAATTGTGAATCTAAAATATGCGTGTTGGAGAATGTACAAACAGTGTTTGTCATATCAATCCGTCAGAAAAAAACAGTTCAGGCCTTTTTTTTTTCATTAATTTTTTTTTGCTAGTTAGTTGCTAGTTGTTGTTATTCTTGGCTGGATAACTAGCAGGTTTAAAAGCCCTTTAAAATTAAATATGTACACAGTTTGTATTAAATGAAAGTACAGTCAAATGTTATCTCCTGTATAGACTTTACAATGACTTCATGTTATTATCTAACATCAACTTACAGTGAGTGAACTATATATTTTTACAACATTAATTAATGTTTGTGAATGTTATTTAATACAAACACATGATCATTGTTCATTGTGCATTAAATAATTTTAACAGATTGAACTTTGACTGATTGATTGATTTTATGTATTTGTAAATTTTGAAATTAACTAAGAAGAATAATTGCAATATATAACTATTGTTTATGTGATAGGTCATGTTATCTAAAAGATGGAATCTTATTGTAAAGTGTTTTTAATACTACAGTTTCCTTCTATTTGATATGCACTTGTCTTAATATATATAATCTTATCTAAATTTATTATAAAAGCTGAGGTTTGTTATTTACTGAAATGTTATATTTTAGCTGGAGTCAATGATCTAATGTTGCATTTGGTCAGACTCAGCCCACTGCTTTACTAATATTATATTTTCCTTTTACAGCTGCAGGAAGATCATGAAGCACCAGCAAACCCTAAAACAGACAGTTTACAGTTGTTTATCAGCGGCAGCAGAAATATACCAAAAAATTTTATGTGGAACTTGTTTACTTTTTTTCATACTTTTATTAATTGTGGAAAAACTTGAAATAATTTTAAATAAGCATAAAAAATGGCATTGGTTTTTGTGCAGTTTATTTTTGTTTAACTTTATTAATAAAAATGTGTTTTTTAATTAGCATATTTTTGTGTTTTGCTTTGGTACCGAAATTGGTACCGAGAACCGTGGATTTTCACTGGTATTGGTACCGAATACTGAAATTTTGGTACCGTGACAACCCTAGTGCTCAGCAGAAGAAAGAAACTCATACAGGTTTGGAACAACATGAGGGTGAGTGAATGATGACCGAATTTCAATTTTGGGTGCACTATATAGGGATTGTTCACCCCAAAAATGGGTGCTTTCTCTGTATCGCACGTTCAAAAGTGCTTAAACACAGAAAATCCTCTGCCTATTCAAATTACAATCCCCAACTTTTGTTTCTATTCAAGTCTTTTCAGTGCCATATAAAGAGAAAAGGAGCATAAACTTCACTACCTTGTGTCCACCATTTTGTAATTCACATTTCAGGCAATGCTCATCACTTACACTAAATGGGTTGTAAGAAACGGTGAAATATTAATTCACATGAAATTACCTTTCATGGGTGAACATGTATTGTTTGTTAAATATACAGTAATGGATATAATTGTCTTCATTATAGTCTGTGGTCTTTTTGAATACAAATATGAGTAAAGTGTATATGAAAAAGTAACCAGTCGTTATTGCCCTGTCGAGTGCTTGCTTGATGTGCAGGAACAAACCTTACTGGTTCCTGTTTATACAGATGAGTTCAAACAGCATCATTCAATGAAATAATGTAACCATTTTAACTGTAAACACTATACTGCAGATTTCACAGTATGAGAGAAATTAAACATGCAAGAAAACATCAATTATTTAAAATTGGGGAAAAATATTTTTCAGGCCTACTATATTTGAGCAAGATTAGCCTATGTGGCCACAGCACACTCGTTTTATAAATACATGTAAGATCATTTATAAGATAAACACATATTTTAACAACACAAGACAGCATAAAAACATGTTCATACAAAAAACAACATGAAAGATATATGTTTTACTGACAAGAATTAAGTAATTATCAAGATACTATACCTTTAATTTTGAGTAATTTTGATCTGCTGTTGTTAAGATGTATGGTCAATGGCACATAATTATTCCATAAACTAATACAATGGAAACATTACTTAACGCGACAAATACACAACATGTCAACTCACCACTGAAAAGTAAAGTAAATGAATAGTCAAATGCTGGTCCAGTGTTATCTTCAAACGACAGAGTTTTCACAATCTAACTTCATCTCGCCGATAGAGCTTCAACCTATCAACAACGTCAAGAGGCGGGACAATGTGCCTTAGTACATTTTGATTGGCTTAAAGTGAGACTGTGGATTCTTTTTCTATACATTATTATTATTATTATTATTGTCGTTGTTGTTGTTGTTATTTAGTAAACTTGTATATATTAGTTAATGTGGCTTATTTTTCTATACATTATTATTTTAAACACATTATTATTATTATTATTACTTATTGTTGTTGTTGTTTAGTAAACTTTTATATATTAGCATTCATATAAAAACTAGTTAATGTGGCTTCTTTTTCTATACATTATTATTTTCAACACATTATTATTATTATTATTATTTATTAGTTTTCTATTGTTGTTGTTTAGTTGTTGTTTAATCTATTTTATATATTAGCATTAATTTGAAAGCAACTATGTTAATTCAGTTGGCAGCAATGTAAAAAAGGCTTCCACGCGAGAACGGTTTTTATTTTGTGTGCGGTGTCTAAGAATACATTATATTTATTTTATTTTAAACACGTTAACACATTATTATTATTATTATTGTATTAATTTTATTTTAGTTATATGTTTGTCGTATGTAATGCATTGTTGTTTAGCTTAAAGCTAGTCTTTTTTATTATACAATTAGCATTTAATTAAACAAATTCAACTTTATTTCAAGCACTAGTAATGTGGCTTCTTTTAAAAATAATATAGCGATTAGTTATGTGAATTAATATATTACAAATCACTTGTTCATGACAGGCATTCATCAGCTAGTGCTAATGCGTTGCTTCTATATTCATCTACAATTGATTCAATGCACATGCTTTACCGTTGCTGTTCACAATCGTGAACTAAATGCATTTAGGATTGGCTACAGTTTCCATGTTAGGGTAATACATGCAGGCGCGGGTGGCGCCATGTTGTGTGCAAATCACGCTTCGTACTTCTATCGCTCTGCGTCGTCTTGACCCTCAGGTGAATGTGAGATTATGTGTTTTCATTACTTGTGTGAGGAGGCTACGCTGTAGTTACTCAGTGTGTAAAGGCTAGTAAAACTGAGTGATTACCGCTCGTACTTCTTCGCTTTGGCGCTTGACCGGAAGTAGAATGTGTTTCATTCAGAGCGGCGCTGTAGTTATGTGACTGTATGTAGTAAACAGTGAAGGTTACTCATATTCTCTGTATCTCGGCTGTAGTTGTTGTGATGGCGGCAGGAGGAGCAGCGCATGTGGGAGATGTGGAGGAGGACGCGTCTCAGCTCATGTTTCCTAAAGGTGAGAAGATTACAAACACATCAACCCGTGCTCTCTGAACTTACACACATCCGCTCTATAGCGCTATATGTCTCGTGTACTGCGATATTTCATACCTAGCATACACTTAGCATTGCTTTCTCCAAAAAATGCGATCTTGTTACCTTCTGTTTTGAATCGACTGTCAGAAAAAGCATTATTGGATGTATTTGTTTATATGCTTGTACTTAGTTTCTCTTTAATAATTACTTTTACCTACATTGAGTTATCCTAGTGTTCATTTTGATGAAATGTCAAAATTATATATATAATCTTATGTACATGGGTAGTTGACTAATACAAATTGGACCGTGTCTTATGGTGTGACAGCAAAAATGTAGAAAAAAAAACATAACATGATAAAAATGTATCTTCATTCTTAGAGCTGCACATAGCACGAGAGAGGCTTATCTTCAGTATTAGAGGTGTTTTATTTATTTATATATTTGCTGTCACACCATAGGACACATTGATATGTCAGCTACCCATATACTCCTTAAACACACTGCTGTATTTACAAATACATGTTTTATATCCATTGTTTTGTTTGTATAATTGCTGTTTCTTTTGCAATTGTTGAATTATTATTAAAAAAATATTTTTTTTACATTTCAAAATATACAGCAATGTTAATTCTGCTCTTAATTTGTTTGTTTTTTTCTGTTAAAAAATAACTGCTAAGAATCCCGTTAAAAAGCAGTGATACCGTTAATTAAAAACATCGTATTCTTATTACTGTGATAATTCTGACTCTAATCACTCACCAGAATAAGGTCAAAATGTTCAATCTTATTATGAGTGCTGTCAAACAATTAATCGCATCCAAAATACAAAGTTTTTGTTTGCATACTGTGTATTAGAGCTGCACGATTAATCGTTAAAAGATCGCGATCTCGATTCAAATACCCACACGATCTAATTTCTGAATGACAACGATTCGCCCGTGTCTATTAAAACTTTGAAAAAATCATACCGGACATTCAGATCTGCATTCTGCTGATCCAGAGAGCAGACCGTTAACATGTTTAGGTAAGAAAAAGCTTCACAAACAGTCTTTTCAACTACACAGTATTATTTCTGTCTTACAGTCATTCATAGAAATACTGGGATAAAAGTTTATAGCTCGGCTACAAACATTGATGTCTATGGTAGCGATCAAAATAGAGCCACTCATCTTTTGAAAGCAGCCGGCGCTTCAAATAACGTTTGTGTCGATTGCATCATTTCTCCACTAGGTGGAGACAAGTGACTGTTAAAAAATGTATTTATTGAATCATTCATTCGAGATTCGTTCAAAAACACTGATTCATCCATTAATGAAACAAGTGAGGTATGAGTGAGTCATTGAATCATTAATACAAACCAATTTTTCATCATTTGAATTCTAAAAGTTGGTGTATTAAATACACTATATTTTAAATACATATACCCCGGGTTTCACAGACAAGGCTTAGGGTGAATCCCATTTCTCTGTCTTACCCCTTCACCTTCCCCTACCCCTTCGTCTTACCCCTAGCCCTTGTCCCTCGAAACCGAGTGGTAAGTGCTAGGGGTGAAAACATACCCCTATGAAATGAGACACCACTTGGTCACGGTTACGTCATCGTACATCGTCTCTAGCTGGCTGCAACGTCACCTGAGGCGACAAGTGTTGATCACAAACTTCCAAGATGCGTCTGCAAGTGTGTGTATGTCGATCGCGTGGGTTTTATTAGTGATGTTTTTGCGATTGTTGTGCAAATCAGCGATGTAAAGCGTAGCAAACTAGCGATTTTTTAAAACGTTTCAATTAAGAACATGGTTGCAAATATATATGTGCAGGACTGTGTAGAGCACAAAACAAGACTGTCGTAATTTTTAAATCAATTATTTAAGCCGAAAATGGGACACTCTGGATGATCTGGCCGACATTGTTGCCGGTTGCGCAGTGTGTTCTGGGTACCCCTTGGTTTCAAGTAAGCTCACGAAAATGCTTGGTTTTAAGGGGTATCTACCCCTTCCCCTTAGCCCTACCCCTCGATCAAAACGAGAATTGGGACAGCCCTTACTCTCACGTGAACGCGCAAAACTAAGGGGAAGGGGTAAGACAGAGAAATGGGATTCACCCTTAAGCCTAGTCCTAGACAAAAATGTAAATCTGAGCTGTTTCAACTGAAAGAAACTCGCACTGACTGATCTTAAAATATATCAGTGCCTTTGTTTTGTCTCGAGATGCACACCAGTAATGTTTTTTTCTAAGCATGTTTATATAAATTGCTTAAATGTCTTAATTGAACTATGATCTAATCCTGGCTTAGTCTAAGCCCCGTCTGTGAAACCTGGCCATACTGTATTATATATTAAAATGTTTAATAATTCATTTAAATTAAACACTTTTAAATAGACTGCAGCAATTCATATTTTGTCACACATTATTTTGTTTAGTTCAGAATCGTGATCTCTATTTGAGAAAAAAAATCGTGATTCTCAATGTATCCAGAATCGTGCAGCTCTACTGTGTATATTTATGTATATATAAATAAATACACATACATACAGTATATATTTAGAAAATATTTACATGTCTATATTTATATTCATATAATTTATATTATAAATAACGTATTTTTCTAAAATATATACATGCATTTGTGTGTATTTATATATAATAAATATACACAGTACACACATATATTATGCAAATAAAAACTTTTATTTTGGATGCGACTAATTGTTTGACAGCACTACTTATTACCTTGTGTTTTGAATGCACTGTCAGAATGCATCGTTTGATTTCCTGACTCGTTAGTCTAGTTCAGTGTGTTGTGGCGATGCAGATGTGTTCATGATGTTTGATTTGTCTCAGAGTTTGAGAACGCAGAGACGCTGCTGAACTCAGAGGTCCACATGTTACTGGAGCATCGCAAGCAGCAGAACGAGAGCGCGGAGGACGAGCAGGAGCTGTCGGAGGTCTTCATGAAGACCCTCAACTACACCGCCAGATTCAGCCGCTTCAAGAACAGAGAGACCATCGCCAGTGTGCGCAGGTCAGCACGCTCTACACACGCCGCCTACAGCACACAGTACACGTGCTAATACAGAGACACGTGCTGAATTCACAACTGCATACTACTCTCACGGTCTTCTATCTGTTGATGGTAGTGAGAGTGTGTGCTTCTGAATTCAGCAGCAGTTCTTCTGCATGCTCAGAGTAGGAGCAGTGATATAAAAGTAATGTATCTTAAATGCAAGTCACTATGACTTGATTGCACAGATGCTCTTTAAACTGAACTGAGCTGGATGATGATATCACTGAACTCAATCATGAACTGCATTTAAAGGGATAGTTCACCCAAAAATTTAAATTCTGTCATCATTTACTCTCCCTCAAGTAGATCCAGACCTGTATGAATGTGTTTGTTCTGCTGAACACAAAGGAAGATATTCTGAAGAATGTGGGAAACAGAGCAGTTCTGGGGCACCATTGACTTCCATAGTATTTTTTTTCCTACTATGGAAGTCAATGGTGCCCCAAAACAGCCTGGTTACAAACTTTCTTCAAAATATCTTCCTTTGTGTTCAGCAGAACAAACACATTCATACCGGTCTGGAACTACTTGAGGGAGGAGTAAATGATGACAGAATTTTCATTTTTGGGTGAACTACCCCTTTAACTGAAAATTGAGTGTTTACTCTTGTCTTTCTGCATTATTGACACACTATTGTCCTATTTAATACTGTAAAGCTGCTTTGACACAATCTGTATTATTAAAGCGCTATATAAATAAAGGTAAAAGGAAAAAACTAGGGCTGTATGATATTGGAAAAAACAACAACTTTGCAATATTTTATGTTGCAATATGACAAAATGGAGGAATTTTCATCAGATGAATTAAATAGAACATTTTGAGAGAAAAACAAAGAATCTCACTAGATAGTGGTTAGATATTTTATTTGTGTGTGTGTGTAGGGCTTTTCACACTGCGCTTAACCCCGGGTTATCGTCGTTCTAAACACCGCTTTTAACCCCGGGTAAAGACACGTTTCACACCTGTAATTTGAAAGCGGTGTTAGCACCGCATTTTACCCGGGGTTATGAAACCATGCTCCGGAGCAGGGTTAGCACCGCATTTGTGGTGTTAACCCCGCATTGCGGTGCTAAGTTTTGTTCAGTGTGAAACTGAGCGGTGTTTGCTTGTTGCTGCTGGACGCTTGGCAACAGACAGCCAATCAGAAATGAGCAGCGAAACGCGCGTCGTGTAAACTGCAGACGGTGAGAAGAAATATCAAAAGACGGAAAGCGTGTGAACGGGAGTGAATAGGAGACGGTATTAATCTTACGCTACTGTACAAGTAAACACTAACGTTAGTCTCTCCACACTTAAAAGAAATTCAAAGAAATATTCACATACTTTGCTCCTTGTTTTCTTTCTTTTGTACTTGTCTTTGTTTTCTTGGCTTTGTGCGTCTCATGAGGCCGTTCACATGTCGCGCCTAAAACACGTTTAAAACGCTAAGCGCGGCGTTTTCTCCTTCTTTCCAAAGCGCTCTGTAGCTTGCGCTCCCATGGCGTCTGCCGTTGCTAAGCAACCATGACCTGCGCTCTTCATGAAGACGCAGAAGTTTCAGCAAAGGATAAATGTATTTCCAGCACTAAATCACTTGCAGTAGCTCTGCTACTAAATTTATTTAAAAATGGCTATCCCTGCCTGTACAGCTATGATCAGCTGTTCCTCAATCTTCGCTGATCTAAAGACAAAAGAGGCGACATATAACTGACAAGACGCGGGAGAAGCCGTGTTAACAGATTGCCTGCTGTTCGTCCAATCAGTGACGGTGACACCGCATATATGCAAATAAGAACGTTAACCCGGGGTTTAGGAATGTACAGTGTGAAACGTCTGTTAATGAATACCCAGGGTTAACAGTTAACCCCAGTATAGTTTGAGCAGTGTGAAACGTGATTACAGATAACCCAGGATTCCTTTATCCGGGGTTTAGGATGACCCAGGGTTAACAATTTCAAGTGTGAAAAGCCCGTGTGTGTGTGTGTGTGTGTGTGTGAAATCTATTTAGGGCTGAATGGTTTGGGAAAATCTTGAATATTTGGATGTTCATACTTGAATTTACTTTTTACAAAAACTGAATCCAGTCTCCTAATACTAAACCAATTTCAGTAACCAGTTAAAATCTCTTTCCACTGTATTTGACCAATTTCAATATGACTATAAACTAAAATAAAAATATTGTAATAATGCTATAAAATGAATACTAAAAATTGAGTAATAAAAATAATTTGAGTTTGCTGTAAAATTATAATACTATTATTTACGTTTTAATTTTCAATTAGTAAACCACTGAGCATTAAATCACAATTTAATTAAACTTGACAATGGTACTAAGCCATATCGCGATATTGATTTTATTTCAATATATCTTGCAGCCCTATTTTAAACACTCAGCATGTTATTGTGACTATAGAAGATAATGGGACTTGCTTTTTTATTTTATTTTTTAATCTCAATATGAACTAAATGGTATATTTCTGAGATTTAGCGTAGGTTTTTTTCCTTGTACTTGTTAATTTTAGTGTCATTTAGTGAATATGATATTAATATGAATGATAACTCTGGCCGTGTTTCACAGCTTGCTTCTGCAGAAGAAGCTTCATAAGTTTGAGTTGGCAAGTTTAGCCAATCTGTGTCCGGAGGCTGCAGAGGAGGCCAAAGCCCTCATTCCCAGGTGAGCTGGAGCATAGCGCTCGATCACATGCCTGCATTACACACAAACACAGAGAAACACACCTCACATGGGGAAATTACAGTCATTTAATCATCAGTCTGAAACTAGATCATTTAACACTAATTACTATGATGTTAACGGCTTATTCACTGCATCTTATATCTTTTAACTATACGAGTGTTTTCTTCAGAGAACACAGTCAATACATTTGGGTTGATGTTTTATGAGACTGTTGAACTGAAAATGAGCTGTTTTTGATGTGTGTTTACATTATTCGTTTATTGTATTGTGTGCAGTGTGGGCAATAACTAGTTACTGTAACTTAGTTACTGTAATAATATTACTTTTTGCAGTAACTAGTAGTGTAACTTTACATAAGATTTCAGTAATAATATTACAGTTACTATCCATAAAACAGCTTAGACTTTTGAGCCTCGCCGCTGTTTAAAATCCAACAATCAAATAATTTCTAGATTTATTTTCATAATTTTCATGACTCGATGAGGAGTTAGTGCAGCAAAAGCTTGGAATATTGGAAAGCCTTCATCAGGAAATATTGCATTATATTGATTTTGTCAGGAAAAAAGATTCAACACTGTTGTGTATGTTGTGGCTGTACACTCTGGCAACATCCCTCTGCAACATGCTTTATATTACTATAATTAAACATCTTTTTGGAAAATACTTTCTTACAAACTTATGATTTGATAAAATACATAAAGAAATATAAACGTATGTGGGTAACGGAAAAATTCTTCAAGCTACACATGACAATTAATGAGATTAATACAACACTTCTACTTGAATGTCACTATTAATCTATTGAGTGTTTGTAATAACTATCCGATGGGATTTTGGTCTGATGAGGCAGAAATTGTTATTAGTAACATTTATGTGGAAGATACACTGTTACAACTTCTGTGCGGCGTGAAGAAACAGTAATGTAACTAATAGTGTAACTTTCTGTTGCCAGAAAGTTAAGTAAAGTAACTTACTTTTGAAAGGAGTCTTTATATATAAATTACATTCTTTGAGTAACCACTGTGTGTGTGTGTGTGTGTGTGTGTGTGTGTGTGTGTTCTAATTCTTCATCAGTGTGGAAGGCCGGTTTGAGGATGAGGAGTTACAGCAAATCCTGGACGACATTCAGACCAAACGCAGCTTCCAGTACTGACCCTTCGCTTTCTCTAGTGGCTCTTCTTTTCTCTTTCCTTCTTACATCTTTATATATTGCCACAGTTGTTCCCTTCTGTAGTTGTTTAATGTGCTGTTGTTTTGAAAAATAAATTGTTTTTGATAAAATTGACTGTGTGTCAATGTCATGCAGCTGCAGCCAGTATGCAGTCCGTAACAGGTTTACATAATAGAAATACAAATCTAAATCAGAGAAATGAACATTTAAATCATAGAGAAGAATGATAAAAAATGATCAATTTTAAAAATGA
The DNA here is from genome assembly GCA_027422415.1 of Schizothorax lantsangensis. Lineage (NCBI taxonomy): Eukaryota > Metazoa > Chordata > Actinopteri > Cypriniformes > Cyprinidae > Schizothorax > Schizothorax lantsangensis. The sequence goes on from CM049845.1 coordinate 3,808,457, forward strand.
TATTTGAGGACACCATACACCTTTATGTATTTAACTATCACAAATATATCACAGAACGGGTTCTTGAAGCACAGAAGTAACAATCGTTCATATTGTAAACATTTAGGATCATTCTGCTGAATTTGTTCAAACTTTAGTCCCACAATGAAAAACATAATTAGGATATTAATTCAGATATTGACTGTTTCGTGAGAATGTTATGATCCAAACCCAAAGCATTAACTGAAATTTTATTTTTCATTTTTAAATTACAAAAAAAGCTATTAAAAATGTTCTTGCATCACTTTCTTGTTGCTGCTGAAATCAAAAGTTTTAGTCAGTTTAGCCTGATTTTATAAATTGAGCCTGATTTTTATGGTATTTAAATGACATGATTTTGAAGTAAATGTACTCTAAAGTCTTGTCACTACTGAACACATTAGTTTTTGCAAATAAATACTTTTTTTAATGTACGTACAATTGTTCAAAGATGCATTTGGTATGCTAAAAATGCATAAAATTGTCACATCCAAAATTATCATGCTGTTGAAACGTTATAAGCTTTATTCCTGAAGGTGAAGCAACTCTTAAAAATATTAAGTTATACTATAGTTGTAATAAAAATGAATAATTAATAAAATGGCCTAGGGGGGAAAAGGTCTGAAAACAAACTTAACAGATAAAATCAATATAATGTTTTGTTATATAATTAGTTGTATATAGTGTTTTGATATTCAATAGCATTTCTTTAGTCTCTTTCTGCAGTCTGTTTATGAATAGGCTAAATTACTAAGTATTATGTATAAATAGGCTATGAATATAATGTTAAACTAAATTAATTTTCCGTTTATTCTATTATTAGTCGGGTACGATGATTATGTATAGGCTAATAATACTTTTTATCTTTACTTTGTGCTATTGAACTTTCTCTGTGTTTTATTAAGATGTAAAAGAGCGTACCAATCACAGAGGCTACAGTGAAATAAAGAAATATAATTAAGCGATTTAGTGACTCAAAGCAAAAGGATTTTAGCTCAAGCTAAACCAGGGGCATGTTCAAGCTCAGACACGTTTTGCTACGGTTTCCGGGTTGATCGACATGTTTCCTGGAAACGGTGTGCATACGTTTTCTCTTGTTTAGTGGGTGTGTCAAAAATGTTAGCCCAATCAGCAGCAACATGTGTATAAACCACGCGGTATTAAAGGAACACTCCACTTTTTTTGGAAATAGGCTCATTTTACACCTCCCCTAGAGTTAAACTGATGAGTTTTACCGTTTTTGAATCCATTCAGCAGATCTCCGGGTCTGGCGGTAGCACATTTAGCTTAGCTTAGCATAGATCAGGGGTCACCAAGTTCGGTCCTGGAGGGCCGGTGTCCCTGCAGAGTTTAGCTCCAACCCTAATCAAACACACCTGAAGCAGCTAATCAAGGTCTTACTAGGCATACTAGAAACTTCCAGGCAGGTGTGTTGAGGCAAGTTGGAGCTAAACTCTGCAGGACACCGGCCCTCCAGGATCAAGTTTGATGACCCCTGGCATAGATCATTGAATCAGATTAGACCATTAGCATCGCGATCAAAAATGACCAAAGAGTTTCGATAATTTTCCTATTTAAAGCTTGACTCTTCTGTAGTTACATCGTGTACTAAGACCGACAGAAAATGAAAAGTTGTGATTTTCTAGGCCGATATGGCTAGGAACTATACTCTCATTCCGGCGTAATAATCAAGGAACTTTGCTGCGTACCATGAGTGCAGCAGGCGCAGTGATATGACGCAGCACCTGAAAGTAGTCCCCAGCTATATCATAGGCTACTGAGCTGGGGACTACTTTCAGGTGCTGCATCATATCACTGCACCTGCTGCACTCATGGTACGCAGCAAAGTTCCTTGATTATTACGCCGGAATGAGAGTATAGTTCCTAGCCATATCGGCCTATAAAATCAATTTTCATTTTCCGTCAGTCTTAGTACACGATGTAACTACAGAAGAGTCAAGCTTTAAATAGGAAAACTATCGAAACTCTTTGGTCATTTTTGATCGCAATGCTAACGGTCTAATCTGATTCAATGATCTATGCTAAGCTAAGCTAAAAGTGCTACCGCCAGACCCGGAGATCGGCTGAATGGATTCAAAAACGGTAAAACTCAACTGTTTAACTCTAGGGGAGGTGTAAAATGAGCCTATTTCCAAAAAAAGTGGAGTGTTCCTTTAAAGAGACAGCGCAGACAACGGGTCCAAGTGAAGTCGTTTAATATGTGTCCGCCGCAGCTCGGTATACGCAACAATTGAAGATATTAGAAGACATGTTTGTCGTAAGAGTTTTATAGTAACAATATAGCATATCAACATGATGATGAATTTGTAAGTAAATGTAATTAACCTTAAAATAAATTCACAAGAGCAAGTATATTGTTTGCACATGTTTATGTCCATTAAAGGCAAAATAACTGAAATAATAAGAGCACAAGTATAGATCTGGAACTTCTTTAAGTCTGTCTAAATATCATGTAGTGATTGCAATGTCTTCTGGTCCATATCCTTTCCTTAGGAAGGTGTGCTAGACACTGATTTATGTAACATAAAAATACTATACATATTTATATATTTTGTTATTGTATTGTGGAGTGACACTTTCATAAACTTTTCTATGCTCCTCTAAATATATAATGGTAAATATTACAATATCATAGCACAACAACAGTGATCAGCAATAATACTAAGCCTAATACTCACAATAAAAATAATAAGGTCATATAGATCATAACACAGTCTCGGAGGTAAGAAGTGGATTATCCTTCATCTGAAATGGTTGTCTTTTCATCCTGAAATGCGAGGCAAATGTTGGATCACAATAATCAGGAACCACAGTTTCCACCCTTCACTCGATTAGGATGTTCTCTTTTATTCTGGACGGCAGTGACTGTAACATTTTGCAGTATTAAACACATATTTATACTGATTTCATAAGGCTCCGAACATTCTTCAAAAATATCACAAAGAATGTCCTTCTCAGCTGCCATGGCAACCCTTGCGTCATCAGAACAGAGTGTTCAACACATCACTGTTTCAGTTTAATAAACGTTTTGCACTGATTTGTCGGGACTGAACGCAGCACTGTTTAGCCGGGCATACACTGTGCGATTTTCGTCCGATTTTGAGCCGAATGACTTTTTGACCGAATGACCGACTGTTTTTTGAGTCAGGGCCGAATTTCAGCTTTGTCGTGCGTCGTTTGTCGTGCAGTGTTCGTGCAGTGTACAGGGGGAAACGATATAAGTCTCTCCCGACAGGCAATCGGACGGTCGGATGAATTTCTTTTGGTCGCTCCTCGTGAGGGTATCTCACAGTTGAAGCAGAGCTACGAACCGAGTGCCCTAAACTCAGTGCTTTTTCCCTCACTGCGCCTGCGCGACAATATAACTTTAACCATTTAATCTTTAAAGGGATAGTTCACTTTGAAATTAAAATTTGGTATCTATCAGCTTACCCCAAGGGCATCCAAGATGTAGGTGTCTTTTTTTCTTCAGTAGATCCAATTTTGATGTTTTTAGGTCAAACCGTTCTAGTCTGTCAGTCATATAATGGCAGGTATAGGTCACTGTCTCTATAAGAGGGAAAAAGAACATGCACAGAGAAATCCAAATTAAACATTTCCCCATCGTAACTACACATTGATGGCCTAAGACACGAAACGAGCGGTTTGTGTGAGAAAACGAACAGTATTTATATCGTTTTTTACCTCTTGTACACAACCATGTCCAAGTGATCTGAGTGCGCACACACATCCGGTGTGTGACGTGTGTGTGTGTGCGCGCGCTCTGGCTCGTCGGCGTCAACGCTTGACGGAGGGCGTGTCTGAAGCGTGGTGCTGACGCAACTTTTCAAGCGCCAACGGAGGCATCAGCCAATCAGATCGCCTCATGCAAATACCCAATCCAGTTCATGCAACACCAGAGAAGTATGTGATTGGTTGTTGTAACTATGACGGCGCGTCAGCACCACGCTTCAGACACGCCCTCCGTCAAGCGTTGACGCCGACGAGCCAGAGCGCGCGCACACACACACGTCACACACCGGATGTGTGTGTGCACTCAGATCACTTGGACATGGTTGTGTACAAGAGGTAAAAAACGATATAAATACTGTTCGTTTTCTCACACAAACCGCTCGTTTCGTGTCTTAGGCCATCAATGTGTAGTTACGATGGGGAATTGTTTAATTTGGATTTCTCTGTGCATGTTCTTTTTCCCTCTTATAGAGACAGTGACCTATACCTGCCATTATATGACTGACAGACTAGAACGGTTTGACCTAAAAACATCAAAATTGGATCTACTGAAGAAAAAAAGACACCTACATCTTGGATGCCCTTGGGGTAAGCTGATAGATACCAAATTTTAATTTCAAAGTGAACTATCCCTTTAATGCAGCAAGAAAGAAAATGACAAGAGGGAGATTTTTGATAAAATAATGTTATCATCACGGAAATGTGAACCATTGTCCATTTTGCAATTAGTGATAAAGACAAACACGTCACAAAATTATAAATATTTCAGTTTTAAACCATGAAGGCGAGCCAGTGCATACCACACAAACAATTTGCAAACTTCATGAGCGTAATGCCCGTGAAGAAGTTTTAAACTCCAGTCAATTCATTAAGCTACAGACAGAAAGTGAAAGTAAAAGCTGACCGAGCTTTCGGCATCTGTCGCTGCATAACGGCACATTCTCTCAGAGGAGACGACAGATATGGGTATTGTCTTAATTTATTTTCTAAAAAAATAAAAATAAAAATCCCTTACGGCTGATATACGTAGTGAAAAAACAACAACATAATTGAAGTGTTTCGTGTTAAACGAGTTGTTTTTGGAATTTCCTTGTTTTATTTTCATTGACTGAATATATTCATTAAGCTGTTAATTCAGTGTTCAGAGTCCGGACATAGGCTATATAGACGGTTGAGAATTTTAATTATATGCCTATTAATTGTAGAATATATCTAAATGTTTTAAATCATTTTCAGCAAGGAGCAGGGGCGTAAATTTCATCTAACAGTAGGGTGGGACAATATACATAAAATTTCTCAAGAGCAGTTTTTGAAGGGGACACAAATAATACAGCTAAAATTGTACTTGTAAGGATTGTATACACAGAGGAAAGCTAACGTTACTGTAGAAGGGAGACTAAGGCGTTATTTTAATGACAAATGTCGAAGTGCATTATGTAGCGCGAAAGCACATGCCTATTGGCTATTTAATAACTCCGCCCACCAACGTGTGATTCGGCTGTTCAACATTACAAAAGCTGTTGACTGTCATCCGCTCGAGTGGCGCAGACGGTAAAATGTGTACCTAGAGCTATATTGACGCAATCGTCCCGGGTTCGAACCTCCTTTTGCCGAACTTTTTTTTCTCCCTTTTCAAATTTCAAATCACATCAGAAAAGCATTATTTTCATAAAAATGAAGGAAATGACCAAAAATGTTAAAATAAAGTATCGGGTAGGGTTAGTGTAGGTGTAGGGAGGGCTTTATTGCCCAATAAGGTGGTATCCATTTAATAATTTGAATTAAAATTTAAATTTACACTCAATAAGTTATTATTGCATACTGTTTTATAATGGTACTAATGAGGTGCATATAATTGCAATTGCATAAGTTATAAATAGCAGAAAATCCTAACATAGTGTAAATAGATTGCCTTAGTGCAATGCCGCTGCCTTAATTAATGCGCGAGCGCGAATCTCTTCCCTCGCAGCATTTTCTTTGCTCTCTCTCAAAAACACGCTGCTCTCGCAAAGAGAAAATAATCATTCATCCGATGTTTATAATAAAATTGACAGCCTACTGGAGTTCACAACTACCGAGGCTTTGTTCTTTCTCACTGGATTGTAGTAAAAAGAGGAAAGCATTTGGAAAAGCACTTGAGGCAAGGGAGGGGGAGACTAAAATGTGCAAACTTAAAACGCATTTTTGCCCCGTTTGCGTTTATGCTGTTTTACTTCTTACACAATTATTTTAAGTATAAAACATTATTTACAATACACACCATGTTTTTTTAATCATATTTTTAGGGGGGACAACCCTCAGCTAGGGGGGGGACCCCCCCGGGATTTCCGCCCATGCAAGGAGTAATCTAAATTAATCTTTTATTATCCGCGCCTCAGTTGTGGGTAAATGCGCAATTATTTCCAAATTAATTGTAGTGGATACATTTAATAATAAAACTACCATAATAATAATAATAATAGTAATAATTGAATACATTAATTGGAAATGCCAAATCCTCATGATATCACCGATATATATATATATATTTTTTTTTAAGGTATGTCTGGCTATCGTCCATATACGCAAGCGCAAGCACAACCCGAGTATTTCACACGTATAGTGTGAGCACATAAATCGTGAGCTTTGGCTTTACATCGCATGCGAACTTCTCGTACAGTGTGAGTTGATACCTTGCTGAAATCGCACAGTGTATGCCCGGCTTAAAAGCTCTCTGCGACGCCGTGCACGTGTTATTTCTGCGCCGCCGCGCATGCGCTCTGTGTCCGGCCCGGTGCGTGTGAATGATGGCGGCGTATGTAGAGATACTGAAGAACGAGTTTCCACAGATCGACTCCGAACTCTTCGATTATATCACTGGTACTGTACATATATCTGACATTAATATACCTGTATGACACCTTATGTGCGCTGTTAGCGTCCGGTCCTGCGTTAGTGACAGGAGTTCATTCATTATATAAATAGTGCTGATGCTGTGTCGATCATGCTAACAGACGGAGTCACGAGAGTTCCTGATATTCTCCTTTAAATCATTTAATGGACACCGGAGTTCAATATTCAATCAAGTCATAGTTTCAGTACATGTTCATATCTGTGTAATAAAGCAGCTGCAGTGAAGTTTGACACGGTCTCGTGTTTCCAGCCAGACGGATGATTTACTGTCTCCTCATTAATATAACATAATATAATATAATATATCACAATGACAGATTATTAAACGAACAATAAGACAACCCAACAGTTATAGGCAGATCACGTGATCGATGGGTTATGTCATTCAGAAAGATGAAATATCAACTAAAGTAAAGAAATGCAACCAGATGTTAATTTCTTGCTGTCATGACATAAAATCATAACTTAATCTAACAAATTATAGTGAAATATTTACAAAGTGCATATTGATTGATCAACTCAAATGACTGCATGCATGTGAATTACAGAGAATCACAGATCCTAAATGATTTATATGCAGATACAAGTGTAAATGTAAATTGTTATTATTAATTTTAAACTAAAATAATAAATATGGACTGCAATGCCACTGTATGTGATTATTTATTGTAGTATGTAATTTTAACCAGTGCTTTATTTGTTCAAATGGTCTTTTATATAAGATCTGGGTGGTCATTTACAGGAATTAAACTGTAAAATCATTAAGTTAATTATGAAACAGTGGCATGCATGAATTGCTTTTTATTTATAGCATCATGACAAGCAATAAAGACATATTTTGTGAAGCAGTGTGACTTATTGAACTTAAAGTGAAACACAATAACGCACTTTGGGAGGATATTGGTATTCTTGCTCCTTTGTAATCATGTTTTTAATATTTATATCCATATTCATTATCCAAGTCTTGTCTTAATTAATTGTGCTATCAATTTTATAGATTTGTTGTCTAAGTATTTATTTATTTAAAAATGCATGTATTTATATTTAATGGCCAGAGTGGGTAAATTAAACCAAATTAAAACCAAACCATATTTTTACAGTAAAAATAAAAATATTGTAATAGTTGATTGTTTTAATGTGCATATTCTGCATGTTGGTAAAGATATGAAATACCCTAGAGATGTAATATGTGTCCCTGGAGCACAAAAACAGTCATAAGTAACACAGGTATATTTGTAGCAATAGACAACAATACATTGTATGGGTCAAAATTATTGATTTTTCTTTTATGCCAAAAATCATTAGGATATTAAGATCATGTTCCATGAAGATATTTTGTAAATTTCCCACTGTAAATATATCAAAACTTAATTTTTGATTAGTAATATGCATTGCTAAGAACTTCATTTGAACAACTTTAAAGATGATTTTCTCAATATTTAGATTTTTTTGCACCCTCAGATTCCAGATTTACAAATAGTTGTATCTCAGACAAATATTGTCCTATCATAACAAACCATACATCAATGGAAAGATTATTTATTCAGCTTTCAGATGATGTATAAATCTCAATTTTGAAAAATTGACCCTTATGACTGGTTTTGTGGTCCAGGGTCACATGTGTCTGGAGTAAATCATCTTTTTATAGCCTTGTTCTTTAGCTGTGATTCCTGTATGTTGGTCATGTGGCACAGGTGTGACGTGTGTGTGTGTGTGTGTGTGTGTGTGTGTGTATTATCCTGCAGCCGTGTTGGACAGCGGCGGCTCAGATTTCGAGGATGGAGAAGAAGTGTTTGACGCCGTCGGCGACGTTCTGCAAGAGGTCGATGACAAGAATGAAGACGACATCCGAGAAATCTGCTTCCAGATGTTCAACACACTCCAGCTGTAAGTGATCAACACAAATCTGTTTATGATGTTCATGTTCTGTCTAAATATTGTGCATGGAAACAGAGAGGATAATGAAGAGTGTCTGATGATGATGAGCCATCTGTATTGTTTTAGTGTCCAGTTTGCTAAAGGAATGTATGGTAGGCCATATATTAGGGCTGTGCAATTAATCGAAATTCAGTTTCGATTTCGGCCTCCAACGATTATGAAAATTCAATAATCGAGATAAAACGATTATTGCGCCCCATTCCGCCCCCTTTCCAGCAGTGCGCTTTCACTCCTCCATAAAAGCCCATTTTCACATGTAAATCATGTAACGTGACTTTTGCAAAATGGGACGTGCTTGAGTTATTAAAGTTAATTTAGATTTATTAATGTTTTAAAGAGAGCTTGTGCTGTTCCTCAGGAGGATATCTGTGTGTGCGCTCAGAGACGGAGCAGAGCATAGACATGGAAAGTCATCTTTAGCTGAATGTATGCACCTAAACGGTCAAATACATGCAAAAATGTGTCAAAATGTGGCGCTTAGTGATTATATGATGTATGTAATAAATGAATGTAAACAGATGAGACTAAAAATACGTGTGTAACAGTAAATTGGACGCGTGAGGCTCTTAAAGTGACAGCGCGCTATATTCCTGCTGTCGACTGTGCTTAATATTATTAATCAAACAACAAAAGACAAATTCAAAATCACTCACTGCTCTTCACAGAAGGACATCTTATTGTAGCATTAATAAGAAACAAGGGAAGTTTAATTCTTACAGTGAAGACTATGCTGTTTTGTTTTACATTTGATTATTCAGTTTCTATAGGCTGTTAACGGAATACTTTAGATTTGCATAAAACATTTTTTTTTGGTTATATGGCCCACTAATAATCGTGTTAAATAATCGTGATTATGACATATATATATATATATTGTGGCGGGAGGAGCAAACGACAGACACAGTGGGCGTATATATATTGTGGCCTCGGAGGAGCAAACGACAGACACAGTTGGCGTCATTTTTATTTAACAGAAATAATAAAATAGTGTCCAAAGGGGATGAAGTGTCCAAAATAAACAGGGGATCTGGTGTCCTCGTCGTGCTGCGCGGGTTGTGAAGGAGGGGCAGTGTTCTGCAAGGAAGGGTCCAGGTAAGGGGCGGAGTCCGGAGGCCGCACGAGCTCCCCTCTCGGGTCCGGAGCGCGAGGGGCGGCGGCTTCTTCTAGCGGCTTCATCCTCCTTCGGCCCACGGCCCCTCCGGGGACTATACGGCCCGGCATCCTGACCCGTCAGCCGTGTCACGGGAGCTGCACTTGCTCCCTCAACGCTCCCTTCCTGGACCCACGAGGACACCAGCGTGCATGCACGAGGAAGAGACCGATCTCCAGAGGAGAGGCGCACTCGGCATATAACAGCGGCGGTGATGAAGGGCGGCGATTAAGGGACGGGGAGATGCTGATAATTAGGGGGAGGCAGGTGTGCCTCATCACACGCCGCCAGACCTGGCTATATATATATATATATATATATATATATACACATATACATACATAAACATGTTTCAGCGCCCCTCCTCTCTCACACACCCACTCCCGTCGGGAGCCTGGTGAAGGGCGGCGATTAAGGGATAAAAATTATCTCTACAGGGGAGATGCTGAATACATCTATCAGACAATATCTTACATAATTTCTGATTAGTATTTGTTTATAAAAACAGCCGACTCAGCTCACAATATATATATATATATATATATATATATATATAATACACACATATACATACATAAACATGCACAAGTTTGTGTGTGGGGGGGAGATTTTAATCTGGTGATAAAAATTATCTCTACAAAGGGGTAATACATTTATCAGACAATATCTTACATTATTTCTGATTAGTATTTGTTTATAAAAACATAATCAGCTTTCCCTCGTTCGACTGTAATATAATATTTTCCTCCGCTCTGATTTCAGAGCATTGTTTCTAAATGTGTTTCAGTTGTTTCTAAATGTGTGTTAACCTGCTGTCTGCTCTCCAGCTCCAAACACAGACTGACAGCTGGAAAGTGATATAGCTGAAATTATCACAGAACAAATAACACAGCGTATCATATAATAGTGTTCCTGTCTCGCGAGAGGACATCTGCGTGTGCCATAAGTTAAAGCAGCACACAAGATAACTGATGAGAAATGATCCTTCATCTGCTTCAGATAACAGTTTTTATATAATTGTAACATTTTTAAAATGACTGTAATTGCAGCACACTTTTTAATCATATTGAACTAATTGTAAATATGTAAATAATATTTGTGAATTATTATTTTTTTGGTTAATTGGTTAACCGCATACATCCCTTTTCTAGAAAGGATTTTATTCTTTGGAAGCCTATTAAAAAATACAAATAAAATAGTAAAAAAATTGAAAAGATAATTGTGCATTTTATCACAATGCTATTTTTTATGTTGCGGTATGATTATATTTGTTTCATTTAATGCTTTAGAGCAATTTGTCACAGTTAAATTTCCATCTAAATTACAAACGCTTTGTCATCTACACTTTTTATTTTTTTATTCAGAAGAAGAAACAGTTTTCTATGGTATGAGATATTTCCACTGAGTGAGACTTTTTCATATTGCATATTTATTGATTACATTTTTAGTTTAATCATTTTTATGTGGCCTGTGTTATCAGACGTTATAATTGAGCATTTTTGAATTAGTTTTGAATACTTTTCAGATTACTTTTATTACATTTCAGCAATATATAGTTCAAGTTAACATTTAATTTTAAGAACACGTTTCTGTTGTTCTTATATTTTAGTTTAAGTTGAGAAATTATAGTTAGGAAAGCAGTTTATGAACAAACAGAAGTTTAGCTGTATATCTGAAGTAAGCAGGAGCTTTGAGGAAAGAGACCATGTCTGTGTTGACCCAGGAATCACCATCATGAGAAGAACTTTATAAATGACCCATATTGCACAATATGTTGTTGACTGATATGTTTATAGCGGTGCACATCATTAGCCCTCCGGCACTGTGCTGCCATCTAGTGAAACATACATCAGGTCAAAATCATGTTATGACTGTAATGGCCAGCAGACGCTGAAGTGTTCTAGATTTGATGCTCAGAAGTTATGCATTTGAATGTTTGTTTAGGCAGCTTTTGTCAACGTTTAGTATTTTTTTTAATAATTAAATATATAAATATTTTTTGTAGTAATGCTTCTAGTCCTATACTCCAATTCAGTTCACTGTGTAAGAGCGTTTGTGAATGTGAACCTTTGTGCTCTGCATGGATATGAACATCATGTATAACCCAAATCATAATTCATGATCATGTTTGTTGTTGTCAGGACTAAATGTGACTCTGGTCAGCAGCAGATGCTGCTGGAGGCTCCAGTGCAGTTATCACAAGTGTCTGCTGACACAGGTGAGACCACGCTTAATGTGTTCATTTTACTTCATTTCATGCTTTCAGTGATGATGGCATAAATCATACTGGTAATGGATTCAGGTTTTAGCAGAAACACACAACCATTTCTCCTGTGTCTCCAAACATCTGAATGAAACTTCAGTGTAAATGCCTGATGATCATCTATGTGTGGAAGCCCGTTTCTGCCACTGAATAAAAAATATCAAAAGGTTATTGCGACTTTTTATCTCACAAATCAGATTTTTTTTCTCGCAATTGCGAGTTTACATCTCACAATTTATTTCAGAATTATGAGATATAAACTCGCTTTTGCGAGTCATAAAGTCAGAATTGTGATATAAACTGCCAATTCTGAGAAATAAACTTGCAATTGTGAGAAATAATGTCAGAATTGTGAGAAATAATGTCAGAATTGTGAGAAATAATGTCAGAATTGTGAGAAATAATGTCAGAATTGTGAGATATAATGTCAGAATTGTGAGAAATAATGTCAGAATTGCGAGATATAATGTCAGAATTGTGAGATATAATGTCAGAATTGCGAGATATAAAGTAAGAATTGTGAGATATAAAGTCGCAATTCTGAGAACATAGTCTTTTTTTTCCCCTCAAAATTGGACTTTATGACTCGCAATAGCGAGTTTATTTCACAATTCTAAGAAAAAAGTCAGAATTGCAAGATATAAACTCGCAATTACGAGAAAAAAAATCAGAATTGTTTGTTTTTATCTTGCAATTCTGACTTTTTCTCGCAATTTTCTTTTTTTCTTGCAATTGTTACTTTGTATCTCTCAATTCTGACTTTATAACTGGCAATTGCGAATTTATATCACGCAATTCAGAGACAAAAAGTCAGAATTGATTTATTTATTTTTGTAATTCAGTGGCAGAAACGGGCTTCCATATCTATGCATAGAAAATGATGTTAAAGTTTCTAGTGCAGTTCAACATACCTCACTGTTCTTCAGTGTCTCAGATGTTTCTGCTCTTTCAGCATCAACTGCTAACGATGTTCATGGTATCTGGATGATGAAGAGGAATCCGAGTACAGTAAGATCTGCCTGTTCAACCTTGATCACTGTGTCCAGTACCTTTATCTTTACTCACCTCTTCTGTTTATGTTAGACTGTGAATGCCAAGAAACTAGAGAAAGCTGAAGCCAAACTGAAAGCCAAACATGAGCGCAGAAACGAGAAAGACTCACAGAAACCCTCATCGTCTCCACTGTGAGTACTGACATCTGTTAATGAAGATCCTGACTGCTGGGAGAATTATGAGCGTGAGATTGTCATATGAGAATGATGTAATGCAATCAGCCGTCCACTAATGATTGTGATTTTGTGGAGATCAGTGAATGGCTGATGAGTAATATCTTCATATCTGATGTTCTGTGTCTTGAAGGGTTTTGGAGGAGGCCTCGGCCAGTCAGGCGAGCAGTAAGAAGGAGAATCGAGTCGACTCATCTGGGAAGAATCGAAGTTACGACATCCGCATTGAGAATTTTGACGTGTCTTTTGGGGAGAGGTGAGAAATCACTGATGATCATCAGAAACACTGGCTACTAAACTAAACAACACAAACATGATTCAATTATAAAATACCTTTCTTGTGAAAATGTTTGGGATCTGTACGAGTTGTATTAGATCCAAACAATATTGACTTCAGAAATGAAAAAAAAAAATGACTACATGCTGATTTTTCAGACACTGTGAACTAGGACTGTGCTTAAGATATGTTTGTCAAGTGTTTCAAAAAAAGGGGGAAATCGCGATTTCTTTGATCAATTTTGCGATAACAAAACTTCGATTTTAATCACGATTTTGACACACACAGACAAGGAGCTGCTTTACAGTCATAAATGCATTCAGTGTGCGTTCGCTCGAATTTGAAATGTATTTCCAAAAGAAAAGGTGAGTGCCGGCCAATTAGAGCTTTATCAAAAAGCTGTAATGTCTCTAGAACAGACATAAGGCAAAAAAATTAAAAATAAATCCCGTGTCCAGGTTTTTTTTTTTTTGCCATGCATTGGTCATAGAGCTCTTTGTGGCACTGCCTCGGGTGTTGAAATAGATTTGTTGCGCCAGGTTCATACTCCGTCTGCAGTGCGTAACTGCGTATACAGTATGTGTATGCGGTGAAGAAGCAGCACGGACTCATTTTGCTTTCGCACAGGATGCGTTTGCAGTCCACTCCTGATCTGCGGCGGTTTACCACAAACACAACATTTATCCATTATTTTGATTTCAAATCCAAATGTTGTTACTGCAAATGCTTTTTCAGCATTGTGATTCTCTTTTATCAAAGTACAGTAATACAATCTTTCATAGACATATTCACATTTAAACTCAATAAATATGAACTCAAACGAGTGCCATATGAATGAATGAATGATGCATTTATATAGCGCTTTATTGTGTATTGCTGTACACCCAAAGCTCTTTACAATCATTTGCCCTTGTTTATCTAAAAGTGCACTTTTGCTTGTTTAAAATCTAGCCAAAAAGCCATGTGTTGACTGAAACAGTAGACTTTATTATATGACGCCGTTATTCCCATATGGTGTAATATCTTACATATCTGATGTCAATCCATGTGTCTTGAAGGGTTTTTACCGCGAGGACAATGCGTTGTCACTCGGCCAAGTCAGCGCGTGCAGCAGTAAGCAAGGAGAATCGAGTCGACTCATCTGCGGAAGAATCGAAGTTACGACATCCGCATTGAGAATGTTTGCAGACGCACTGCTCCTGGAGCGCTCTGCCGGACTGAACCGCGTGCAGTGTGAAATCACTGATGATCATCAGTTAAACACTGGGCGCTGACTAAACTAATACACACCACATACGCACCATGATTCAAATGTATGAAAATACCTGGCGTTACGTCTTTATGTGAAAATGTTCTGGCGCTCCATTTAGGCGCGCTGCATTCTGATTGAATCGGATAGCATACTGCGGCAAAGAATCGTGCTATTGATTTAGAAATCGTGCACGCTCAAAAAAATCATGATTTTATGACGATTTCGATTTATCGCTCAGACACTGTGAACCTGAAGGACACAACACTTGCTTTGTTTTGAGACACACAACAGTAAAAGTAATGACAACATAACATTAAGTGATTCAGTGAGTTAATTCAGGGAAGGATTCATCAGACTGATTCATACCACTAACTAGGTTGCATAATAGATATTGAGACCATATTGATTATCGACACTTTGTAAAATGAGCTAGTTTATCTCATCACATTCAATCAGACTGCAAACGCACATTCAACTCAACAATATGATTGTTAACAAAGTGAATGAGGAAACAATTGGTCCAATCCTAATTTCTCATTCAGTGAGCCGCGTTTGAAGTCACTGTGAAATGGAAATAATTAATGCTTTCTATCATAATAGAATTTTATATTAATGCAATATAAATAAAGTTGCTACATTGCTTGCCAACCATAAGCATCATGCAGTTAGACTGATTAATGATTGGATATCGGTGTATTTTATCATCTTGTGACTTTATTGCTTTAATAGCTGTATTACTAGATAAGCATTTTAAACCACAGGTGTATTCAGAGTGTGTTTTTTGTTGGTTCACAGATGTCTGCTGCTGGGCACTGAACTGTCTCTGGCCAGCGGCAGGCGCTACGGTCTCATTGGGCGTAACGGGCTCGGTAAGACCACTCTGTTGAAGATGTTGGCGAGTCGCAGCTTACGCGTCCCTTTGCACATCTCCATTCTGCACGTGGAGCAGGAGGTGGCCGGAGACGACACCGTGGCTCTACAGAGCGTTCTAGAGAGCGACACGGTTCGAGAGGAGCTGCTGAAGGAGGAGCGCACTCTCAACACACACATCGCCAATGGAACGTACGTCACCCACAGCCCATCAGACACTAACCTATCCTGTAGTGTCATGTGCTGGATGTTTTGCTGTTTTTAACCTTTAAAGGAATAGTTCACACAGGAATGAAAAGTTGCTGAAAATGCACTCACCCTCAGTCCATCCGAGATGTAGATGAGTTTGTTTCTTCATCAGATTTGGAGAAATGCAGCATTGCATCACTTGCTGATCAATGGCAGTGAATGGGTGCCGTCAGAATGAGAGTCCAAACAGCTGATAACAGGGTTCCTACGGGGTTTGGAAAAGTATGGCAATTTGATTTAAGTATTTTCCAGGTCTGGAAAAGTATGGAAAAAAAGAAAGCAGGGTATGGAAAAATATTTGTGTTTCCAGACTTTTGCCCCTATTATTTTTTTTTTATAATAGAAAATGAAGAATGTAATGAAAATACATTTATTGTACAAGAAGTGAGATTTCATGGCAGCTGTTTAGTGATTGTCAAATATGCAGTTTTTGATTATGCAAAATGCAGGTTATAAGCATTTTGGGTTTCTTCTCACAATATGCTTAGCACCGTATTACATAGCCTCAAGGACCTTTGCAAAAATAAAAAATATGCAGACTTTTATGTGCGCACGAGAAACCATTAAACTTATAGGACAATGCACACAGCCACCTATTGCACCATCAGCCCATTTCACGCTGTGGTTTCTTGGCCTCCACAAAGTATGCATTAAAGAGATCTAAGGCCTTGAAATATTGCATACTGCCCTAATGAAATACTAATTTTAAATGCATTTTACAGTGCCAGTCTTTTTTTATAGACCTTTGAACTTGGCAAATTTTGTCATCAGCCCATTTGGTGTCATGGTTTGTGTGCCACCACAGAGGATGTGTTCAATTGGACATTATGCCTTGATATTAGAGGTAATATAATAAGAAAAGCCAAATTTTGAGCAAGTAGATCTCTGTTAATTCATGTGCATCCATAATGTCTTGTGAAGCAAAAAGAAGCGTGTTTGTCAGAAAAATATCCATCATTAAAACGTTTTTAACTTTAAACCATAATTTCTGGGCAAAATATGTGTCCATAATAATGCTTCCTCCAGTGAAAAAGTCCATCTCCTGTTGTGTCTCACATCAAAATCCAGCCACATATTTGTTTAGAGCTGTTTTGTCTTGTAAACGCTGCTTGATCTGTGCAGATTTCTCTCCTGATTCAGACCAGACCACTTGTTTCACTGGAGGAAGCATTATCATGGATTATGGACTCATATTTTAGCTCATATTTTAGATTTGATGGATTCGTTCCTGACAAACACGCAGCTTTTGTCTTCTCCAGATGTTAACTGATGGACTGGAGTGGTGTGGATTATTGTGATGTTTTTATCAGCTGTTTGGACTCTCATTCTGACGGCACCCATTCACTGCAGAGCATCCATTGATGAGACACTGATGCAGTGACACATTTTTCAAGCAAAATATTATATTTTTTTAGGTATAAACAGATTGTTCATTTAGCAGGTGCACCGTTTTGGTATTTAAACCGCAAACAGGTGTTAATTTTAACCACCTGATCATTTTCAACTGGAGGTAATATTGTAGCTTACAGAACAGAGCTCATGTAAAGAAACATAACTGAATAAGATTAAAAGGACAAACATCTTGCAGTTGCATGTGATTAATGTATTTGTTCTTTCAGCTAAAACATTTGCAGTTGTCATTGTATCTACTCCTGTTTCTGTCTTCAATCCTTCAGTGCAGATGGGTTAGAAAGTGTTCGTCTTTCGGAAATTTATGCCAAACTGGAAGAAATCGAAGCGGATAAAGCACCAGCCAGGTGAGCAGAAAATGATTTGTGTGTATTATCAAATAAATTATAATTAATATGTATTTTTCAGACAGGTGTGAGCTCATTTTACACAGCTTTCTTAGATTAGTAGATCAGACTTCTAATCATTCAATAAAGGTTTCACAATAGTTTTATATAGTTATGTAGTATTTGAAGTTAGGCAATGTAAGCATAGTCAAACAGTCTAATGAAAAGATCATACAATATTTATTTATATTTTTTTCCCCACTCTTTCAGAGCATCTGTCATTCTTGCTGGTTTAGGCTTTTCAGCCAAAATGCAACAGCAAACAACCAAGTGAGTACGAGCCATGCAATAATGTTACTTGCTTGTAATTCTCTGTTCCTCGTCTCTTCAGTAAACAAAAAACATTGTAAATTAATATTGGCTGATTAATACATTTCTGCAGTGGTTATTGATGTGTGTGTTTATTGCAGGGAGTTTTCTGGAGGCTGGAGGATGAGGTTAGCTTTAGCAAGTGCCCTGTTTGCACGGTAAGTTTATTACGTTGATAAATAATAATTATGCACTTTTATTGCAAATAATATTATTATACTATTTTTTTAAATGATAATTATAATATGTGACCCTGGACCACAAAACCAGTCATTTTTCGAAATTGAGATTTATACATCATCTGAAAGCATTGATGTATGGTTTGTTATGATATGACAATATTTGTCTGAGATGCAACTATTTTGTAAATCTGGAATCTGAGGGTGCAAAAAAAAAAAATCAAAATATTGAGAAAATCGCCTTTAAAGTTGTCCAAATGAAATTCTTAGCTGCATATTACTAATCAAAAATATATTTACGGTAGGAAATTTACTAAATATCTTCATGGAGCATGGTCTTTACTTAATATCTTAATGATTTTTGGCATAAAATAAAAATGTATAATTTTGACCCATACAATGTATTTTTGGCTGTTGCTACAGATATACCTGTGTTACTTATGACTGCTTTTGTGCTCCAGGGTCACATATAGTTAGTGTAGTTTAAAAGGTGGCTTGGTTAACTAATCAGTTCTGCTTCAGTGATTTGTTTTATCTTTTCTTTTGTTATTTTTCAGGCCTGATCTGCTGTTACTTGATGGTGAGTAAGATGTACTCTTAGTATGGTGGTAATATTGCTACTCAGCGTTAAATATTGATATAGTTACATCACTGCTTTTTTTATTCATCACTTCTCTTCAGAGCCCACAAACATGTTGGACGTAAGAGCCATTCTGTGGCTGGAAAACTATTTACAAGTAAGTGTTTTTCAGACAGACAGACGGTTCACTAGTTTGCTTTAATGGCTGAAGCTATGGTTATAGCTATGGTTACGACTGGTCTTCAATGAGCCCAAAAGAACCCATGTTACACCTCTCTTCATCTCCTTGCACTGGCTACCAGTGGCAGCTCGCATCAAGTTCAAGACACTGATGCTTGCATACAGAACGACCACAGGCTCAGCACCCTCCTACTTCCACTCACTATTACGAATCTACATCCCCTCCAGAAGTCTGAGATCTGCTAGTGAGCGACGCCTTGTGGTACCATCACAGAGAGGCTCAAAATCACTCTCCAGAACATTCTCATTCACCATTCCTGGATGGTGGAATAATCTTCCCACCCCTATCCGGAATGCTGGATCCCTGTCAATCTTCAAGCAACAACTGAAGACTCATCTCTTTCGGCACTACTTGACTTCATCCTAAACTTGTTCTTAAAAAAAAAAAAAAAAAAAAAAAACTTTCCCTTTATCTTTCTCTCCTTCCCTTGCTAGCTTGTACTTATTTGAACAATGACTGAGACTTGGTGTTACGAGCACTTCCTCTGTCTGATTGCCTCTTCAAGATGAATCGCTTTATGTATTCCCCAATTGTAAGTCGCTTTGGATAAAAGCGTCTGCCAAATGACTAAATGTAAATGGTTATAAATGCAAATGAATATAGGAACAATATGTTTCAAGGGCCAAAACCTCATTAATATGGTAAGACGGTAGTTTCTGAAAAGTTTTGTAGTAATTGTACTTCTATTTCTCTAGACGTGGCAGTCCACCATCCTCGTGGTGTCTCACGATCGTAACTTCTTGAATGCGGTGGTGACAGACATCATACACCTGCACTCGCAGCGGCTGGAGAGTTACCGCGGCGATTACGAGAACTTCATCAAGACGAAAGAAGACCGACTGAAGAACCAGCATAGAGAATATGAAGCTCAGTTACAGTACAGAGAACATATACAGGTACCAGAGCACGTCACCCAACCTCTCTGCAGAACTGATGGAGAACATGTTCCTTGACTAGACAATATGTCTGAACAAGCAGATGTTACATTTGTGTGAAATTGCAATTGTGTCACGCAAGTCCTTAAAATTCATTTATCATTTTTTATTGTCCTCCTGTCGTTATAAAGCTAAATGAATTAAGTTCTGTATGAATTGAAGCTGCAACTAGGGCTGCACTATTAATTGAAATAAACCAAAATCACAATTTGGCTTAGTGCTTTTCTGAAATCGCAAAAGCTGTGATTTAAGTAAATAAATATATGTGCTGCATGTCTGAGATGAGCATTCACACATGAGCCTGCGGCCTTCTGTCAAAATCAAAGATTGATGGTTTACAGTAAATGTAAGTTTTTATTTTTTATTTTAACTTATTTAGTTTTTTAGTCATTTTTATATATATATTTTTTTTAGTAGTCGTAGTAGTAGTAGTAATAATAATAATTATTATTAAGAATTATATAACCAATATTGATATAAAATCACAAAAACTAAAATGATTGTGAAGCATATTTTATTGGATTGTACTGTTTTTAATGTAAATAGACAACAGTTTTATTCAGAGGTGTTTAACTGATTTATTTAAAAAAAATTATCACCTGAATATATTTAAAAATGTATCACCTGAATATATTTTAGAATTTGTCTAGTGTAGATCTGAAATGTCTTTTATAACTTTTTGTTAATTATATACCTTGTGTAATTTATTCTGAGATCGCCATGAAAATAGCCTTGATGCTGGCATGGTGTTAAAAAGTGAATAAATAAATAAAATATAAAATCACAAAATTGACCAGATGTTGCAGCCCTACAAACACAAAGCTAAGAAAACCTGATTTATTTATTTTTATCACAGTTATAATTCATTATTGGAAAAATGCAATTCTTCCCTAATCTTGCAGCCCAAGCTGTAACGTAACTTTTGAAAGAAAGACAATTGAAGGGATCTAAATCATTTCTGAATGCATTGCACATGTCTTCTTGTATCAATAATATTGTGAGCAGTAGTTGATCAATGTGGGGTTTTTAATTGACTGATGCACCAGAATTGAAAAAGCACTTCCTTACACTATTTTCTCAATATACAAAAAATTGCATTTATATTATCCATTGAAAACGTTCTAGTTTAATCTTCTGTTAATGTTGTGTCTCTCTCTCTCAGGTGTTCATTGACCGGTTCAGATATAACGCCAACAGAGCCGCTCAAGTGCAGAGCAAACTCAAGCTGCTGGAGAAACTGTAAGTGTGACGTCACTAACACACGTTTATTATTGATCAAACACACACTCGCTGCAGGCTCACCGTCTCTGTGTGTGTCTCACAGGCCTGAACTCAAGCCCTTAGTCAAGGAGTCTGAAGTCATCTTACGGTCAGTTCTGCTCCGTCTTCCCGTGTATTTGTGTAACGGATCGACTCGTCTCAGAAGTGAAAGTGAGTTGTGTTCTGATCTCCCCACAGTTTTCCGGATAACTTTGAGAAGCTGTCTCCTCCGATCCTGCAGCTGGATGAGGTGGAGTTCGGCTACATGCCTGACCAGCGGCTCTTCAACGGCCTCAGCGTCTCGGCTGATCTGGAGTCTCGCATCTGCATCGTATGTATTTGCAATAGGAGATCTGACATTTGCTGCTATAGTAATCAGAAAAAGATATACTTTTTTTAAATAGTTTATTGAAACTTTAGACAAAATATGTGACCCTGGACCACAAAACCAGTCATACTCATAAGGGTCAATTTTTTTGAATTTTTTTGGATTTATACATCATCTGAAAGCTGAATAAATGAGCTTTCCATTGGTATATGGTTTGTTAGGATAGGACAATATTTGGAAAATCTGGAATCTGAGGGTGCCAAAAAAAATAAAAAATCGAGATATTGAGAAAATCACCTTTAAAGTTGTCCAAATGAAGCTCTTAGCAATGCATATTACTAATCAAAAATGAAGTTTTGATATATTTATGGTAGGAAATTTAAAAAATATCTTCATGGAACATGATCTTTACTTAATATCCTAATGATTTTTGGCATAAAAGAAAAATCAATAATTTTGACCCATTCAATGTATTGTTGACTATTTCTACAAATATACCCCTGCTTTTGTGCTCCAGGGTCACATATATATAGGGCTGTGCAATTAATCGAAATTCAGTTTCGATTTCGATTTCGGCCTCCAACGATTATGAAAATACAATAATCGAGATAAAACGATTATTGCGCCCCATTCCGCCCCCTTTCCAGCAGTGCGCTTTCACTCCTCCATAAAAGCCCATTTTCACATGTAAATCAGTAAAATCATGTAACGTTACTTTTGCAAAATTGGACGTGCTTGAGTTATTAAAGTTGATTAGATTTATTAATGTTTTTAAAAAGCGCAAAAGAGAGCTTGTGCTGTTCCTCAGGAGGATATCTGTGTATGCGCTCAGAGACGGAGCAGAGCACAGACATGGAAAGTCATCTTTAGCTGAACGTATGCACCTAAACGGTCAAATACACGCAAAAATGTGTCAAAATGTGGCGTTTAGTGATTATTCACGTAAACCCTCGTCGGGCATGTAATAAATGAATGTAAACAGATGATACTGAAAATACGCGTGCAACAGTAAATTGGATCCGTGCGGCTCTTAAAGTGACAGCGCGCTATATTCCTGCTCCGACTGTGTGCTTAATATTAATCAAACAACAAAAGACAAAGACAAAATCACTCACTGCTCTTCACAGAAGGTATTTTGTAGCTTTAATAAGAAACAAAGGAAGTTTAATTCTTACAGTGAAGACTATGCTGTTTTATTTTACATTTGATTATTAATTTCTATAGGCTGTTAACTGAATACTTTAGATTTGCATTAAAAAAATGTTTTGGTTATACGGCCCGCTAATAATCGTGTTAAATTATCGTGATTACAATACTGACCAAAATAATCGTGATTATGATTTTTGTCATAATCGAGCAGCCCTACATATACAGTATATATATATATATAAAAAAAAATGTTGTAATTTTTTTTTCATATTTGATGCATCAGGTTTTTATGGCTCATATAGTCTGATATAATGAGAATATGGAGGAAAAACACCTTAATTTTATTCAGAAACTCAAACTGAGCAAATATGAGTTTGCTGCAGATGCTGATATTTCTATGATGAAATTCCGATGCTTGTAATGTAAATCACTGAGATCTTTATAACAGTACAGCAGATACTGACATAAAACGATCTAAATATCAGTGGTCTCTCTATATCTCTAATAATATTTATCAGTAAGATGAGATGTAAATGATCCAAACACAATGCAATGCTGATTGAGAGATGAATAAATAAAGGCTCCTCAGAAGATGTGAGATGAAGATCATTCCTCCGCTGAGGAACAGTGAAAGTAAAGCTTCTGGAAACAAACGCTCCTCAAAAGATCCTGATGATCAGATTTGAGACTAAAACATGATTGATGGAGACTCAAGTAAAGCTGAGCTGCTTCAGTCCAGTAAGTGTTCATCTGGAGATATGACTGCAGTTATTCTGACGCTTACTTGATCAAAATCAGTCAAGATTTGACAGTAAAAGCCATGTGAAGCAGCAGCTGACCCAGGTTAAAAAAGTACACTTTCATAATGTACTTGAAGTGCTCTATTTTCATGCACTAATTTTGTACTTGATATACTAAAAATGATTCTTTAGTATTTCTTAAGATAAACTTAAGATCAACTAAGTGTACTCAACTGTGCTATTTTTGGACATGAATATATGAACTAAAATGCACTTTTAACATATTATCTCTATATTTAAAAAAATTATTTAGTCACCACTTGTAGTACACAAGTGTACTAGTGTATGAAAGATGGTTCAAGTGTACTACAAGTGGTGAATAAATACATTTTTTACAGAGATAATATGTTAAAAGCGCATTTTAGTTCATATTCATGGTGTCCAAAAATAGCAGTTTAATACACTTAGTTGATCTTAAGTTTATCTTAAGATATACTAAAGAATCATGTTTAGTATATCAATTACAAAATAGTACTTTAGGTACATTATGGAAGTGTACTTTTTTAACCTGGGGAAGCTGGACATTTGTACAATTACACTAAAAGAGCTTTTACTGGATAAAAAAAACTAAAACTAAACTATCAATCAGGAGTGCAGGATATATGTGTGAAACGGGTTTATCAAGTTTTGATCATGTTGAACATTTAGAGGCCTTATCAATCCATGTGTCATGATACAGTAGGGTTTCTTGTTTTGTTTTGCACTCATTCATTGGTTGTGTGTCTGGCTGTAGGTGGGTGAGAACGGGGCTGGTAAATCCACCGCACTGAAGCTGCTGATGGGAGAGCTGACACCTGTCAACGGTACCAGATACGCTCACAGGTGAGCCTCACTCTGACGCTGAAGACACTAGACAATAATAAGCTATTTCTATTTTAGAAATGCCGCGGCAGGAACAACATACAGGTGCATCTCAATAAATTAGAATGTTGTGGAAAAGTGCATTTATTTCAGTAATTCAACTCAAATTGTGAAACTCGTGTATTAAATAAATGCAATGCACACAGACTGAAGTAGTTTAAAGGGATAGTTCACTTTGAAATTAAATTTGGTATCTATCAGCTTACCCCAAGGGCATCCAAGATGTAGGTGTCTTTTTTTCTTCAGTAGATCCAATTTTGATGTTTTTAGGTCAAACCGTTCTAGTCTGTCAGTCATATAATGGCAGGTATAGGTCACTGTCTCTATAAGAGGGAAAAAGAACATGCACAGAGAAATCCAAATTAAACAATTCCCCATCGTAACTACACATTGATGGCCTAAGACACGAAACGAGCAGTTTGTGTGAGAAAACGAACAGTATTTATATCGTTTTTTACCTCTTGTACACAACCATGTCCAAGTGATCTGAGTGCGCACACGCATCCGGTGTGTGACGTGTGTGTGCGCGCGCTCTGGCTCACGCTGCATTCACACGGGGCGTCGGTGTCAACGCTTGACGGAGGGCGTGTCTGAAGCGTGGTGCTGACGCGCCGTCATAGTTACAACAACCAATCACATACTTCTCTGGTGTTGCATGAACGGGATTGGGTATTTGCATGAGGCGATCTGATTGGCTGACGCCTCCGTTGGCGCTTGAAAAGTTGCGTCAGCACCACGCTTCAGACACGCCCTCCGTCAAGCGTTGACGCCGACGCCCCGTGTGAATGCAGCGTGAACCAGAGCGCGCACACACACGTCACACACCGGATGTGTGTGCGCACTCAGATCACTTGGACATGGTTGTGTACAAGAGGTAAAAAACGATATAAATACTGTTCGTTTTCTCACACAAACCGCTTATAGAGACAGTGACCTATACCTGCCATTATATGACTGACAGACTAGAACGGTTTGACCTAAAAACATCAAAATTGGATCTACTGAAGAAAAAAAGACACCTACATCTTGGATGCCCTTGGGGTAAGCTGATGGATACCAAATTTTAATTTCAAAGTGAACTATCCCTTTAAGTCTTTGGTTCTTTTAGTTGTGATGATTTAGCCTCACATTTAACAAAAACCCACCAGTTTACTATCTCAACAAATTAGAATACTTCATAAGAACTTTACTGACGAGATGCGCATGAGATATATCGCCCAGCCCTAGCTTTATTCAATGTTAAAGTGTCTAATGTGAGTTTGAATATTATTTTGCATGAGGTTTATAGCCATAGTGAAAGCAACAATAGACATTTTACCTCAGATCTTGAAAATAAATTGAAGCAAACTTAGGCTACGTTAAAACTGTGAACTCACTGCGAACATCCATAACAAAGATGGTATCACTCACTCAAAACTGTTCAGTCCATTTACATTTGAATCATCTATTTTCCGTGTCCACTTTTCTTTACTTCACACTTGCCATGTTTTTGCTGTCACGTAGTATCTACACTGGATGTGACAAAGCATTGCAAATCATTTGAACTTTGTGTCAGTACGTCATAAGTAGAACGAGCCAGCAGTTTACTGTCAGGGATTTGTCACGCCGCGCTGCATCCAGTGTAGACTGCATCACTGATTATAATATCTATTGTATATTGTTGCGTCGCGCCGCTTGCGTCCGGTGTAGACACGATGTAAGTTAATGTCGCATTACTGATGCTGCGTTTGAATTTTCATGCCACATTATTTGAAATTAGCGCGGGCCAAACATTTTTCTCTCGCGTGCCGCCTATTGAGGAACCCTGCACTAGACCCTCTCTGTCTGTCTGTCTCTTACTTCTGTCTTTGTCTTTTCAAACAGAAACTTGAAGATCGGTTATTTCAGTCAGCATCACGTGGATCAGCTGGACCTGAACGTCTGCTCAATAGAACTGCTGCTGAACAGATTTCCTGGTACTGCCTCAAATTGGCACTTTACATTCTCATCAGAAATCATCAGGATTACATCTCTGACCCCTACAGAGACACTTCTGATCGCTCAAGTCCTGTTCATTAATGAAGATATAAGAGTACCATCATTCACAGCCACACACTGAGATGCTGACCGGGTTATTCTAGGTCTTTGATGCTTATGTCACATCATCTGTGGCTGACACATTTGAAGTTGACATGAAATTAGTATTGGATTTCTTAATGTCTCTAACCTTAATGTCTCTAACCTTATTTTGGATGGAGAAAATAATAACTAATACAGTGTCACTCATTTCACCCTACAATACTTGCTATTGAATATTCAGCTTCTCTAATATGACACATTATGGAAGTTAAATGCACGGCTGTTTTATGTTCTGAAGCATAGTATCTCTAAAATGTATTCATAATAAATTTTATGTTTTCTGTTTGAATGAACTGTCCAATATTAAGGAAGCCATAGATGCTGACATGGCAAATAACTACTACTGCTGATCTGAAGTAGATTAATCTGAATCCTGTGCTGTTTTTATGTGTCAGGTCACCCAGAGGAGGAGTACCGTCATCAGCTGGGCCGGTATGGCATCACGGGGGAGCTGGCCACGCGGCCGGTGGCGAGTCTGTCAGGAGGACAGAAGAGTCGCGTGGCTTTCGCTCAGATGACCATGCCCTGGTAAAACAAACATCAACACACTCTCATGGAGTCATGCTTTTGCTCCTGCTGCATCTAAATAGTTTTCTTTTAGTATTGTATCATGCAACTATAATTTTTGTTCATTAATATGTTTAATTTGCTTGATGCTTAATTGTTGCAATTTAAATTAATTAATTTTGATTTAATTTTGTTTTGTGCTTTTGTAAATATTATGCTATAACATGAGGTGTGTGTGTATACATATATATATATATATATCTATATATATACATACATACATATATACACACACACACACACACATACATACACACACACACACACACACACACACACATACATACACACACACACACACACAGAGACTGTGCTTTCTCAAAAAAAAAACTCATTTGTATGATTTATAAGCCTTTTGAAATATGTATGTATGTGTATATACACTCAGTTTTAGTATTAGTTATTTTAGTACATCAAATTAAACCAAATGAAAATGAGAAATGTTGCAAAGGCAACTAACTGAAATAAAACATGTTTTTTATATTTTATTTTCAATTAACGTTTAAGTAATGATTTTTTTAAATGGATTTAGTTAACTGAAATAACATTTTATCTAACACAATCTTAGCTTCATTATTCTGATTTAAGCTATTCTGATTTAAAATTTTACACCCTTGGATCAATATGGATCACCCTTTAACCAGTGCTATTTTAGTTGTTATCTTTTATTTTTTTGGTTAATGTTTAAGTAACAAAAATGCTTTGCATGTCGACTTACACAGAAAACCAGTTGGGAACGGTCTATATGAGTGGAGTGACAGAGATTTAGTCTCCAATTTTATTTTTTTTGTATGTTTTAGTTTCAGTTAACTGTAATACTCCTGCCTCTAACCCTCATTTACACCCATATTTTCATCACCTGACCCTCATTTGCACCTTCTAAACCTGATTTAAACATCCTGACCCTCGTTTTGACAGATGTTAACAAATCTGACTTTCATTTATAGCCCCAACTTCTACATTCTGGATGAGCCGACGAATCATCTGGACATGGAGACGATTGAAGCCTTGGCAAAAGCTCTCAACATTTTCAAAGTAAGAGCAGAATCTGCTCATGTCGCCCTCAGCACATCTAATGTGTTTACAGGATTACTCAACGCTTCTCCATCATACACAGTCAAACCAACATTTATTCAGACACCTTCAACATTTCTCACATTATCACAGTTTATTCGCTATAGTTTAGAAAATGGTAATAAAAAATTACAAGAACTGTGTCAAATAAATTAATCTTGATAATGTCAGATAACGTCGATAGAAAGGTATGTACTGAATTCGGTTGAATAGCTGTCAGCTGTCAAATTTAAGTACACAATTAGATAATACCAATTTAGCTCAACAAGTTACCAAGCAATGCTTAATTTTGTTCAGTCTGTGGTGTAAAATGGTCGCATTAGCAATTAAAGAAAAAACACTTAAGCAAAACATGGTCAGGT
Organism: Schizothorax lantsangensis; assembly: GCA_027422415.1. Lineage (NCBI taxonomy): Eukaryota > Metazoa > Chordata > Actinopteri > Cypriniformes > Cyprinidae > Schizothorax > Schizothorax lantsangensis. The sequence continues at coordinate 3,836,904 of CM049845.1, forward strand.
CAAAGTGTCTGAATAAGTTCTGGTCCCAAATTTGTATCTGGTAGTCCACTATATGAAGAATTTTTGGGTATAATACGTCACAGTTTACTTTATTTTGCTATCCTCACTTGCATAAATGAACTATAGTGTCCTGCACCCACTAGTAAAAATTATATCTGGTGTCTGAATAATTTTTGGCTTGACTGTAAATGGTAAATTGGTTTCTCTGTCAGGGCGGTGTGATTCTGGTGTCCCACGACGAGCGTCTGATCCGGATGGTTTGTAAAGAGCTCTGGGTTTGCGAGGCTGGGCGAGTTCACCGTGTGGACGGAGGCTTTGACGAGTACAAGGATATCTTGCAGGAACAGTTTCGTCGGGAGGGATACTTGTGATGGAGACGTCTGTTGACCCGCTCTGCATTACAAACTGCCATCGGATGAGAGCGTCTGTAGTCCCGGCGGCCAGCAGGTGGGATGTTCTCGCTCAAACCCATTCAACTTCAAACTCCCTAAATCATGTGGCTCAGACGCGTCCTGCGGGTTCAAGGCCGGACGCTCCCCGAGCTTGTATGTAGACGATATATTAAAGATTATGTAAGAAAGGCGAAGCGGACATATGCACTAACAGATGTTATACTCCACACCGCTCTTAAAAGATCACCCAACATACGGTAATAAAAAGAAAAAATGTCCAACATTTTTAATTTTGTGTCTGGTCACTATTATTAATGTTTTTATCAGTGCTGTCAGCGTGTTAACGCATGCGATTAATTTTTCCAGTTTAACAGCGTTAAAAATATTTAACGTAGGGGCGGAGCTAGGGTTTGTCACCCCACTCACAACTGCAGCTTCTGTCTCTTTTTTTCTTGACAAGAATTGCATTTATTTAGACGTGGAACATCTTCACGACCACATCAAATGAATGAATGAATGATGCATTTATATAGCGCTTTTATTGTGTATTGCCATACACCCAAAGCGCTTTACAATCATGTGGGGGGGGGGTCTCTATGGGACATATTTAGACACGCTCTCCACTGCACCTCAGCGCCAGGCGCGAGTCAAATGAGTGCAGAAACGGTACAGGTGTCGAGGAGCTTCAGGAGAACATCAGTGAACTGCGGTCAGATGAGATGTTGTCAGGTCATATGTCAGTAAAAACAGTTTTCCTGTCCTGTCAGCGGTTATACTGTTCTCATAGCGCATGCTCTTCAATTGCACGCACAAATATGTCAGTGCACGCTGTAGCCTGTATCATTTCATATTAAAGCTCGAATGAAACTACGAGCATGCACGTCAGATCCACGTCATGTTTAGCAGCGGCAGCTCTTAAAGTAATAGCAGCCAAATAACGTAATAACCAGCTGCTGTGATTTCTGTTAATCAAAGAACAAAAGAAAAAAGAGGAAATCAATAACTGTTGTAGCTTTAAGGATTCATCTAGATTTAATTTAGAATTGGATAACTTTATTCAATTTCTGTGTATTTCCTACTTGCTGAAGGGCACAGGTAAATATGACATTATAATGGGTTTATGTGAAGATTGTTTTAAGTTCAATTAAATGAGAAATATTTTTTTTAAAGTCTAATGTTAAAATTGATAGCTCTCAATTATACTGTAATGTTAAACAGCTATAGTCAGTGGTTAAATATTAGGAACAATTTCCTAGAGACGTCAGTAGTATTGTATCAGTGATCCTCGCCTTCAGTCTTTGTTGTTTCTACATTAATTTAGAGATTGAATATGACATTATTGCAATATAAAAGTATATTTAAAAACTTTAATGTCAGGTGGGATTGACTGTGATTAATCACAATTAAATTCTGAAAAAAATGTGCAATTAATTAGTTATTTTTATTTTTATCAATTGACAGCACTAGTTTTTATACATAATGGTAATGAGAGTGTGGAAGGTTTAGTGGATGTCATACGCAATAATGCATTTTTATCTTCTCTCTGACTGGGGAAATGCTCTATTTATTTATAAATCAAAGCCTGTCACACTTTCTTAAATTCATACAAGTTGCACAACACCAATTGAGTGATTTCATTTTAAAACATTTTAAAGGTTTTAAAAGGGCTTTATGAAAAACGGTCATGAAAGACATTAACTGAATGAGTAAAGTTAATATGAGGGGCTAAACCTGTAAAAAAAAATACACCGGTAAAAGAGTTTGATGCTCTGATGGGCAACAAAAATTTAACGAGATCCTCCCACCATCTTCCCGTGAAACCTTGAAGTCCCTGCTGAAAAAATAAAATAAAAACTGCTAAAACCAGCCTATGCTGGTCTTAGCTGGTTTAAGCTTGTCAAGCTGCAGTTAAACCAGCTAAAAAAGTGGTCAAAACCCCCCTAAAACCAGTCAACCAGCTTTTAGCTGAGTGTTTTCTTTTTCTTCAGCAGGGATGGAAACATTTCCTCTTATCTCACTCATAAAGACAATAATCCCTTCAATCTAAACGATCATAAGATAGAAGAACAATAGCAAGCTTTGCAAGACCAAGGAAAATTCTCTATGAAAATATATGACAAGAAAATATATGATTAAATGGACAAATGAAATGACTCAAGAAAATCAAGCAACACATGCATGGTTGTTCTCGTGAACAGTCGTCTGGGTTTAACTGGATTGTATCATCTTCAGAGCTCATCTCAGAGTCGTTGTCATAGCAACAGCTCTGTAAGCACAAACCTGCTTGAGAGGCGGTTTACTTCACATAATCAGGATTATATCACTGCACCACTCTAATGACAACTGGAGGGATAATAATTCAGTATTACATTCATTTTGATTAGTTTACGACAGTATGATAAGTCTAGACCATGCATTAAAAGGATAGTTCACCCAGAAAATAAAAATATTCTGTCTCAATTTTCTCACCCCCATTTCTTAACAAAATGAAAATGTCTTTCTTCTGGTGAACAAAAAATAAAAAACATTTCTAATATTTTTAATACGTCTTTGAAAAGTGTTTTTTTTTTCTCCATACAGTGGAAGTCAACGGTAACCTAAACAATATCTCAAAGAAGAAATGTTGTTCCATACAGGTTAGGGTGAATAAATGATGGCAGCATTTTCATTTCTGGGTGAATTCCTTTATCAATATTGCTTTTAAAAACAATAATAATAATTCTTAATATTAAGCGATATGTTTGTATTTCATCTCCTTCAGTGAAAACAGTATCAAAAGAAGCCAAAGCATCAAGCTTTGCATGTGGATTGGACTTGCAGTCAGTGTGGATCAGTGTATATGAGAGGAGCGACACAGATTTAGTCTCCAGTCTCTCAGCTCACGCAGACACTCTGAAGGGAAAAAAGACTTATTTCTACATACATATGACAGGGTTGCTGATGGAGTAGGTGAAGCCACTGAAAGTGTTTGAGCAACCATGTTTGAATGCACAAGCAAAAGGTCTTAAAAGTTCTGAGAATAATATCAATTAAATGTTGTATGAGGAAATACAGGCGAACCTTTAACATGGATGCTTTCAATAACAACTCCCCGGCTCCGCTCTTTGTTCCTCAGGCTATAGCATGGTTCTCCATCTCTGTATCTGCTGTGTCTCCTCTGAAGGTCCTGGGATTGATTGTACTTGATGATCTTGCCCAATTACAAGAGGCCGATGTGACATTGAAACCCCATGATTAACAAAACATATGGGGAAAACACCTATAATGTACACACAAACTGTACTGTACCAGCATCTGTCTTTTCCAAAGGATTGCAGTCAATATGGCCAGACCACTGGAGAGTCCTTTGCTTTTCATGTAACAGATTGATTCATGAGTGATGATTTATGAACCTCAAGTGGTGTGATTTAAATTGTGGTCACCCAGGCACTACAGAGCTTTACTGTCAAGCCTCTTCATAGTCCTGTAATGTCCTAAAATAAGCTTCTTTTAATGCAAAATGTGATTCTCACAAGGGTGAAATAGGACCGGGCATGCTTTTATAAGATTTATCCATATAATTTACATTTAAACACATAAAAAAATCATTTTCAGAAAGCCTTTTATTTAGTGACAGTAAAAAGTTTTGTGGAATGAAAAATATAGTGTTTACATGATAAAATGTGCATTTTTCAGGGGACAGCTGCATGAATATATACACAACAAAGAGCCCATTTTTCTAAATATTCATTTTATTTCCCTCTTTAAGACATTTAGCAAACCTGCTGATGTCAAACAACAAATATTTGAAACTTTAAAGAGCAATTTGATTCATAAATGCAGCAGATAACCATCAGATTTTGTGTGAGCTTCCAAAACATCTTCAGTATTTTAAGAGTTGATTAGAGTATTTGTACACCATATATGAAGACTTTTTTACTTTTAAATGAGCATTTTAAAGGGGCTCCTATGTTTAGATTCAGTAAATTCACTTTAATGGCAAATAAAAGGTTGTTATTATTAGTCAGTTATCGAATGCCTTATTTTTAAAAATGATATGTTCATAGGAGCCTGATTAAAAAAAAAAAAAAAAAAGCTACTTTTGAAAGAAAAATCGCAGACGGACTTACAGATTTTTGCATCAGAACTCGTCATATTTTCAACATATTTGTTTTCAGGATATTTATGTTTCATCCAGGCACATTTGACTGGATATGAATCATTCTTTCTTTTAATGTAGACTCTAATCTATTCAAATGAGTTGTAAGAAAAACACTATTGTTCTATATCTAGTTGTATGAAAATAATCCATATTAATTGTTTAAAAGTTTCCATAAAAATGAAAACGTTTGATGTTTAAATGTTCCAAATGTTTTCAACAAATTATGACGTTACACACATTGTCTCACATATCTATTGTTATATTTGAATATGTTTTATATAAATTAATACTACACTTGAATGGGCTAAAAGATAAAGCTGAGGTTAGATCTTGTGCTCTTACTGTATGTCATGATGACTTTAACTGTGTCTTCATAATCATGGCGTAGCACCAAAACGGACACTCATATATAATATAGACTCCGCTGCATTTCCTGAGCAGCAGGGCGCTTCATTCCTCAGATGTTTGCAGTAGTTTGAGGTCAGTATATGTCAGGCAGGTGTGAGTGGTTCCTGTCCCAGTAGCCGCCGGTGTAGAGCCAGTCTGGGGCTCCGGTGTAAGGGTTTGGCCCCTGATGAAACCACCTGCATGTGAACATGAGTTTGATGTTAAAGTTAGGATCAATGCAATCATGTCTGTCCATCCTCAAAATAAATGTGCATGCAGAAAAACCAATAAATGTTGATAAAGACAAATCATCATCATGTTGTTTAACATATAAAGGCATTGTGTATCTAAATGCTGTCTTTACTCACAGCACTTAAGTTCATGGTTGCACTTTATTTTACAGTATGTGTACTTACAGTGTACTTCCCTAAGAAAGTAAAGGGTAATATAAAGTGACTGCACGTGTAAGTACTCATTTATTACCAAGTGATTGTAATCACTGTAATAAGTACACAGTATGTAGACGTGGAACAGACATGTAAAAATAAGTGCTACCGTGTTCATTGTAACGTGTGATGTTATTGTAACAAATGCTGTGGAATCTCCACACGTCTAAAACTAATGGAAATTGCATTGCTTTACCTTCATAACTGGATCGTCTTATACAGTCATTTCAGACCAAAGAAGACGCCTGAGTTATGTACTTTTACTCATCAGAATATGCTTTGTTGCTGGGTATTTATTAACTTGTCAAACCTTATTTTCCATTGCTCGTCTGATTTGGAGCGATTTTTCCGAGCCGTTCGTTGTTTTTCCTCCAGTCTGTTCTTCTCTGCACTGGCTGCATCTGGAAACAGCAGCAAAGCAAATTCAGCCACATTTAGTGAACATGCATATTGTATATTACAGTTAAGCAGTCTTCTATTATGTCATTATATATAAACAACAGAAACATAAACTGATGATCTGTCACACATTCCTCGAGAGCTGGATGCTGATGTGTTTAATATCCAGTTAGCATTGCAAAATTGTGTGTTTTATATACTACTGCAGTTTTTATTGATGTTTTGAAATAAATATACAGTACGTATAGATTTTAATTTTAATCATTTGTTTAATTTTTAGCATATTGGTGGTGTTCCTGTAGCTCAAACAGTATATAATGGTGCTAGCAAAGCCAAGCGAATGCACAAATTGTCATTTTATTAGTTTAAGCTTTTTTTTTTAATTATTATTTAATTACAATTTAGTTTTTATCTTCTTCTCAGTTTTAGTTTAAATTTATTTCCAGTTAGTAATTTTAGTGCTACAACTTCAACTTATTTTAGTTAGTTGACAAGGCAATATATATATTTTTTAATTCTCATTTAGTTTGTTTTTTTATATATATAATATATATACTTTATTTTATTTCAGCCTTAATTAAATTAACTAAAAAAATGTTTAAATACTTTTATGCAAATGTTCAAAATGTAGCTCAAACACTAGAGCAGTGCATGAGCTGAAGATAATGTGAATGAATGTAAATGAATCTGCAGTGTAACTACAGTGGTTGTGAGTTTACTGGTTGAATGAATGTATTTCATTATAAGTCTATAAGAGGTTGATGTACCTATGTCTCCATTCTCCAGGGCTCTGATATCAGGTCTCAGACGACAGTCTGTCTGTGGAAGAACTCGCTCCATCTCTGCGTCCAGCTCATTCAACTGCAGAGCGAATGATGTGAACGCATAATACTGACAGAAAGAAACAGAAAAATTGAGGCATATTTATTTGTATACATATATATTAGCAGACGCTTTAACTAAGATTCAAGGTTTTACATTTTATCAGCTCTTGTGGGTAAAATGCATATAATAAAAAAATATAATCATTATATTAAAGTCTATGTACTAAGAGGGGTATGCATATAATAAAAAAAATAATCATTGTCTATGTACTTATGCATCATACAGACATTTTATGCCATTATGCATATTTGTTATTATAGAGTGCTGCAGAGATTACAGACAGTATTTTTTTGATGATATAATCTTTTTTTTTTCTTTTTTTTTAATAACTGCAGGCTAAATCAGTTTCAGGTCTTTATGGCATTACAGTTTCATATCACCACCAAATTAGTTCAGTTCTTTCAAGGATCCTTATAGTGTACAATAGCTTTGGCTTGGGCTGTTTCTAATATACTTAATCGGTGCAATAAGAACAAAGAAAAAAAAAAAAAAACTGGCATGTTACAGAGTGGAAACAAACGTTAATTTACACACACACACACACACACATATATATATATATATATATATATATATATATACATATACTGTGCGTGCGTGCGTGCCCCATAGCCAATACAAATCCCTCCAATAGGGCCTTCATACTAGAAATTAATCTCAAGGAATCAGGCACAAATTGATTCCAATTCAGAAAATTCATTGTAGTTCAGATTCTAATTCAGTAAGAAGTTACATTATGACCAATCATTATGGTCAGTACTGGTGCTCATCTTGAGCCCAAATGATATTTAATGCTAAAATGGTAATGATATGATGTTTGGTAATGGATCACATCACAATAACAGAGTGTGTGTTGATAAATGATGGCATATTCTGCATACTTTTCCGGAGTTGTCTGGTCGTGGTGATATCCTCCAGATCAGCTCACTTCCTGGAATCACCTGCACCGTCTCGGCTTCTGGAGGAGGCATTTCATCCGGCTCCTCGTCCGCATTATTACTCTGTATGTCAGCAACATTTGTACAGCACGTTACATTAGACATTGATTAATGTTATTAAATACAACAAATCAAATGTCAAATCAAATGCATGCAGTACGATCATGATCATTATCGGTCACCTGTGTGCTTCCCTTCCTGTCCTTCCCAGAACGCTTTGTGTCAGATTTTCTGTGAGCATCAAATGTCGCTGGATCCACAGAATACAAACACTCCGTCCACTTGCCATACAGAGCACAGACCTTTTTTTTGCTGGACAGACATACAGAAAATGTGGCCATGTACTGATGTACATTTTTTTATGCATTTGGTAACATTTTAGATGTTTTAAGGGAACACTAAGAGTTTTCAGTCAAAAAACTAATTTGCTGCTTAATGATAGTAAGGTTGTTGTAGTAGTAGTTATGTTAGTACTACATATTTCAGTAAGAGACATCATTTACGTTATATTAAGCCATACAAGTCTTAATACCCAGGGATCCCTTTAAGGGAACACAATTAACTAAGAGTTAGTAAGGTTGTTGTAGTTGTTGTAGTAGTAGTTATGTTTATGTATTTGGTAAATGATCCGAAATATGATCATGCATTAATATTTGCTTTATACGTACTAGTAATATGCATGATTAATAAGATACTACTTAATAGTGAATAGTGTTCACTAGTCTAAAGTGTGACCATGTTTTCCTTTTGACCACTTTTTGAATAATTGTTAGTTCCAGGCCTACAGTTTTTTTTTCTTTCAGTTCAGTCAAATATCATGTCAAAACTAGTATCAATACCAGTTCAAGTCAAATCTGTATGATTATGTAAATACATCACTTGGAATATTGCTACTGTACTGAACATCAGCAGCTGTTACATACTGTATAACATTTGTGAGTGTTATATTTCATAATTGTGAGTGTGCTACTGGTTTCATATACATGTATATATTAACAAGAAGTTGACATCATTATTTAATTGACCATTTGGACCTAATTATTAGTTGTTGTATTTTTTTTTTTTTAAATGGTGCAGTGAACACAGACAAGCAAAGTGATACAAAAAGTAAAGGTTATACTTTATCTTGATAGCCCACTTTAGACATTCGACTAACTATTAGTAACTGCAACTACATGTCAACTAACTCTCATTAAAGCATGGGCGTCCGAACCATTGTATGTGGGTGGGACAGGACCCACCCACTTTTGAAGACCAATGATATTGGACCCACCCACTTTTACCATCTCCAATTCAGTGAATATGTCTGTGCACTTTTCAGAGCACCTTCAGTCAAATCCATTCCACATGACGAATGCCCTAATAGATTAAACTCCATTTAGCTACAGCCTTGAATTCCACGCTGGTGCTTCCTCAAATCTATTGCACTTGGCTCATTCAGAGTCCATATAACTCTATTCTGTGTTTTCACTAGTTACTCACGCCTGCTGCACTTCCACAACACAGCAAAGTAAACACAGCATCTTAGCATATCTGCTGCTCAGATACACCTAATCCTACCCGGGGTTTATTTAAACTTTTCGATTATTTCCTTCATTTTTATTTTTTATTGAAAGCAAATGCCTTTCCGATGTAATATGAGATGTGAAAAGGGAGAAGAACGATTTTGGCAAAAGGCGGACGTGAACTCGTGTCGCTCACTTCAAAAACACTACGCCTTTACCAGCTGCGCCACTGGAACTGTGTTTAAACAGCCGTCTTTTGTTATGTTGTGAAGTTAGTGGGCAGAGGTCATGTAAATAACACCTGCCAATAAGGCGGCCTATTCTGTTAATTAAAAGGCACCAGACTACAGAAAATGGCATATACTCCAGTAAAAAAAATTCTGGGGGAGGACCCACCCACATTTACTTTGCTTCCGACGCCCATGCATTACAGTATTAGTAGACTGTTAGGTTAGGTTTGGGTTAGTAAAATAAGTTGATGTACTTGCAAAGTTACTTATAGTCAGTCAGTAGAATGTCTGAAGTGGAAGATCAACATGATGTGTTACTCACTATACAGTATATCCAATCAAAGCACAGCAGTGGACCAGAGCTAACTTCACATAATGCACTACACCACACTACAGTCATATCAAATTGAATTAGTTTATCGAGGTTCTCTGGGACAGAAATAGCATCAGATATCTGTCGTTTAGTAGTGTTTACATACCTTTTATCAAGAATGTATCCTTCCACTTTATGCAGCTCTTTTCCAAAGATGCCACACGGTTTGAAAGTCAAACAACATCTTTCCCCAGTTCTGGTAAAAAGCACAGTAAAATCATTTGTGGACCTTATATGTCTTCCATATTAGTTGTTCTTTTCAAACCTTAATAAAGCAACAATATAATTTACATCCTTGTTTGTTGCACATATTTTGTCAAATTGAGGACTATACTTGCTCTTACTTATGATTAATAATTTCAACATTTCCATATTGCTCAATCCACAGCTGTCCCATGATAATGTTATGAACACAGCAGGTCGGGTTGGTCCAGGTGTAGGCTTCATTGTGGCTGAAACACAACAAATTAACAATACATAAGTCAATCATGTAGCTGAATTTACAGGTAAGAAGTCTTCTAATTAGTGACGTGACATATGGCCAAGTATGGTGACCCATTTGTGCTCTGCATTTAACCCACCCAAAGTGCACACACACACACACACACACACACACACAGAGCAGTGACCCATGAACACACACGGAGCAGTTGTGCTCTGCATTTAACCCAGGTATTGAAGGTGGAGAGAGCCTGTACAACTCCCCCCACCTACAATCCCTGCCGGCCCGAGACTGCACACACACACACACACACACACACACACAGAGCAGTGAACACACACACACCGTGAACACACACGGAGCAGTGGGCAGCCATTTATGCTGCGGCACCTGGGGAGCAGTTGGGGGTTCAGTGTCTTGCTCAAGAGCACCTAAGAGGTATTGAAGGTGGAGAGAGCGCTGTACATTCACTCCCCCCACCTACAATCCCTGCCGGCCCGAGACTCGAACCCGCAACCTTTGGATTACGAGTCCGACTCTCTAACCATTAGGCCACGACTTCCCCATCACTTTGACCTCTCATACAGTATGTTGAATGAACACACGCTCCACGTTTACTGCTGTACGTGTAAGGCAGTAAATGACTCACAGAGGAAGCTCTAGGGTGATGATTCCACGCGGTTCGGCCTCCACACTCTTTCCCCAGAATTTGAGTTTTGGGTAAATGGAGCCATGAAACATGAAGTTGTTCTTTATGCCCTCGGCGTGGAAGGCACTGACCGGCGGATGATGACTGACCTGCTCAGAGACCCATCTGAACCCCAGATCCTCTCTGATGACACAAAAACACTGACAGTTGATATGAAACATTGATGTGTTCGCTCATGATCAGCTGATGTGAAACACTGACCTGAGCAGCTCGTAGGTTTCTCCGAGCAGCGGGTTGAAGGGTTTTCCCGTTCGCTCCCACTGTGAGGCCACAGCTGACACAGCAAAAGCTGCCACATACTGAAAACCAAAGAAATGTGATATTACCAACAGATTACAGTTGTTGTTTTTTTACAATCACTAAAACACATTTCTAAATACTTAGGTCACTTTTTCAAAACTCTTCACAAAGTCCTCCTAACCAGCTTTCAGCTTGGCACAGCAGTACTTTGTAAGGGAAACAGGACAATTTAGCTCAAAGGGAATCATTTATGATTTTATAGGGAATTTGGACAGAATCACTGTTTTACGGTTGATCACTGAGTCGGCCGGCGATTCACTGAACAAGACATACAACAATGTCAACTAACCAGTAGTGAAATGTATTCTCTGCATTTAACCCATCCTAAGTGAACACACACCCGGAGCAGTGGGCAGCCATGTTACAGCGCCCGGGGAGCAGTTGGGGGTTTGGTGCCTTGCTCAAGGACACCTCATGACATTGAAGGAGGATACTCCCCCCACCAACAATCCCTGCCGGACCTGAGATTCGAACCCACAACCTTCCGATTACAAGTCCGACTCGCTATCCATTAGGCCACGACTGCCCCTGACACGACATCAACTCTGCACTGGATATTAAAATCCAAAATATAGTGAAAACACCAGTTTAAGACATTAACTTGTAAGCACAAAACACAAGATACTTCTCTTTTCAATATAAATAAGACTTAATTTGATAAATCTAAGGCATGTAAACTAATCTAACACATAATAACACACGCATTCACACATTTGTACACGTTGCAGGAAGAGAGAAAGTGAGGAAAGAATGAGTTTAAGAGCATGAAAATGTGAAATCCCAAGTTTATAGCAATATGTGCTACTGCATATAGACCTGAACAACCATCAATCACTTAATTAACCCTCACATTGAGTTTTTCAATGAGGCTAAAAGTTATATTAAATGCATCAGTTCAGCTATATAAACTATATAAGTTCAGCTATATAAACCCTCAAGCTATTCGATAGTTATTCAAAATACATACATAATGAGTGATTAGGACATGATAGTCAAATGTGTGGGTTACATACATAATATGGAGTTATGCATAGAAATCATTAGTTGCTCATAAGTTCTTTTAAGATGATTTTGGTGCATAAAAGACAGTTTCTCTTCCATTCTGTGGACGTGAGAATATGTTCTGTGAAGACCAAAGAGGTTAAAAGGTCTCAACGAAGTCTCTACTAATGATCTCCCTCATGTGATGGCCATGATGTGCTCCTCTTTGACCATTAATCTTGGTTACTTGCCCCAAATTTGACAATCTCCTTCCTGAGTTGGGATTATCAATGTGTTCTTTTGTGTTAATGTTGTAAGTTGTTCTGTGAAAGAATTGTTGGTTAGTCTTGCTTCAGACAGGCTGGCGCTAGGGATCTGATTTATGACATCCTGTTGTCTTGTTATCCTGGACCTCTTTGTGGAATTTCCTCATGTTTTAATGTTCTGATCGAATCTTAAATTGTCTGATTCGCTCTGATATCCTACAACTTTTCACATTCATAATTAACTAAAACTACCAAAACACTTCATACAGTCTCAAATCAACTATTTTTTTCCATAACAGTAACAAAGGTTTTCGCCCAACAATCACTTTTGTGTAGATGACAATTAAATTGAAAGACTAAAACCTGTATATGTGCGTTCACCTACATCTAAATTGTGTACATCTAAAATTTTTTGATAGCATTATATTATATTATATTATATTTTGAAAAGATTATGTAAACATGCAAAATGGCTTGTAGAGACCATAGAGTTTTGGTGGTGATTATGTTTGAGCCATTTCAGGTTTTTTGAGTATAGTTATAAATCTTCAGATCTTTATCTTGCTTATAGTCAAAATTATTATTATTATTTATTTTTTTGACCTAAAATTTCATTGATGTAAATAGTTATTTGGTACTAAAATATCATGTGTGTTGTATTTAGATAAGATTACATACAATTTACATGATGCAAATTCTGTATAATGAAGGTAATTAAATGAAAGCATAATAAATGCAGGTCTTAGCCATAATCTATATGATTTGCACCTACCTGTTATTGTTTGACCTAAAAGACAATTTTATAAGAAATCTAATTATACCACGATAAATGCATCTTAACCAAAGCTGAAGTTAGGAAACTGAAGCTAATTTTCATGGTCTCTCCCATTTACAAACATAAAATCCACGTAAAATCCAAATTCTTTTCAAGTTTCAAGTTTCAAGTTTCAAGTTTTATTTGTCACATACACGACTATACAGAGATTGTATAACCAGCAGTGAAATGAGAGTCGGGTCCGCTCCATGGACAGTGCAAATATTGAAAAATACAACACAAGGGAAATATACATAAAATAAAATGAATAAAAAATAAGATATAAAGAATAAAATATAAAAGAATGTGCATGACAGTATGCTGTAGAATTAAATATTAAGATAAGCATGACTGTACAGAGAGGAATGTGCAAACAGTTTGAACATGGTTGACATGAAGCAGCCAATCACAAAAAAAATAAATAAATATAAAAATAAGATAAGATATGTTACAAGACACAGAAAGTGTTGTGTGCAAGTGTGCAAATGAGCAAATGACACTGACAGTATGAGGTAGATTGTAATGAGTGTGTGATTAGTGATTTGAAGTAAGTCAGATGATGTGAAGAGGCTGAGTTTGAATTCTTGTCACCATCATAATCATTTTAATGGCTTTGCAATGCAAACATTATGCTGGAATACATTAATGGTACCATATGCATGTTAATATAGGCCAGGCTTAAATTCAACACTGTTTTACTCAGTAGGTCTCTGCTCTATTTCTCTATTCACCAAGGGTTTCTTGGCCTAAAAAAATAAAAAATATATTTACCTTCATTCTGTGGATGGAGTCTTGTGAAGCGCTGGCCTTCTGGATGAGGTATGTGTGGTCCATGTATTCAGTCAATCTCTGAAGAAAACTCAAAGGCTCGTTAAAAATCACCGGCATTGTGATTTTAGACAGTTCCTGTGAAGATTTAAAGATGAGAATAATTGATTAACAGACTGCTTTTACATCAGAACTCGAGTCACCTTTACTTTATAGCGCTTTATGATACAGATTGTTTTGTACAAAATCTGTTCAGTTTAATAACTGTGCACAGTTCATCGATTATAAAATAAGTTCAGTTCAAGCAGCTATACTGAAGACAGCAGTCATTATTCAGCTCAAGTCAGTTAAAAAAATAAAATAAAAATTCCGCAGCAGATCCATTTTACAAACCAGAGCACTGCTTACATCATGCAAACCTAACAATGCAAACATATTTATGCATATATAGCCATATTTGACTTACCATCCCAATGCATTTTTTGAGAACGCTCCACATACTGACATTGTTTCGTGAGAACATTGCAGCAGGAAGAGCTGACCTATTCCAACATGGAGAGTGAAAAACATTTCTCTATGAGTTCAGAACTGCACAGGTAATCAGAGAACACCACATGCAAACATGTATTCCAGCCAGTATATTTAAGCAGTATTGCTGTTGTTCTTAATATAAGCACTTTTTAATGTAATCACAGCCATGCTGATATTCAGATCAATAGTACGATGGCAGATGTGATGCTGCTGATACATAACAGTTCAATAAACAATGTTCACATTGAGTAACTTTACAGAAGTTTCTACAACAAAAATATACTAGAGCTAAATCAATCGCTGCATCACACAGAGCAATGCTGCATGAGGTTAAGTATAAACCAGGCTTAACCCAGTAACCCTGTGACCAAGAAGGGAGCAGATCATTTATGTCTTAAATCACAACAGATCCATGTAAGCAACATAAGAAAGTATGTAAATTAAATAATATTTCACTAGTACAAACTATAAATGTTCATCTTTTTGGTCTCATTGCACTGGCTTCCTGTATCTGTCCACATTAAATTTAAGGTTACATGATGTAGGTCTACAACTTTATGAATAAATATAAATGTAAGTGAATAAATGTAAATGTGATAGGTGAAACCAACAATGTAACACTCAATATTATATATTATATACTGTATATATCCTTGCATCATCGCTCATTTCACCAACCTGAACCTGATTAAAGACTGAAGAACCCTGGTCTAAATAATAGGAAACCAACTGTCCAACCAATTATTACCATTATTATTATTATTATTATTATTTTGTATTTTTTTTTAATTATTTACATTAACAGGCTGGAGAAATGTTGGTAGATGCTAGTCTATTTTAGATCCTATCTTTCAGTTCACTACCACTTTGTTTGTGTAATTCAGGTCAACCTAACATAAATTTAATAGTATGGAGTGCCACAAGGCTCTGTCTTGGGGCTTCTATCATTATGATTGATTAATAATGTGACCATAATTATATACTTCATGTAGCTAAGTAATAAAATATGGTTTTACTCAGCTAATCAAATAAAAGTGACTTCACTGGATTAAATTAAGGTTTATGAAGGTAAATTTAAAACTATTAAAGCCCCTTTTAAGACCAAGTAAAGAAAATCTAAGGAATAAATTTAATGGAACACAATATGTCAATATAGTCTCTAAATGTAAATGTCTTGTATTAGCAGCACTTCAAAGTTTGAAGAAAATATAACTTCCAACAGATCTCCATTACTTTTTAATTTATTTTACAAAAAAAAAAAAAACTTTTACTGTACCTTCTGATCACTCTGCAAAAAAGAGATGCTCTTTCTCTGTATTGTCTTGTTTTTTCAGTGCAAATGTCTAAAGATCCTTAAACCAAGATATTTATTTGCAAAATGATATAAGATAAAAAGTTTTGTCTTATGAGAAATTTATCAAAATGAAGTTAGTTTAGGGTTAAAACATGAAAAAACAACTTCCAATGCGCTCAGAAAAAAGGTTTGCATTGCCCATTGACAGATTTTTTTTGTTTTGTTTTAAACATACTCATTTAATTTTGTTCCATTTCTCAGAAAACCAGACTTCATATCTTCCTTTTTCATCTCAAGTAAAAGTATTGTATATGGATTTAAAAATGTTTAGATATTTGTTTTGAAAACAAATTAAAAATACTGAGGAAGCTATTCTTTTTTTTTTTTTTTTTTTTTTGCAGTGTATGCAACATTTCAATGCCATGATATTTTGAATTTTTTTAAGGCCTTTATTTGTGAAAACAATAATTATGACTTTTTAAAGACCCTGCAGAAAAAATCAGCAACAACAATAATAATAATCTGCACAAACTGGCCTTTTTTATATGCAGTGTAAAATGAATACACATTTTAAAATGAGATAGGGAACCAATTCCCATGAGACCAAAGGTATACCTGTGATTTTTGACTCCATTGCACTGGGTTTTGTCACCCTGGCTACTGTCCCGTGACATGATGTCTCTGGGGTCACAGATGAAGCTGTGTCAATAGACACCAAACTGTTTACTGATCTGGCTCTAGAAAAACAGAGAAGGATATAGGAAAAAACATGGTGCTTCATGAGAAAAGAAGAACATTTGATAAATGTTATAAATATAAACACATGCAAACTGGCTTTCAAAAAGCTTTATAAGCCTATGCAGATCATAGAGAACACTGATGCCAATGTTTTGTATGATCTAATACGATGCTTTTTGGGAAATGAAGCCCAGAGCTGAGAATGTGGACAATTTAACATCAACAAATGGATTTGTAATACTGTTCAAATTATTTCTTGTTGTGTACATTATGTATATTGAACATATGCATTAAAACAAATTATGCATGTTTCTACCATTGTGAAAGCATATGGGATTATAAGATTATGACAGTATTAGATTCTGCGGAATGATGACATCTGTCAACAGCACATTACCGTAAGACACACTTAAACCTTTATCAGTTTAGTTTCATTTGAATTTAATGTGTAATTCCACTTTCTCATTCTCACAGCTCATCTTGAGATGGTTTCTAATGTTGCAGGTTTCTCTGGTTTCAGCACACACTGCTATTTTAAGCGTGTTTGCTGTAGTTCACAATGTACTGAACATCTGTCTACTGACAGAGCCCTAAAAAAGGATCAGCGCCTAGCTATACAACACTCTCAGAAAACAGGTACAACAGTACCTTTTCAAAAGTAAACCTTTGTATCTTATTCAGCCCTAAAGGTGCATATTAGTACCTTAAAGGTACATACTGTATTAGTACCTAAAGTGTACATAGTGCCTAAATGTTACCCTTTTGAAAGGGTACCATCACAGTGATGGGTTTTGAACCTTTTTTCTGCATGTAAACCTTGCCTGTAATAACAACTAAATTTGCCTATAATAATTGCAAGTACGGTAAATTCTATGAATAATTAGAAATAAACAAAGTAACACATATAGTATACACAAATAGTATTTTCTTGTTCAACATACTCCAATAATCTACGTACAACTTGACACCCCTCTGGTTCTTCTCACCCTTGATATATATTTAAATATTCATGTTTTATTGTTGGTATAATTAATTTTAATCTAATTAGATTAGACTCTGTTCATGTGTCTATCCTTGATGATGCCACACCTGAAACATTGATAACAATAATGCAAAAAATTAAGCAGAAATTCAAGCATAATAATAAAAAAAATCCCACTGGCTCAGTGACATCAAAAACACAGAGAAAAACTGCAAACTCAACACTTGATAAAAAAGATATCATATTGCATACAATATATATATATATATATATATATATATATAATCCTGTTTTATTAACGTTACAGTACTCTATAGGGATATCATGACAAATGCTACTGTACTTCACATTTACAATCACTTGACCTATTTTTACTTTCAGCGCCAGAGGACATAGTCTGATTAAATCTACTGTCTGTAGCGTCATATGACAGTAAGTGACATGAAAGTGAAAATATCAGCAGAGAAGAGCAGAGATGTGAACGTACCTGCTTGAATGGCCTCTGCAGGAGTCACCTTGTTTTGCGTCCTGTCTGCTGTTCCTGTATGTGAGACTGTAGGTGCGTGAAATGGAGCACAGGAGAGACTGTGTGTGTGTGTGTGTGTGTGTGTGTGTGTGTGTGTGCATGCATGTGTTTGCAGAGCTCATCATAAAGAGGATCGGAGAGCAGCTGATCAATCTATACCTGTGCTGTGATGAAAACTCACACCAACACATAAAGCTGTGTGCTACCTGAACTATTAATAATAATCCTTTTATACTTATCAGCATTTCTACATAGTTTCTATAATAAATGTGATTGTTACCTCAATGGCTGTATTTCCACTTCACACTAAGAAATTAATAATTAAACATGATAACTGAATATGATTAACAATTTATATTAATATATTAAAGATAGATAGATAGATAGATAGATAGATAGATAGATAGATAGATAGATAGATAGTCATAGCTGAAGTGTGGAAGTGATTATGAAGGGCGTAATGGAACAATACTGCTCACTATACACTGAGCTGTCTTAAGAAGCTTTACTCTTAACAGAGTAAGCACCCTTCAGAAACACTCGCATTCATTTTATGCCATTCATTATATCCAGACAACTGCATAATGCAAAACAAAACTCTAGCTCCGGTGGAACTGCCCCAAGCCCTTATTAGCACACATTTAAGGTGGTGAACCCAATAATCACATTCTATTCACTCTATGTAATCTAGACAAAATGTTAAACAGTTGCAGTCTAACAGCAACACAAAAAACCTTGCCCTTTCCACACTGTCTTCATCAAATTAAACATGTACCCTTGCTTGTTAGCACAATTAGAACAGCTTAGCCTACTAGCTTAGCATAGTGCTAACTGATTATGAAATAAAAATCAGATTATCTAGAAGATATGACAACACGCTGACAAAATATGAGGGCTAGTCTGTCTCACAGTCTCACAATAAAGTAAATTTCCGATACAGGCTATAATTATTTATGATTTATTTATCATTATGACACATACAAGGTGGGAAAGAAAAAAACAGTAGAAAAAAAAACAGTAATGTTAAACTAAAAACAATACATACTGGATATGGACAAAGGTATTGGAACACACCTCTTAATTACAGGAATTCAATACAGGAATTCAAGTATTTCAATCAGACCCATTGCCACAGGTGATCAAGCACCAAGCCACGCAGTCTGCATTACAAACATTTGTGAGGGAAAAGAGGGTCGTACGGAAGAGCACAGTAAATTAAAGCATGGTACTGTGATAGGATGCCACCTTTGCAATATGACAGTTTGTGAAATTTATTTCCCACAGTCAACTGTAAGTGGTATTACTGAAAAGTGGAAGCATTTAGGAACAGCAGCAATGAAGTGGAAGACCATGTAAATTAACAAAGCGGGTCACCGAGTGCTGAGATGCATTGTGCGTAAAAGTCACCAACACTCTGCTGATTCTATAGCCAAAGAAATCCAAACTTCCACTGCATTAATATCTGCACACAAACTGTTTGGTGGAAGCATTATGGAATGGGTTTCCATGGCCAAGCTGCATGCAAGCATCGCAAAGTGCAGTGCCAAGTGTCTGATGTGCTCTGCACATTTTGTATGTCTTTCTTATTTAATGCACCTGATTCAGATCATCAGCTTGTTAGGAGAGAACTCCATGAAATTCTACTAAGTGTGTCAGGTAATGCCGAGATCACACTGCACAATTTTAGCCCCGATTTTTATTTGCCGACAGGTTTTGCGAAATTGCAGACAAATGCCCGAAATCAGAGGCAAATCGGTACTTGTTCACGTGAGTGACAATCATGCAGTGTGAATTGCGACCTGAAAGAACCGGCATGCTAAATATCTGGACCTGTCGGCGATTCCAAATCCTGCTGCGTGAAATTAATTCTGACTGAAAAATACATCGGCGATGACCTACAGCCAATGAGAGAGCAAGATACAGGGCAGCGGGAAGTTCAGGGAGGAGTTATAGACCAGAATATCAGCGTGATCTTGCGCTATTTCCTTATCACTTCTTGCGTACGTTTGGTTGTGAAACGTAGTTTGCGGACCAGAAAGAGTTGTCAGCGATTCTTTCTATTGTAAAGTCATGCAGTGTGTAACCTCCTGTCGCAGATCCATCGTGCAATGTGAACACAGCAGCTACTTAATGCTACCCCAGGGGGCACTGTGAAAACAACAGTGATCTGATGACTTTGAAAATCATGCAGTGTGAACTCGGCATAAGACACAGATTGAAAATGTTTAGAGCGGTGCGTCCCCAGGACCGGAGTTGAGATCCACTGGTGTAAAGCACGCTGCTAATGGACTCTGGAGCAGTGGAAACCTATTCTGTGCAGTGATAAATCTCACTTCTGATGGACAAGTCTGGGTTTGGCAGATAGTACAACATTACCTGTCTGACCACATTGTGCCAACTGTAAAGTTTGGTGGAGGAGGGATAATGGTATTGGGCTGTGTTTCTGTGGTTGGTCACCTTAGTTCAAGTTTTTTCAACAAAAAAAGGTCCATAAAGACATGGTTGGATGAGTTTGGTGTAGAAGAACTTGACTGGCCTGTAAAGAGTCCTGTCCTCAACCCCATTCAACATCTTTGGGATGACCTGGAAAGGAGATTGCAAGCCAGGCCTTCTCATCCAGCATCGTCCAACTGGATGAATGGGCAAAAAACAAAAAACTCCAAAAACTTATTGGAAAACCTTCCCAGAAGAGTGGAAGCTGTTATAGCTGCAATAGGGGCACCGACTCCATATGTCTATGTATTTTGAATGTAACGTCATTTAAGACTTTTGGTGTAACAGTCAGGTTTTATTTATATAGTGTATGTCATCTGGATGATGATGCAAAAATAGAATACTGCAGTCATTAGAAAAATAATAATAATAAAAAAATAAAAAAAATAAAATCAAACATTGTGTGTGACATTTTGTTGTTGTTCTGTTTCTCCTTATATAAGGTTGTTCACATAGGGTTGGGTCAGAGTCCACCTTGTCGAGTCCAAGTTGAGACCTAGTCATTAACCAAATGAGTTTGAGTGGGAGATGTTTAATAATGTATTTTTATCATAATTTTATGTTCCGTCCAAAATGTCAGAGTCCAAGTACCCCAACTCTGTTGTTTAGTCTAGCACAGAGAAACTGGGGAACCATAATAAACCCCAAACCCAGCATAGACGGGTTCAGTAAACGTGGTATTGAATGTGTGTATGTGAGTGAGTGTGTGTGTGTCAGAGACACTGTAGAAGGACAGAGTACCAGCAGACCTGTCTAGATACACACCTACTCGATTAGAGGATGAAGGGGTTGATATCTCAGTGCTGTCATTATTGTGACAGACAGTGAGTCTGTTATAAAAACTGCTCAGATTCCAGGACTTTTGATTGAATCCAAACCTGCAGTCACTTCCTCCTTTCCTGCTGATATCTTTGTATGTCATTGATATTTCTGTCCCTCTCCCGCTCCATTCAGCCTCCCAGTAACAGCGTCCAGTCAGACCCTCTCCACACAGAACCTGAGGATGGTGCTCAAATCTCTCTGGATGATCAGGATATGACTGCAGCTCTTCCACATATGTTGCCTTTCTGTTTCCCTCAGATAGAATCAGATGGGTGTTTACTGTGTTTGGATCTAGTGTGAGACTACAGGCATCTGAAAACACAAAGAACGGGAGAAAAAGAGAGAAACATTTGAAGAGTTCATTTGCAAAACCTGCTAAATGCCACGTTTAAAAAAAAATGAACTGACTGCCGTGCATTATTCTCTACATATAGCACGTTCTGAACCCTAAACACGTTTTGTCACAAAAGCCGGTTTTGTCCATCGCAAGTTCAGGTTTTACAGCAGAAAACAACATGCCCCCTTGTCATTTGTGAACAGAACCCGATAAGTCCCTTTTAGCGAATCAGCGTGCAGTATTGAGGTCAGGTGACAAGGTTGCTAGTCACTTTAGAAAAGACACGCTAGCTGAGAAGAGTTTCGTCTGTGGCCGCATTTACACTGATATGAATCGGATACGTGCATTATTTGCTTCTGCCATAAACAGATGGGATATTCCCCTGTTAATGCGAGTTGGATGTTAAATATTTTTAAAACATCTCACAGTACAGACATATCTATTACCAATGAAACATCTCTAGTTGACTAGCAGAGTATTCATTTTGTTCATTTGTTTAAAATAAGTGGGGATCTGCTGCTTACATGTGTTGCTTTTAAAATCATGCTGAGTGCTCGTTGCCGCTGTTATCAGTGCCGGTGTTGTGCAGAATTCTGCACCCCTGCCAGATTATGCACCCCCTAGTTGAAATCACTACCTGATTGCCTAATCCTAACCCCACCCCTAATCCTAACCCCTCCCCCACACCTACTCTTAAACCTACTAATACTAGGGGGTGCATAATCTGGCAGGGTGCAAAATTCAGCACAACACCTGTTGCCCGGCGACTCGTGCACAGAGGAGAGCTTCAATCTATTGCTAACTGTTGTGGAGACTCTCTATTCATTTTGGTGAAATCACAAAATAAAATGCACACAAACCATCACTGATGAACACATTTGGTTTTAATGAGGAGGAGGAGGAGGAGGAGGAGGAGGAGGAGGGGGGGGGGGGGGGGGGGGGGGGATACAAGGGTGAATTGGAACTCCAAGTCCTGCTATCTTAGCAATTACAAAGCAATTACTTGATTTTGTTTACCTCTGAAACATGAAATGTGGAGTTATCTGCTTTTGCCAAAAAAATTACTGTTGGAGTTATATGCTTTTACTAAAAAAAACACACTTTTAATATATATATAAAAAAACATACTTTCAATGAACTTTAATTTAGTAAGTTACCTGTATTTTATTTTATTTTTTTAGTTATTATTACTTAATCAAAACAATCCATCTGCAGTTTGATTGATATTACTTTGGAATGCAAAAAAATAAAATAAATAAATAACTTGATTTATGAAAATTTACAAAAACAGAGTTATCTGTCTTTTGCAAATAAACTCTTCATTTATTAAAATAAATAAATAAATAAATGTATGAGTTTGTGTTTGTATGTAGACCTACATTTTTGCAGTCCTGCTCTAATCCTAAAATCTCCTCCATGATCCACACTATAAACACAAAAATACACATACATTATTAAATTCATATTGCTGATACACAAAACACACACATTTACATACTTTTTTAAAAAAGTATTTCCCCACCAGTAAACCAAAAAAAACAAACAAAAAAAGGTTGCCAGCCATGGCCAGCTTTTTTTTTAAATAATTTTTACAAACGAAGAAAAAAAAAAAGAATATCTGAACATGCAATATGTCAAAAGAAAGAACAGAGCCTCTGCTTTTAAACAAGAAAAAACACAAAATGTTTAATTCTGGCTTCATGCATTATTTGTTTTTTTTATCAACACGTGAATGTGGGTAAGTTTCATGAAACAAGCAACATTTTTAACAAAAAGATGAGAAAATCCTTTTTTTTTCTTATTTAAAAGCAGAGGCTCTGTTCAAAGAGTACATATGGATCAGATTCAGAGCGATGATCAAAACAGATGGATTAGATGGATTTTATCAACACACCCAAAGCTTGCACAGTACCACTTCCTGGATCGTCATTTAATTTGGTAACATTGATGATCATGTTATTTTACATATGCATCTGCTTACATATGTGATCACTTATTTCTGTTTTTTCATCGTGTTTTGATCCAGACATTCAGTACTCTTTTAGAAGCTGGAAACTTCTGTCCAGGCGGGTTACGCAAAAAGATTCCATGTTTTTTTGCAGAAAGCAGCTTAATGAAACATGAGTGTCATTACCGAAAATTACTTGTAGTTCAGTGAGTTAAACCAATTCAAATCGATTACATTTGATCACATTTCAAGGGATCATGTTGCATGTATGAGCAGCAACTGCCAGCTGTGTGGAACTGATACTAAAATCAAATGCTTTCATTGCATCTGAGCAGTCAAATACACACAGAATTATATCAAAATGCCCCTCTTGCCAAGTATTCACATTAACACTTTGGCTATGTCTTAAGTGAATATAAACATGCGCATTAGGTCTTAAAGTGACAGCAGCCTAATATTCCTGCCGCTGTCTGTGTCATTAATGTTAATCAAACAACAAATGAAAAAGAGAGAATTACTATTCTTGACTGAATAATATTTATATAATAATTATTGTGAAATTTCACTGGCATCTAAAGTTACAGCCTTACAATAACAACCTTATTCCCAGCTAAAATAACTATATCACAACATATATTGTTTGTGATGCCGAGGTTACACCTCTACTCTTTTCAAAAGACTTCCTGGGATTTTTTCTTCTGACCACAGAGAGTCAGGACCTCGGTTTAACATCTCATCTGAAGGATGGTGCTTTTTGAAAGTATAGTGTCCCTGTCAGTATGGGGTTCTAGGATCCACACAGAGCACAGGCTGAGCACCCCCTGCTGGTTTCACTAACACTTCTTCCAGCAGCAACTTGGTTTTCCCAGAAGGTCTCCCATCCAGGTACTGACCAGGCTCAACCCTGCTTAGCTTCAGTTGGCGACCAGGCAAGAGCTACAGAGTGATAGCTGCTGGCAAACATGAATGCATTTTTTTTTTCCAAATCAGAGAAGTGAGCTGCTATTGATGACATATACTTTGCATATTTGCTCTCTACACTATGTGTCATTTTGGTAGTAAATCCAATGCATTAATAAAACAATGAAGCTGGCATCCTTTTGTTCTGAGTTAGTTATAGTTGTAAACATCTCCTGCTCATGGTGGAACTCACATAATGATGCGAATATACTTTGATTCAAACCCAAAATGTGAATAGAGATCAGCAACAGAGAGGCAATCAAATTAAGTTTGAAAATATATAAAACACATACTTGAGTGTCTGCAGTGAGCAGTTTGGATCGTTCAGTTTGTCACTGAGGAGCTGGACTCCAGATTGTCCTGGGTGATTGTAGCTCAGATCCAGCTCTCTCAGGTGTGAGGGGTTTGAACTCAGAGCTGAAGACACAAAACCACAGCCTTCCTCTGTCACCATACAGCCAGACAACCTACACACAGACACACATACACATGCGCACACACGTGTTATCTAACAGACAAAATTGTTGATTTGAATGACTTTTGTTTTTATATTAAGTTAATTGTAAACACTATAACTTCACCTTAACTTTCTGTTTTCCCAATATTTTTTTCAAAAACAGCTACATCCATCATCACCAATTCTTATGTAAATTTTACGAATTAGTAACAAAGGCTTGTACACATATTTAAAATTAGTAACAGAATACCTTGAATCCATGGCATAAGAAATAGTTCCACATACAAAAGATTTTTCTGGACACTCCTTGTTTTTTCTTATTTATTTACAGCCATAACAGTGTACAAAAATACTCCACATAATTACCTTAATATTTCTAGCTGACAGTTTGGATTCTTCAGTCCATCACAGAGAAGCTTCACACCAGAGTCCCGCAGGTCATTGTTAGTCAGGTCCAGCTCTTTTAGGACAGAGTTCGAGGATTGTAGAGCTGATGATAAATTCTCACAACACTGATCAGGAAGATTACAGCCAGCGAGTCTATACAACAAGGAACAAATGATGCAGATGTCCAGTTAGTCATAGTGTTATGTCCTAAAAGGTCCATAGGTTTTATTTAGTTTCATGCTTTAGGATATACTGAATTAAGAATGGTGGTATTGTATAGCATGTACTTAACTATATTTCTTATTATATTTCTTTATTTTTTGACTTTTTGTTGGCTATTAATTAATTCCTTTGAAATGTTGTCATCTAAGGCAAATATTACTTAATTTTGCAAGATAATATACTTACAAAGCTTTTGTGCAGTTGATCACAGCTGGTATCAGTCTTCTTCTACCCTCATCTGATGTGTTGTATCTCTTCAGATCAAACTCATCCAGCGCCTCCTCTGACATCTGAAGCATGTAGGCGATTGTTGAGCATTGAGCAGGAGAGATCTTCTCTGAGTGTTTGTCTGATTTCACAAACTCCTGAATTTCTCTGGACAGAGTCTGATCTTTCACTTCCAGCAGGCAGAGGAACAGATTGATGGATCTTTCAGTGGAGAGTCCATGTCCATCTTTGATCTTTCTCTTTAATGTACTGTGAAGTCCTCCTGATGCTCTCTGAGCTGTTCTCTGTGTGCGTCAGTAGATCCTGTAAGAGTCTCTGATTGGTCTCCAGTGAGATGCCCAGCAGGAACCGTAGGAACAGATCCAGATGTCCATTCTCACTCTCAATGGCTTTATCTACAGCTCCTTGATGCAGATTATGCATTGAATCAAAAACCATAAGGGTCTCTGTTGTACTGCGTAAATAGCAGTAAAACACATGAAAAGAAGCGAGAAACTCCTGAATGCTAAGATGAATGAAGCTGTAGACTTTCCTCTGATGAATCACAGATTCCTCCTTGAAGATCTCAGTGCAAATCCCAGAATACACTGAGGCATCAGTGATGTCTATGCCGCTCTCACTCAGGTCCTGCTCATAGAACATCACATTGCCCTTCATCAGCTGTTTGAAAGCCACTTCAGCAAGTTTTGCAATCACTTCTATGTTGGACTGCATGAGTTTCTCTGGATCTTTCTCTTCATACTTCTGATTCCTCATGTTGATCTGAATCAGCAGAAAGTGGATGTACATTTCAGTCAGAGTTTGGGGGATTTCTGCACTCAGATCTTCCTTCAGGAGCTTTTGAAGCACAGTGGATGAGATCCAGCAGAAGACAGGGATGTGGCACATGATGTGGAGGCTTCTTGCTCTTCTGATGTGCGAGATGATCCTGTTGGCTTGATGCTGGTCACTGATTCTCTTCCTGAAATATTCCTCCCTCTGATGCTCATTGAATCCCTGAATTTCTGTCAGACGGTTGATGTATTTGGAGGGGATCTGATTGGCTGCTGCTGGTCTGGAAGTGATCCAGATGAGAGCAGATGGAAGCAGCTCTCCTTGCATGAGGTTTGACATCAACACACCCACTGATGAAGTCTCTGTCACATCACAAACTTTCTGAGTGTCTGTAAACATCAGTGTGATTCTGCTTTCATCCAAACCATCAAAGATAAACACAATTTTACACTCTTCATAAATCTTTGAGTCCAGATCTTGAAGTTCAGGATGAAAGTCCAGCAGAAGTCTCTGAAGACTATATTGATGATCTTGAATCAAGTTCAGCTCTCGAAATGGAAGCACAAACATGAAATCTACATCCTGATTGGCTTTTCCCTCGGCCCAGTCCAGAATGAACTTCTGCACAGAGATGGTTTTTCCAATTCCAGCGATGCCTTTAGTAAGAACAGTCTTGATCTTGTCTTTCTCCACACATTCTGGTTCAGGTGAGGCTTTAAATATGTCATTGCAGTAGATGGAAGTGTCCTGTGAGTGTTGTGTTCTGGCTGTTTTCTCCATCTGTAAAACCTCATGTTCTTCATTCACTCCATCACTCTCTCCTTCTATGATGTAAAGCTGTGTGTAGATCCTGTTGAGGAGGGTTTCATTCTCTTGTAGTTTGATTCCCTCAAATAAACTCTCATACTTGTTCTTCATGCTGGTTTTATGCTTTTCTTTGACTCTTTTCAGATCTCCAGTCTCCACCTGCAGGGCTGCTGGTATGTACCAGACTCTGTGCATATGTAGAACAGGACGTGTTCTAGATCTCTTTCTGCACAGAGGACAGTCTAAGTCCTCTGCTAGTCTTGACTGATCCCAGTAGAAACTGATGCACTGTCTGCAGAAACTGTGTCCACACGTGATAGAGACCGGATCTCTTAGAACCTGCTTACAAGCTCCACATCTGGACTGATCCTGGATCAGATCATCCATCTTTTCACTAAAGAAACAGGTTTTTAATAACACATAAAAGTTTGCCAAGAGTGAACAGTATAAATATTAAAGAGATAGTTCACCCAAAAATGAAAATTCTGTCATCATTTACTCACCCTCAAGTAGTTCCAAACCCGTATGAATGTCTTTGTTCTACTAAACACAAAGGAAGATATTTTGAAGAATGTGGGAAACAGAACAGTTCTGGGGCACCATTGACTTCCATAGTATTTTTTTTCCTACTATGGAAGTCAATGGTGCCTCAAAACAGCCTGGTTACAAACTTTCTTCAGAATATCTTCCTTTGTGTTCAGCAGAACATTGAAATGCATACAGGTTTGGAACTACTTGAAATGTAGTGAGTAAATGATGACAGAATTTTCATTTTTGGGTGAACTATCCCTTTAAAGCATTCTATTTCAGTTTTCAGCATTATTTATGTAATTATTTCAGTAGAGAGGGAAAAAAAAACTTTTAAGAACAAATTTTCTGGTCAAGTTAATGTGGAATGACACCTTATCAAAGTAGATGTAACCACAATGTAGTCAAGATGAAAGTTGAGAAGTTTTGTTTTGCAGCAAATGTTTTCAACTTTTCACCTGCCACAGAACTCCACAACTGTTGCACAACTGTACAAAATCTAATGCCACCAACACACTACAAGATTTTATCCCTGTTTTATTGTTAAATGAATCTCAAGAAGTCTGTGAAGACTGTACCGATGATCTCGAATCAGGATCAGCTCTCAAAATGGAAACACAAACATGAAGAACATGTTAATGAAGAATGCAGACAAATGTCCAAAATTTAAAGCAAATCAGTGTTCGTTGACTTGAGTGACTATCACTATGTTTGAATTATCAAAAGCGTGATCTGAGAGATGCCCACCAATGCCCAAGAGATACACTATATTGCCAAAAGTATTGGGTCACCCCCTTCTAATGAACAGGTTTGACTACTTTAGTAACTTCTATGAGTACAAATCTTATTGTTAAAGCATATAATGATATTCTAGGAAATAGTGTGCTTCTAATATTATAGCAACAGTTTGGACTCTTTTCTATTCTAACATGACAATGCCTCTGTGTATAAGACAAGGTTCAAAAAGAAAATGATTGATTCAGTCAGTGTGGAAGAACTTGACTGGTCTGCATAAAACCAAGTCCTAATCCCAGTTTAACACCTCTGGTGTGACTGTAAATGCAGACCTTGAGCCAAAAACTCATCACCAAACACCAATGACTTGTGCATACACTATATAGACTAAAGTATTGGCACCCCCTTCTTTAGAACAGAAAAATGCACTTCCAAATCTGTGGCAACAACGATGGGAACATAATTCATGTATTTAAAAATTGTATTTCCATCTCTGTTGCAACAGTTTTGCAAGTGTCTAAAATGACTGAACCCATATGTACAAGTCATTGGTATTTGGTGATGAGTTTTTGGCTCAAGGTCTGCATTTACAGTCACACCAGAGGTGTTAAACTGGGATTAGGACTTGGTTTTATGCAGACCAGTCAAGTTCTTCCACACTGACTCAATCAATCATTTTCTTTTTGAACCTTGTCTTATACACAGAGACATTGTCATGTTAGAATAGAAAAGAGTCCAAACTGTTGCTATAATATTAGAAGCACACTATTTCCTAGAATATCATTATATGCTTTAACAATAAGATTTGTACTCATAGAAATTACTAAAGTAGTCAAACCTGTTCATTAGAAGGGGCGACCCAATACTTTTGGCAATATAGTGTATTTAGCAGCAGTGATGCCAGGGTCGTGGCTTTCCCACACAATTAGGCCATTTTAAAAATACAGTCATGGGAAAAAATAAAGATCCATGGTGTGCAGTTTTGGCCTGCTCATATAATGTACCGCTGCAGCCAAAAAGTTTATCTGTATACAAAGAAAAATAAAAAAAACATCCTTTTACTAATGTGTGTTGATACTTGGGATGACTACCTGGCAACATAAGCAAGTGAAGGTAAGATTGTTTAAGAAGCATGTGAGGACACTTCACAACCTAGAAGTTATGTGATATAGAGAATAGAGAATTTTAAGGCAGGTTAATAGAGTATATCTTTTAGACAGAGCATTTAAATTGCAAAATCTCAAATCTGCTAAATGAGACTATAAGGCATAAAGGTATAAACACATCATAAACATTGTGATTTTCTGCTGCTTTAAAACTATGTGTACTGTGAAATAAATATAAACATATAAACAGCTAGCCCAAATTTGATTTGACTCATATCAGTGGCTATGTCAGTTTATTACATTGATAACTGAGGAGGAATAAAATACAGATTGAATAATTAAATATGCACATGCTATATATAAACATGTCTAGATAAAATCACTTAAATAAGACTTAAAACAGTATAAAAAAAAAAAAAAAATATTTCGTTTATTAAATTTATTATTTAAACGTTAATTTCAAGCCCTTTAGGAATCCCGTGTGATTGGACAGGGGAAACTGGGCTATTTTTTTTTTCCTTTTTGCGCTTGACTTTTTTTTTTTTTTTTTTTTTTGAGAAATGGCAACCCTGTCTAGCAGGTTAAATATTAGACCTGTCAGCGATCCAAGTCATGTGTGAAATTTGTTTTGACTGGAAATGTTATCAGCGATGACAGACAGTGTTAAGAACAGCAATCCGATAACTTTAAATTCTGTTTAAGCTGTAAAATGTATGGGTGGCATAAAAGGTAAGTGTGGCCTTATAATGTAATTATACTCGTTCCTAACAATAGAGATTAAATATAATAACTGCTGTAATTTGTTATACAGAAATGTTTTTAGTGCTGACAAAATTAGTTTTTAAGGTCATCTGGTGGATCATTCAGATGTGGTTGTAATTTAGGCTACTATAAACAATAAAAGAGCTAACACGTGTTAAATGTTATTTTTTAACTACAAGGTTTGTTCCGGAAAATTAGATCAAGTCAAACAGAGATCTTAGCAGGACGTATAATCAGAATTGCTTGAAAGCAGAAGTCCTAACAGGGTCATGTGAAAGCAACTTTATCGCAATCAGAAACCAACCATATTTACATGCAGGACCAGATTTAAAAACTGTTTAATTGTCTCAACTCCTACGAAATGATGTGTATATGTCTTCCGTGTTTAATGAATAACTTACTGTGATCAAACTATCCCGCTCGCCAGTCCTGCTGTCTTCGACTCCCTCCTGGTCAATGAAAACTTTCAGTTTCTGTTTCACTTCGTTACTCAAAATTCAGGAAACAGAACAGATGGTTTGGAGAAAACATGCCAATTTCATACACCAATAAAATTCTAAATTACTTAAAATTACACTAGTCAACATTTGAAGTGGATCAAAACCTTTCATCAAAGTTGTCCTAAAACCAAAACAAAAGGCTACCCGTTTAGGACAACTTTGATCCACTTTACATGTTGACTACTATA
Source organism: Schizothorax lantsangensis (assembly GCA_027422415.1). Classification (NCBI taxonomy): domain Eukaryota; kingdom Metazoa; phylum Chordata; class Actinopteri; order Cypriniformes; family Cyprinidae; genus Schizothorax; species Schizothorax lantsangensis. Next base: position 3,868,205 of record CM049845.1, read on the forward strand.
TTTATATTATGATATACATTATGCAGACACTTTCATTCAAATTCCTGTTATTTTGATCTTCTTATACAGACATGTTTTTGTTATACTGACACCTCATGTAGGGGTTAAAATACTTTAGTATGCATATGTACAAGTTCATTAAAAACATGCTGATTTCATTTCATTTATGTTACCTATATTAATTCTATTTAATTTAATTATATTAAATGTATTAATCATATGTATATATGTCTGTCTCATATATATATATATATATTATAACTGTCACAACACATATACGTATTCATAAAAATATGGCACAATTTCTAAGACAAGTTTTAATTTGAAGTGTTTTACCTTATTTTGAATTTGTTGAATTTAATCAAATTCAGTTAATAATAATAAGATAATATAGGGCTGTTATAGATCAAATTAAATCAGTATCAACAAAATCCATGCTTGCACTGGGGAGGGTACCACAAAGAGGCACAGAAGCTGCATTTAAAATGGCATTAGATGTACTTACACACTGTTTGAATTATTTGATTTGTTCAAAAGGACTAATTTATGAATGGGTAACTTGAATAATTTGCTTGACCAATTCCTTCAAAATAGGGATTCAGTCAGGAACAAACAGCTCGAGGGTGCATAAAACTTCTGTTTTGGATTTATTTGTAAGTTACTTAACATTAACTTTTTGTGTATTATACAAAAAAAAAAAAATACAACATCAGATTTGCAGTGCTGATATTCAGAAAAACAGTATTGTTGCTCGATTGATATCGCTTAACTATGTTTACAAACATATACAGTATATATATATATATATAAACAAGAACTCATAAAGGTGGCATTTTTTACAGCCATATCTTGAATTCTGAAGACAAATTAACAGAATCCCCCATTCATTTCTGACCTGCTTTCCCTGTGAGGTGACAATGAGGATCTGCTCTGTCAGAGTCATTCAGTGGCTGTCTGTAAATTCCTTTAGAAAACAGCATGTACAGCACTTGCATTTTCAGAGAGATAATGTACAAAACTGGGAAAAATAACATAAAACAACGTTATGTCTGTGAGATAATTAAACACTACAGTTTCATTGAAACACTAAGAGACCCGCAGGGTTGCCTGAAGTAAGAAGATGTCTTCTTCTAATACCTTTGCAGGAATGGCATACAATATGTTGTAAATATATATTTTTTTTCTTTCATATCTTTATGTTTGACATCCTTGATGTACCATGTGACACAGAGACACAGATGAGTCATAATAAATCCCAAATCCAGCATAGACGTGTTCAGTGAACGTGGTGTTGAATGTGTGTATGTGAGTGAGAGTGTGTGTGTCAGAGACACCATAGAAGGACAGTGTACCAGCAGACCTGTCCAGATACACACCTACTCGATTAGATGAAAATGAAGGGGCAGGTATATCAGTGCTGTTATTATTGTGACAAGCAATGAAACGTTTATAAAAGCCACTGAGATTCCAAGACTTTTGATTGAATCCAAACATACAGTCACTTCCTCCTTTCCTGCTGATTCCTTTATATGACACTGATATTTCTGTCCCCGTCCCGCTCCATTCAGCTTCCCAGTAACAGCGTCCAGTCAGACTCTCTCCACAAAGAACCTGAAGACATTCAAATCTCTCTGGATGATCAGGATACGACTGATGGTCTTTCACATGCTTCGCCATCTTCTTGTCCTCAGATAGGATGACTTGAGTGTGTGCTGTGTTTGGGTCTAGTGTGAGATCACAGGCATCTGAACACAAAAAGAGAGATGAGAAGTACATACAAAACAACAATCACTATCTGTGTATGTGTGTGTTTAGACCTACACTTCCGTAGTCCTGCTGTAATCCTGAACTCTGCTCCATGGTCCACACTATAAACACACACACAAAAATACAAAAGCATTATCTCACTTTCCATATTTTTTTATTCCAAACGCAGCCATAGACTGTTCTGATTAACCCTCCTTTTCTAGCAATTTTGTTCATGATGCTTTATCTGCAAAATAAATGTTTTTAAGAGTAAATAAGTTATTAGATTACATTGTGAAAGATCCATTTTTATTTTAAGAACTACATTAACAACAGTCAGCATAATAAACACATACATTTATGTTCACATACATTAGTGAAACCTACATTTCACTACTGATTATACCCTGTATGATTGTGTATGTGACAAATAAACAAGAACCTTGAACACTGAAGAATAAACTGGTTTCAGGTTTCTAAAATAACTTAAACTTTGTGGCATTTCTCCTCAGTTTGGCAAATCAATATACTGTAGTAAAAGTTATATTAACACTGCTCATGTCTGCACTGTCATTCTTAATTTAAAACAAAATTTTGTTTTATTAATCTCCATTTTTGATGTTATTGGAATAATGGATTATCTCCTAGAAGTTGGCTGAGTATATTATGCAACATTCTAGCATTTTGCGAAAAATTTGCTATGTTGATATAGCAGGATGCAGCCAAGAAAATTTTTTTTTTTGTTGTTGTTGTTTGATTCATTTTAATAACAGCAATACCTTAACTAGATACCTAATTGCACAAGACCTGATATCTGTTTCTCCTGAGACATGAAGCCTTTAAAACAGAGGCACAACGCAAATGGCTGAGGCTTGACAATGTTCTAATATGTACACTGTATTCTATACATTTCTGTTTCAAGACACAAGCATGTTCACTCTCTACACCACACACAGCATGACATCTGTTACTGCCTCACATACTTGAGTATCTGCAGTGAGTAGTTTCGATCTTTCAGTCTGTCATTGAGTAGCTGGACTCCTGATTGTCCTGGGTGATTGTAGCTCAGATCCAACTCTCTCAGGTGTGAGGGGTTTGAACTCAGAGCTGAAGACACAAAACCACAGCCTTCCTCTGTCACCATACAGCCAGACAACCTACACACACACACACACACACACACACACACACACACACACACACACACACACACATCAACAGTCTGATCATCTACAAACAACTGGGCTGGATCTAGGTACAGTGGGGTTTAGGGCGTAAAATATCTTTATGTCAGTATGAAATAATACAATTATTTAATTCATTTAACACATTACTGTAACAAAAAAAAACCTTGTAAAGACATTTTGGGTGTTCTCACTGGATAAAAAGGATCATACATGTTCTACAGGATGTTTCCCTTTGAAGCCAATGAGGTACACAATTTTGTGTAGGGCAGGGGTTCTCAATTCTGGCCCTCGAGATCCATTTTCCTGCATAGTTTAGCTTCAACCTTGATCAAACTCACCTGCCTGTACCTTTATAGTAATCCTAAAGACATTGATTAGCTTGTTCAGGTGTGTTTGATTATTGTTGGAGCTAAACTCTGCAGGAAAATGGACCTCAAGGGCCAGAGTTGAGAGTACATCCAAACACAGCCAGAGCAGAGTTGAGTACATCCCCTGGTGTAAGGGGATTCTTTAGAATCTAGGTTTTCAACCCTGCTCCTGGGGACCAACTGTCCTGCAAATTTTATTTCCAACCTGCTTTAGCATACCTGGCCTGTGATTTTTCAAGTGATCCTGCAGACCTTGATTAGCTGGTTCAGGTATGTTTGATAGTTAAACTCTGCAGGACAGTGGGTCCTCAGGAGCATGGTTGAAAACCTATGCTTTAGGATTAGGGATCAGGTTAATATAGCCTAAATCAGGGGGCAGTTGCATAAACTAAGACGCTACATTAAGACTGCATCTTAAGAACTAGTTTGACCAACTAGCAGTAAGCCAAGTGGTAATCAGTCTTTATCTGTCAGTATTTAAGCCATTTTTTCCTAAAAATTCTAAATTTGGTTAACCTGATTAACTCTTTCACCACCATTGACAGAATTTTCCGTCTTTCCATGTTTTCACTGGTATATGGTAGGAGGCGCTATTACACATCTTCTGAAAGATTATTGAACATCTGGATCAAAACACAGCGAATAAGAAGCAAAAACAAGCAAGCAGAAAGCAGAAACGTGTCAGCAGAAACATGTAAAATAATGTGATCATCAAACATATTCATATAATCATTATATAAATCAAAACCGCCTAACGTTACTGAATGAAACGTCAATCCAGGAAGTTGTATACAACCATGCAAGCTTTGGGGGTGTTGATGGAAGCAATGCAACCCATGCCATCTATATTTTGATCATTGATCTGAATCTGATCTTTGATAAAAGTGCAATTTTCTCTGCTTTTTGTTCTTTCTTTTTTTTAAATGAAACTTACCCATATTGATTAAAAACAAGTGTTGATAAAAACAAAATCCATAAAGCTAGAATAAAACTCTTTTTTTAAAGCAGAGGCTCTGTTCTTTCTTTTGACAATTTACATATTAAGATATTAATACCACAAAATATTCTGGGGCTATGAAAATTTTGTGAAAATTATCAAAAATGCTGGTGGTGGCTAGCAACTTAAAAAAAAAAACTGGCAGGGAAAGAGTTAAAAATCCTTTCAAGTGTGTCAACAGAATAAAACCATTTTTGTAGCAAAATCTCTAGTAATTTACATTTTAAATTGTTGTCATGATACAGTCATATCATCCAGCCCCAATCTTATAGAATTTATTTACGTTGTGTTAGTTTAATATTTTTCAGTATCAGCTTGTGTGATACCGAGCTGTGTTGTGGTATTTAACCAGTAACAGGTAAGTGACTGTGATTTAAACTAGAAGTGACATGCTCATTCAAATTGTACCCCCTCAGATTTTTCATTTAATTAATCTAAGACCTTTTTAAGAACTGAACTAATAAAATGTATACCTTATGCCCATATCATAACAAACCCACAGCATCATATATCACTGATTATTTTTTCTTCTTTAACAGGCTGTATACACATTCAAACTGGCCTTTGAACTTACTGGCTTGTTTACTGCGTACATGGTACCATTCAAATGTTGGGTCAGTATTACTTAAGTTTTTGAAAAGTTCATTAAAACAAAAAGTAATTTCAATATTATGTTATCAATATTAAGTTTCATATATACTAGTATTCATCTATGTAACTTAACGTAACAGCACACATTTACATGATAGTAGCATTTAACATATTACAATTCTAAAAAAAAGTGCTTGCATAATTCCTATTACATACAACACAACTAAACAGTAATGTGCCAGTGGTCTGGATTTCTTTTGAGGCAGCCCAGCAGTCTGCACCAGATATATATTTTTTACACACCTCAGTATCTGCAGCTGACAGTTTGGACTCTTCAGTCCATCAGAGAGCAGCTTCACTCCTGAATCCTGCAGGTCATTGTTACTCAGGTCCAGCTCTCTCAGGGCACAGTTAGAGGATTGTAGATTTGATGACACAGTTTCACAGGATTGACCAGTGAGATTACAGCTGGGCAATCTGAACAGAACAATGGGGGGGGGATTACACAGCCATTTTATTATACAAAGTTTTATTTGCCCTCTTTGATTGTACATCAGTACTAGGGATGTCACAACACAAAAAGTTATGTAGTCAGTACCAATACCAGAGAAATTCAAACTGTTAAATAATGTATTAAAATTAGTGCTGTCAATCGATTAAAAAAAAAACACTAATTAATCGCACATTTTATTCTGAAATTAATCGCAATTAATCCCACCTAATATTAAAGTTTTTAATTATACTTTTATATTGCAATAATTTCACATTCACTCTTCAAATTAATGTAGAAACAGCATAAAGAAAGTATATTTTTCAATATTTGTTTAATGCCATCTTATTTTATGACTGAAGGCAAGTATCAATGATACCAACTGATGTCTCTATTAATTTTTTTCCTAATATTTAACCATTTACTATAGCCATTCAACATTACAGTATAATTAAGAGCTATCAGTTTAACATTTATTAGACTTTAAAATAACTTTTAATTTAAGTGAACTTAAAACAATCTTCACATAAACCCATTATAATAAATGTCATATAGATACCTGTGCCCTTCAGCAAGAAAATATAGTCTAATTTAATAAAGTTATCAAACATTAAATTCTAAATTAAATTGAGATAAAGCTTAAAACCACATAAGTTATTGATTTCCTCTTTTTTATTTTGTTCTTTGATTAACATCACAGCAGCTGGTTATTAGCCTAGGAAATTTTGTCTGCTACTTTAAAAACTGCCGCTGCTGAACTTGACTGATAGCCTACTGTACGGATCTGATACTGTTTAAATGTGACTCATAAATAATAAATACTTATATGCACAGTTTTAAGGCAGCTTTAATCGTATTTTTTGTAACTTCATGACTTAATTGACGAAATAACTATGACATTGCATACTTGTAGTTTCACTTGGGTTTGAATATGTTAATGATACAGCGCTTTAATATAGCCTAATAGAGCGCACGCCGGCACACGTGCGTGCAATTGAAGCACGCGCGCTACGAGCACAGTATAACGGCTGACAGGAGCCGTTCTGACTTCTCTTTACAGAAGATTGGTTTATATTGACATATAGCCTGCCAACATCTCATCTGAGCGCAGTTCACTGATGTTCTACTGAAGCTCCTCGTCTCCTGTACCGTTTCTGCGCTCGTTGGCGTTGAAGTGAAGTTGGAGTGCACGTCTGAAAAGTGTCCCATTTGATGTGTTCGTAAAGACGTTCTGCGTCTGAATAAACGCAATTCTTTAGCAGTTGTGAGTGAGGTGGCCAAACCTAGCCCCGCCCCGCCCCTGCGTTAATTGCGTTAAATATTTTTTACGCGTTAAACTGAAAAAATTAATTGCCTGCATTAACGCGCTAATTTTGACACCACTAATTAAAATGTTAACTGTTACATAATGTTTATATATTAAGGGGTGGTCAGAGAAGCATATGACCAAATGCAGATGAACACCACATAATCTGTGGTGGAACTAATGTTAGGATGTGATATGCGGGTGTTTTGCAACTGTGATCATGGACACCATTGCTGATTGTCATGATGGATAAAAGATTAAATTAAATGTTTTGTTTAAATTTGTTCACCACCCCTTACTCATGAAGCAAAGCATATGTCAAAGTTCACTTCATTTGACAAAATTTGAAACACAACACAAAACATCAACCAGAGAGGAGTCATGCACCAATTGGGTTGGTATTACACAAATCACTTCTGATTTTTTATCCCCACTGGTATCTGTTTCTGTTTCCACCATTTCTGCATACATTTTGCATACTCAAAGTCTAACGGAATGCAGTTTAAGACTTAAGTCAAACAAATCAAGCGCCTGTGTAAAATGATGAGCTAGTAGAACTCAAGTAGTGTGAATAACTAGAATAGTGCCTGTATTAATCAAATGCAGTAAACATCTACTAAGATTTCCTGACATATGTATCATGCAGGGACCCCTTTAAGTACTGTTACCAAAGTATAAAGCAGGGGTCGGCAACCTATGGCACACAGAAGGATAATCACTGGCATGCAAACAACAGGGAAAACTGCATTCTGACATACATTTTGATGTAATCATTTCTCATAGGCACACAGCTGGTTAGGAGCTATAAATACTATGTGTGAGAATTAACCTGCGCTAGTCTAATGCTTCAGAAATAAATTAAGATTCTGCACTATTTGTTTGACAAATACAGATTTTTATCTGAACATTTAAAACTGATTATTTACTCTATAAAAAAATAAAAGTGGCACTTCATGCAAAAAAGTATTATACCCCTTGTATAAAGTGTTAAAACATTTTTTGTTGTTGTTAGAAAGTGTAGGCCTATAATCAATAACAAATCTAAATGTAAATGTAAAATTATTTAATACATGCCAGTGTTGAGATAACTGCTCTTACACAATAATTAATAAACGGCTAAATCCTTATAAATACCTCAGTATCTGCAGCTGACAGTTTGGACTCTTCAATCCATCAAAGAGCAACTTCACTCCTGAATCCTGTAGGTCATTATTAGTCAGGTCCAGCTCTCTCAGGGCAGTGTTTGAGAACTGAAGAGCTAATGATAAACTCTCACAATACTGAGCAGTGAATCTACAGTCAGCAAATCTAGGGGGAAGAATATGCATATATGCTGTCAGTGTTTTTTTTAATCCTAATTATTTCAAACAGGCATTACAGGTATAATTCACCCAAAAATTCTAATTGCCATCACTTACTCAACCTCATGTCACTCCAAATCTGTATGTAGGGGTGTGCAATATGACAACATTAGATGTGAATATTAGATCTATCAGCTGCTGTCCAGTGGCTACTTTTTGATTATTATTGTTTTTATCTTTCATACATTATCTTTATCTGACATACATTTTTTTCTGAGCACACACCCTTCTTTTGTGTCTTAATTAGATGTGTGTCAGTAGAATTAATAGATCTGTGCATTCTGCCTTAATGTGATAGCAGCCTAATATAACCTGTTGCTGAGTCATTAACTTTAATAAAACAACAAAAGACATTGTTTTTTACTTTACAAAATCTCCCATTGTAATACTATGGTGTACTCACAGAGCTTTTGTGCAGTTGCTCGCAGCTGGTATCAGTCTTCTTCTACCCTCATCTGATGTGTTGTATCTCTTCAGATCAAACTCATCCAGCGCCTCCTCTGACATCTGAAGCATGTAGGCGATTGTTGAGCATTGAGCAGGAGAGAGCTTCTTCTCTGAGTGTTTGTCTGATTTCACAAACTCCTGAATTTCTCTGGATAGACTCTGATCTTTCACTTCCAGCAGGCAGAGGAACAGATTGATGGATCTTTCAGTGGAGAGTCCATGTCCATCTTTGATCTTCTCTTTAATGTACTGTGAAGTCCTCCTGATGCTCTCTGAGCTGTTCTCGGTGTGTGTCAGTAGATCCTGTAAGAGTCTCTGATTGGACTCCAGTGAGATTCCCAGCAGGAATCGCAGGAACAGATCCAGCTGTCCATTCTCACTCTCAATGGCTTTATCTACAGCTGCTTTATGCAGATAATGCATTGAATCAAAAACCTTAAGGGTCTCCATTGTACAGCTTAAGTAGCAGTAAAACACATGAAAAGCAGCAAGAAACTCCTGAATGCTCAGATGAATGAAGCTGTAGACTTTCCTCTGATGAATCACAGATTCCTCCTTGAAGATCTCAGTGCAAATCCCAGAATACACTGAGGCATCAGTGACGTCTATGCCACTCTCACTCAGGTCCTCCTCATAGAACATCACATTGCCCTTCATCAGCTGTTTGAAAGCCACTTCAGCAAGTTTCACAATCACTTCTCTGTTGGACTGCATGAGTTTCTCTGGATCTTTCTCTTCATACTTCTGATTCCTCATGTTGATCTGAATCAGCAGAAAGTGGATGTACATTTCAGTCAGAGTTTGGGGGATTTCTGCACTCAGATCTTCTTCCAGGAGCTTCTGAAGCACAGTGGATGAGATCCAGCAGAAGACGGGGATGTGGCACATGATGTGGAGGCTTCTTGCTCTTCTGATGTGCGAGATGATCCTGTTGGCTTGATGCTGGTCACTGATTCTCTTTCTGAAATATTCTTCCTTCTGAGACTCATTGAATCCCTGAATTTCTGTCAGACGGTTGATGTATTTGGAGGGGATCTGATTGGTTGCTGCTGGTCTGGAGGTGATCCAGATGAGAGCAGAGGGAAGCAGCTCTCCTTGCATGAGGTTTGACATCAACACACCCACTGATGAAGTCTCTGTCATGACACAAACCTTCTGAGTGTCTGTAAACATCAGTGTGATTCTGCTTTCATCCAAACCATCAAAGATAAACACAGTTTTACATTCTTCATAAGTCTTTGAGTCCAGATCTTGAAGTTCAGGATGAAAGTCCAGCAGAAGTCTTTGAAGACTATATTGATGATCTTGAATCAAGTTCAGCTCTCGAAATGGAAGCAAAAACATGAAATCTACATCCTGATTGGCTTTTCCCTCGGCCCAGTCCAGAATGAACTTCTGCACAGAGATGGTTTTTCCGATTCCAGCAATGCCTTTAGTAAGAACAACCCTGAGTTTGTCTTTCTCCTCACATTCTGGTTCAGGTGAGGCTTTAAAGATGTCATTGCAGTAGATGGAAGTGTCTTGTGCGAGTTGTGTTCTGGCTGTTTTCTCCATCTGTAAAACCTCATGTTCTTCATTCACTCCATCACTCTCTCCTTCTATGATGTAAAGCTGTGTGTAGATCCTGTTAAGGAGGGTTTCATTCTCTTGTAGTTTCATTCCCTCAAATAAGCTCTCGTACTTGTTCTTCATTCTGGTTTTGTGCTTGTCTTTGACTCTCTGAAGTTTATCACCTACTGCTTTCTGCTGGTCTCCAGTCTCCTCCTGTAGGGCTGCTTGTGTGTTAGAGTCAACAGAACCAGCAGAACTGGATGCTCCCATGACTGTTTGTGGAACAGAATGTGTTCTGTATCTCTTTCTGCAATGAGGACAATCAAAGTATTCTGCTCGTCTCAACTTCTCCCAGTAACAGATAATGCATTTTCTGCAGAAACTGTGTCCACAGGTTATAGAGACTGGATCTTTCAGAATCTCCCTACACACCACACATTTGGACTGCACACAGATCTGATAATCCCTCTCACAACTGCACACAATAGAAAAACAAAGTTTTGAATCAGTATAAGAATTATTTGCACAATATAATTAATATCAGCCTATGTTTGCATTGATAATTAGGACTACGATATTGCCCAGTGATTTCTATAATGTGCAAAACAGATGGAATCGCAGAATCCCAGTGATGAAATTTGAAAGAAAATTAAAAATAGGACTATAAAATTCATTAAATTAAAAATCACAATATGGACTTGAGTCTGTGATTATTAAACTACAAAAAGACTTATTAAAATATGTGTGAATGAACAGTGACCAACGCAATATTTAATTTAATAATAAAATAAAGCATACAAAAAACTTAAATGGTTTGATAATGTTTTTGAAGTAAACTTTTCTAAACAGCTTTTCTGTTATTAAAGAGATGCTGCACAGACACAGGTAATTCACACACGCACACTCTCTCTGTTGCTAACACAGACAATCTAATACAATCTCTCTCTAGCTATTACGTTGCCTACGTTTACGCTTTGATCTGAACATAAACAATGTATCTGCGTGACGCAGCTGACACAGAACAGCATACAGTGTTTCCCACAGGATTTTGTGAGACTTGTGGCGGCAGGTGACGTCACATATTAATTTGCATATTTATGACGTCATTGCTTCAAGTTTGTGTTCAGACGAGTTTTGGCTCTTAAGATCTGTTCTACTCTATGAAATGTCACATACTGTAATACAACTGAATGCCCAATAAAGCTGTTCACATTATATTTTCTGTTGTCATACATAAAACAAGTATAAATAGTAAACATGACTCATTAATACTACATGTTAACCAGGAATCACTCTCACTATACTCCTTAAATCCTGCTTTATAATCGCGACATCGTCGGATAAAATCAATACACATCTAACTTACACTAAAAAGCGACTATATGCGGTGGTTTTGGCTATATTTCTGTTTTGTCTCATTCAGCCTGCGTCTGAGTAACAAACTATGCACATATTAATAGACGAATTATGTTCATATTTAAAAGTCCAAACAGTCAGTAAGCAACAGGTGCTTGGAAACGCTGTTTTGTAAAAGATTTACTGACGAGTCTGCTGTGTTATGGCCAATTGAAAGCGCTGCTTCTCTGCCACTCACTGCTCAGAACAGATGCCGGGAGAGTCAGAGCTCGCGCTCGCGGGGTAGTTCTGGAGACATCTTCCAACTGAACCATAGCTAAGGTTTTTTTTAAAAAAGTCGCTAGGTTTGTCAGTATGTACCTGTTATGGGAAAAAAGCCGCCAAAAGGGTCTGAAAGTTGCTAAATATTGTGCTAAAGTCGCACTCGTGTGTGTGAGATGCGGGAGCTGATGGCAGCGGGCGGTGGATGTTGTTGCGGCCCGCCACAAATAAATCAACATATGGGAAACACTGGAGATTGTCTGTGGGAGTGTCGACAGTTCTTGAGCACACAGAACGAGCAGTACGAAACGCATAGGGCGAGGGGAGATTTTCCACTAGTTAATCGATCGCGGAGGTTTCATTATCTCGGGCAGATAAAAAAAAGTGTAAGAGATAATAATAGTAATAAAAACAAAAATGTGTCACCAAATATACTTGGGCGGCCATTAATATACCTGGGCGGCCCGCCCAGGTAAAGTCTATGTGTGGGAAACACTGACATACGTTGTTTACGTTCAGTGGATACTCTCCAAAATGGCGCCAGGGTGACGCAGAGGAGACGATTTGTTGAATAAAGTCGTTATTTATGTTTTCTTTTGTGGACAAAGAGTATTCTTGTAGCTTCGTAAAATTACGGTTCAACCCCTGATGTCACATGGATTATTTTATCGCAGTCCTTGCTACATTTCTGGACCTTGAACATGTTAGGATCCTTGCTGTCTATGGGATGGTCAGAGAGATCTCAGAATGCATCAAAAATATCTTGTGTTCCGAAGATGAATGAAGGTCTTACGGGTTTGGAACGACACGAGTAACTAATGACATAATTTTATTTTTTTGGGTGAACTATCCCTTTAACTTTAACTTAATGTTTTTAAACTGAATGTGCAAAGCAAAATGTTAGCTGAAATATCTACCAAATCTATATGTTGTTATACCATAATATGTTGGCTACCATAAGCTATAAATAAAGACTTTTGATGACGGATGAAGCTGCGGTCAAAGTTCAATAAAAAATGGGAAAATGCTTGGGTGTGTGTGGGGGGAGGGGTGGGGGTGTTGGTTGTTATCTGCTGTTATGTCCCCACTAAGGTCAAAATCAAACCTGCGCCCTTGATTCCAAGTGTTCTGTGGGTATACGATAGGATATGGTAAGAAACAAACTAAAATTTTACATATTATTTAACAAATATCCTGACTCTGCCTTTGGTTTCTGTGCACGACTGCACGTTTACTGTTCATGGGGAAATAGGGTGACCAGATCACAAAATAGAATACAAAGCCGGCACAGGTCTATGGCTTAATCCAAATTTATGGGATCATGTAGGCCTAGCCCTCATTTAGCACAAATCCAAGTGTTTCCATATTTGCAGTATTTAGTTGTCTAATACCTTTTGTAAACAAAGCTTTGTACTTAACTCATGTCCAAATAGCCACATAAATGAGCAACCTTAACATATGATTATTATTTATTTTATTTATTTATTTATTTGGATACCACCACCTGTGTCACGCTCACCAGCACAGCCCTAATTGGGAGCATCTGTTTTTGCTGCACTAACTTAGCAATACATACACTGAAAATAAAGCAATATAAACATGTTTTTCAACATAATTATAGTGTCTGGACCAATCAGACACACAATAATTTGTTATTCTTAACAAATAATCCCTAACATGCCTAACCCAACCAACTAGCCAACTATGAGGGTCTATGGACCCTTCCCCCAAAATGCGACTTCCACCTCAAAAAGGCCCCTGGATACCATGGTAACCAGGACACCTCAGCCAGATCAGATAAACTTTATGACCTAAAAGTATGTAGAGAGAATCTTCCCCCCTACTTAATTCTCTCTAAAACAGACACATACTGCTATAGGAAATGACTTCTTTTATTAATTCATAGACAAATTTTTCTATGACCTTCCTATCATGCATATCCCCAGGTCATTGTGTATGATTACTACCTTCTTGTATATTGTCTTTTGTATTGTATACTGTTTTATGCATGCTTATGATAGAACCATTCGTTCACGTAACCTCACCTATACCATGTTTGGTCTCTATTAATTCGTCTTTAGATGATCTAATTGAGAGTGTATATTACATGTTGATACCTATGCAACCTATTAGTGTCCTTAGAATCTTTAGCAGTTTTTGCATCAACACCCAGTCGAATTACATATGCAAAATACCATGCTCTAAGACAAAGAGTCATAAACTTTCCCTCCAAAAGTGCAAGTCACCATTGGCTCTTTGACCCCCGAGAGGTGTGACCTCTAGTGAGGCCTCACTTCAGTCACCTGCCTCACTTTTTAGTCTCTTCACTCGTCTCTCATCACTTTCCCATCTTCTGTTTGCTAAGTTCCAGAGCCGGCACAGCCGCGCCTGGCAGGCCTCAACACAGCTCAGTCTAGGTTCTTTTAGGCCCCGTTTACACTAGTGCGTTTTCGTTTTAAAACGGTATTTTAGAATGAAAATGATCCCCGTTTACACTGGCGTTTCCGCTGCGTTTCAGAAACGATCTCTGTTTACACTACACAACCGAAAACGCATGTCACGTGACCATTCATGCAGGTACAACCATAAATACAGGTGCATCTCAATAAATTAGAATGTCATGGAAAAGTTCATTTATTTCAGTAATTCAACTCAAATTGTGAAACTCGTGTATTCAATAAATTCAATGCACACAGACTGAAGTAGTTTAAGTCTTTGGTTCTTTTAATTGTGATGCTTTAGGCTCACATTTAATAAAAACCCACCAATTCACTATCTCAGCAAATTAGAATACTTCATAAGACCAATAAAAAAACATTTTTAGTGAATTGTTGGCATTCTGGAAAGTATGTTCATTTACTGTATATGTACTCAATACTTGGTAGGGGCTCCTTTTGCTTTAATTACTGTCTCAATTCGGCGTGGCATGGAGGTGATCAGTTTGTGGCACTGCTGAGGTGGTATGGAAGCCCATGTTGCTTTGATAGAGGCCTTCAGGTCATCTGCATTGTTGGGTCTGGTGTCTCTCATCTTCCTCTTGACAATACCCCATAGATTCTCTATGGGGTTCAGGTCAGGCGAGTTTTCTGGCCAATCAAGCACAGTAACACCATGGTCACTGAACCAGCTTTTGGTACCTTTGGCAGTGTGGGCAGGTGCCAAGTCCTGCTGGAAAATGAAATCAGCGTCTCCATAAAGCTTGTCAGCAGAAAGAAGCATGAAGTGCTCTAAAATTTCCTGGTAGATGGCTGCGTTGACTGTGGACTTCAGAAAACACAGTGGACCAACACCAGCAGATGGCATGGCAGCCCAAATCATCACTGACTGTGGAAACTTCACACTGTACTTCAAGCAACATGGATTTTGTGCCCCTCCACTCTTCCTCCAGACTCTGGGACCTTGATTTCCAAATGAAATGCAAAATTTACTTTCATCTGAAAAGAGGACTTTGGACCACTGAGTAACTGTCCAGTTCTTTTTCTCCACAGCCCAGGTAAGACGCTTCTGACATTGTCTCTGGTTCAGAAGTGGCTTGGTAGCCCTTTTCCTGAAGACGTCTGAGCGTGGTGACTCTTGATGCACTGACTCCAGCTTCAGTTCACTCCTTGTGAAGCTCTCCCAAGTGTTTGAATCAGCTTTGCTTGACAGTATTCTCAAGCTTGCAGTCATCCCTGTTGCTTGTGCACCTTTTCCTACCCAAATTCTTCCTTCCAGTCAACTTTGCATTTAATATGCTTTGATACAGCACTCGGTAAACAGCCACACCTTTCAGTAATTACCCTCTGTGACTTATCCTCTTTGTGGAGGGCGTCAATGTTCGTCTTCTGGATCATTGCCAAGTCAGCAGTCTTCTCCATTATTGTAGTTTCAAAGAACAAGAGATACCCGGAATTTATACTGTAGGAATGGTCATTTATTGAAACTCAAATGTAAATATTCTAATATTTTGAGATACTGATTTTTGACTTTCATGAGTTGTAAGCTCTAATCATCAAAATTAAAATCAAAAAACTTTTGAAATGTTTTACTTTACATGCAGTGAATCTAAAATATATGAAAGTTTCACTTTTTGAAATAACTTACAAGAAAAAATGAACTTTTTCACGACATTCTAATTTATTGAGATGCACCTGTATGTATAGGTAGATTCCCTATTATTTAGAAGGCGGACGCGTCTGCGTGCTTGAAGCGGTCGAATGGGGAATCTACCCATACATATCTATGGTACAACAATGAGCATGAGGTTATTGTTTACACGGTCGTCAAGGATACGCAGTGCTAATGTGGGCAGCCACACCATCTTTTTCAAAAGTCTCCGTTTTGGTCCGTTTACACTGAAACGCAACCCCGGAGTTTTCAAACTAAAACGGGGTCTGCAGCATTTTCAAAAGTCTCCGTTTTCGACCTTGAAAACGCCAGAGTAGTGTAAACGATAGGCGTATCCGTAGCAAAAGTTATGCGTTTTAAAACGAAAATGCACTAGTGTAAACGGGGCCTTAGATTCTGAGAAGATGGGGATGCTGAGCTAGAACTCCTCTGGAACCCTTAAGTTTGTGCCAGGCTTCGGCCTTGTCTTTCCATTCAACAAAGACCCATGGATCTCAGCTGATGTCTCTCTTAGCTCTTCTTCACTTTCCACCTGGGAAGAAACTCCCAATCACAAATCGAGTCAGAATATCTTTGGAGTTCATCACTCTTCAAACCCAGAAGAATGTGATCGCAAATCAAAACCTTGAAACCATCAATACTTTCAACCGAGACTGCATCCGGACACTCGTCAATGACCAAGGCAATGCAAGTATCATACATTTATCTAAAGTTAAGGAAACAGAGGTTAAGTATAACCTCTATAGTATAAGCTATAGACCCCGTTGTAAAACGGCACTGATGGTTTCACTCAAAGGTTAACTGACTCCTTTTCATAGCTTCATTCCCTGTTTCTCGAATGGCTTCATTCATCCAGTCTCACTTGCCCTTACCCCATGTATGAGAGACTGTATGTTTGTTTAGATTAGTTATGTGTGTTAGCATTTAGTTAATAACACTTTTGTGCACAAATTACATGAGTTTCTGGTCCTGCTTGTGAATAATGTCCCTTTTACATTTCCGATCTAGCTACATGCTCTAATGCATTAGTACTGTAAGAAGGTTATTTTCTGTGGCCACGAAAATATTCTTTCTTAGAGTTGATATGAAAATACACTGAATCAATACAGTTGATGGCAATTTAATTCTGCTGCAGTTACTACTGGTAGCTGAAATAAATAATTGTAATTAATCATAATTAATTGTAATTATTTATATACATTTCCCTTTTGAGCCAATTTGCTACATAATCTCAAAGTAGGCTTTTGTTAAGCAAATCAAGGAGTGAATTACTCAACCACAGTTTTAAAACAGACATCTGTCTGCATGATTTAAGTTGAACATCGAAATACGTGCCTCTAAATACATTTCTGCAGCACCGTTATTACGTACCTTACTGCACATTTCGCAGCAGTTTCAAAGTGAAACGTCCAGTGAGTGGCACTAAAATGTGGGTTCAATAAGTTACCCTGGCACATATTTGTTACGTTGATATAGGCACGTATTGAGGTGGTTCAGAATTCAAATATGTGTGTCACTAAAAGTTATTGCTCTATCGTGTTGGAAATATCCACTACACCAAACCCAACCCTAAACCTACCCGATAGTGTTTACAAATGCAAAAGTGATATAAAAACATATTTGTTGATGCAGCTGTGCTATTTTAACTTCCTTATGCGGATTTGAGCTGTTTTGTTGAATTGCAGTTTCACGGGTTTCGTATCAAAGCTCTTCATCACTCAAGTGCCAACGCCGTATCGCGTGAGCTACCGAGCAAACCTACTAAGTTAGAAAACTCATGCATATGAAGCTGGAAGGTGTGATGACGACAATGTTCAAAAGTATAAGTTTTCAAATCTCGCAGCATGTTAAAATTGTTTTGAGTTCATAACATAATATTCCTCAAGTAATTATGTGAAAATTAGGCTATATTAATCAAAACTGTGGACCTGCAAATCATACTTTGTGTGAAAAGGAAAAAGTTGTCAGCGTTTTACATGCCTCTAGTGTTCATTTCAACTGGAAAGTGCAGCAATTCGTATGTATAGGTAAGTTTTTTGAGTTTCGGAGAAATGTAGGTAGAGGCACGTATTTCCAAAGAGCGATGTTGCAACCGCCAAAATGCTGAATTGTCTTGCGTCAGCTTCTTACAAATGAGATTGTTGGAGGCATTAATAAGCTTGATTTGATTTATTAATCTATTTACAAAATAACTGAACAATAAATTGAATGAGGCACAGGTGATGATAATCAGTAACTGTTAAGACTAACAAGAGGCATGTTTGAGATGATCTAAATATGTGCAGAACAAATCACGCAAGACGCATACCAGTTAGAAATGTGTTCAAAGGGCAGTCTGCCTTGCTCTGATGTCACGATGACAATGACATATTCCAAAAATCTCTTGCAACTGTGAGTCAGCTGAGCGAGCGCAGTTGCTTCCCCCGGCTGCACTGACTAAAAGCACAATGGGAAACAACTTGCTGATGACACAGCTTATTGCACAATGCTTATTGGTTCAAATAACTATGATGTTTCGTTTTCTTCTAAAATGTTTTATTTTTATATCTGATATCATGTGATTATGTGTATAATTATGCGTGAATATTCCCAAACACTACGACAGTGCAATCTCTGTGTGAGATATGTGATTGTTGTCATAATTCCCCAAAAAATTAAATACATGTTTGTATTAAACTAAAAATGCTAAGTTTTTCGCATGGAATTATATAGCAAGTAATTTGGGTGTCTTGTTCATAGGCTTGCTGCGGTAGTCAGTGTTATGGGTATTACCCAGTGTTCGGCCATACATTAATATTTAGTATTTCATATTTAGTATTAATGTTTTGTCTTACCTAGCCTCAAAGGGCACCACTCCTTCACTGAATCGAAGAGGAAAATCCATGGATTGGTTACTTTCCACAGACACACAGCTGGCTGCTGGATATGCTGCAGTGTCTCTGTGCTCCATCTCTTCACAAAGAATAGTTTTAGATCAGTGGTTTTCAACCAGGGGGCTGGGGGCCACAGGATGAATTAAAATTATTTAAATTAATACATTATTATTATTAATCTAATTAATTTTAGATCAGTGGGTTTCAACCAGGGGGCTAGGGGCCACAGGATGAATTAAAATTATTTAAATTAAAACATTATTATTATTAATCTAATTAATTTTTAATAAATAAAGAGATACCCAGCTACTCATCTGCCGTGATGTGTGTTGCATTAGTGCTGTCATATCAGGCTATTGTCATATAGCCTAAAACATGCTTTCACACATTTATTTTTTTAACATTTTGGGAGGGGTAAAATTTACATATGTGGTTTCAACAACCAGATGCATTTACATTTGTCCCGTTTCATCTGGAAAGCATCTCAGACCACCTCCTGAAGTGATTTGAGCGATCAGATTTATATCGGTCTCGAAAGTGTTTTGGACAGCATTTACACCTGGTCTTTTCAAGACACATTGAGTTGTTTTGAAAATAAAGTTTTCTGGAATTATAAAATTAAACATAGTTTTTCAGCAATTGGTTTGAGAAACAACTTTTGACTGTTTCCCAGGTATCTAAATCGTCTTATATTAAAATATACTTTTTTTTTTTGGATATGAGTTCAATTTCCCAGTAACTCTTCATATTTTCTGGGATTATCCACACAATTGTTTTGGATTCAATGTTCTAAATGTATTAACTGCAACTTGCATTAGGTTTTTCTCGTTTCTTAAATGATTTGTTGTTTGGTTTCTGAAATAACGAGTACTTTATTCTTAATCTTTTATTGCTGCTTGCACGATTTCATATTCATTACAGTAGTTTATTTGTCAAAATCCCTTATTCATTGTTTTTTTTAGGAAAGAAATCCAACAATACATCCAAGCTATTTCGTCTTCATCTTCATCTTAATTTCAAAGCTCGTAAGAAAATAAACCTGTGCTACCCCTTTATTTTATTTCTAAAGTTCAAGTTTTCATTTTCTGCATTCTGTTTGTAATTGATGCTTTACTTTAATTATCACTTTACTTAAATATGTATTTTTATATTTGTGCTATACTTATATATTTTATACCTTGGCAATAAAAAAGAACAGAAGAAAAAAGAGGAGTGCAGAATTTAAGATCATTTGAGATGTGCGTCGCCTCTAAAGTAGATGAGAGTAGGTGGCTGCAGAGGAGTGAAACAAATGCAGTCAAGACGGACAGTTCTCCTTCTCGTAGTGGATTAGTCAAAGGGATCTTTCATGATTCATGCTCATGTGCTTTGCTGCTATAATAAACTGGATGTAATTTAAGTTCTATTGCTTTTATATGATAATAAATCATATGATAGTCATATGATAATAAATACGATGAACAAAACACCCAAAGTACTTGTTATTTAATGTGAAAACAATCACATTTCTACCCATCATGCATCTTGTGGTGATCACCAGTGATCGGTTCTGTACTGATTTTGCTCATCTCACACAAGCCTATTACCAACCAACTTCTCAAGATTCGCTCTCACGGCACTTCTCAAGAAGGACAACATTTCTAACCAGCATGCACTGCTTCAAGTCCTTGGGCACTTTTAGCCTACATCACCAGTGGCTGATAAATATGCCTCACAAAGCACATTTCTGATACAAAATATAAATAGCTGTAGTTTTAAGAGTTAAATAGTTTTTTAACATCTATTTAACACATTTGAGATCTCAGAGGTCTCAGAGACTTCATATATAAATTTATGTTTAATTATTTAATATTGCAATATAATTATGGTTATTATTAGGAAGTAATATAAACATAAAAGTTTCACTCATGAATATTAATAATGAATATTAATTTTAAAGGTAATGTGACTGGAGAATACAGAGCATCATCATAAAGGACATAATTGTGATGTCAGTGCACCCCCAGCAAATAAATAAATAAATAAATATTGTGACTTGAAAAACATCACAATAATAAAATAATAATAAATATTAATTTAAAGATTTAGCAGTGTATGACACATTAAAGCCACTGGCACATGCCTCTATGTTTGAAAGCACATCTATATCAGTAGAATAACATGACAACAAACAATTAGCATCAAAGCTTCGTCAAGTTACATTTACCACAGATCTTATTTTACTCACAAATTAAAAACCTCCATTATAAATCCCCATGGGAAAACCTTGAGGGAACTAGCTAGTCTTCCAGATTTTGACGTCACAACTAAGCCACACTATAGGCCTATTGTAATATGTAGGCCTATATTGTAAATATAAGTTAAAAATAAATAAATAAAATAAAGCAAGTATATGTTAATTATTTTTTCACATTGTGGGGAAAGGGGCAATCCTTTATAATTAATCAATTATTTTAATGATGTCAATTAATAATAATTTTGCATAATTAAATGCAGTCAGTTTGTGGTGCATTTGTTTTTGAGTAAAAAAAAAAATCCAAATGGCAAAGCTCAACTGAACTGTCATTACATATGTAAATAGCAAAAGTTGTGTTAAGTTATGCATTTTGGGGAAACTAGAATGTTTATGCAAAACCAATTAACACATTATTTTGTATTGGGTTAGTGTTAAAGTACATATTACTGCAAGTCATTCTGTATTAAAACAGCGAGACCGATATAAAACCTTGGAGAAGCCTAATGGTTGTTGTATAAGTTAACTCCAATATAGAAGGCCTAAAGCATATGTTTAAAAAGCAATATTACAATACAATCAATTAAATATCGTCGTGCCATAAGTGCGTATGTTCAGTATGTACATTATGCTCCGGCAGACAGTGGCATGAGTCGTATTGGAGATGTCACATGCCGCAGTTTTCAGTGGTGCATGCCACATCTTATTGTGGCATATACCACAATCCACTGGAATATGCCTCTGAAAACCATGTAGCCTCGCGCGTAACATTCCATGCCAATTAATATTAACACGCTACTGGTCAAGCGGGTGATTTTTACATATCATCATTTTACATATTTACAATTTTATCATTTTAAACAATCTAAACGAGAACATGCATCGTATCTTCATAAACGTACTCACCAAACAAAACTGTCCAGCGACTGAAAGTTCTGTACTTTCACTTTCGGTTTCGCGGTAGGTCTACAGAATAATTAACAGCTAATCCAAGTAAATTCACTTAAGTTGCTGAGATCAAATTTTGTTTTCATAATGAGAATTAACTTTGAGGGTAAGATAGAAACCACACCCTGTCTCTGACGTGATCACGGAGCGGGTTATAGGCCGGTGTTACAATCTGTTCAGTTCCTAAAATATTTGGTTCCACTGGGTGGCGCCTCATGAATATTAATTAGATTCCTTAAATTGTGGGCGTGTCCTTGAGACAACGCGCACACGAACAGGACTAAAATATGGCAACTTGTTTAATGGATTATTTCGAAAAGGAAATAACATTTCAATGTTAAGCATAAATTACAACAGTTCACGTGTTCAAAATAATGCATGTGTAATATCCTCCTGCGAACCATGAAAGAAAGAAAGAAAAGAAAAGAAAAGAAAAGAAAAAAAATATTCCTGTTTAATGCTATGTCTTTAACACATGCATAGACAAAAATAATGTAATGTAATGTTTTTTAATTATTATTTTATTTTTTATTTTACTGTATTTTATTCACCAATCAATTTTTAGGTTTCAGGCTTTTTTAATCAAACTTTGATGATTCCTTGATGATTACAAAAATAATTCTCAACTATGTTATGAAAGATAGAATGATTTGATATACTATTTTACTTTACTCAGTATGTATGTAAAACTATGTGAAAGGAAGGTGAAAATCACAATACCTGCCTTTACTTTCTTCTAAACAAGAAGACACCAGCAGCACAAGGAGATCACGTGGAGTAGATTATATGCAGACTGAAGGATCTCAGAATTATTTCACACGTTGTGTCAATCAACCTTGCACCAAAAATGGATAGAATTCTGAGAATTGGTGCAGCCCTGGATAACCTGCAACTTCAAGCAGAGGAAGATACTGATTGAGACAGACTGGAGTTGTCAACAAATCAGACAATTTTGCTGAGAATACTGAATTAGACAGTGTACATTTGTTACTTGTTAGAAAAGTGATACAAGAAATGTGCAGTGAAATGTTAAATGATAACAAATGTTAAATTATAACAAAGTGTAATAACCTACTCATATCAACAACATAACACAATAAAATAGCTTTTTAACTCTTGAAATACATACAAGGAACCACTCAATGTGATTCCAGTATTACTGAGGTGCATGCTCATACAAGCCTGAAGGT
Source organism: Schizothorax lantsangensis (assembly GCA_027422415.1). Classification (NCBI taxonomy): domain Eukaryota; kingdom Metazoa; phylum Chordata; class Actinopteri; order Cypriniformes; family Cyprinidae; genus Schizothorax; species Schizothorax lantsangensis. The sequence goes on from CM049845.1 coordinate 3,891,217, forward strand.
GGTGCTCAAAGGCAACATGGCACATTGGTGTGAACATAATTTATACCTGCATTAAGAAGGAAGTGATACTGTATAGAGAACACAAATTAATGGCAGGTCTGGATCTATCTTTTTATGCAACACTGATCTTGACTTGCTGGGATGGGTCCAGATAAGCCAATATGTGTATAATAATATGTAGACAGTACCATTGTTTATATTTTAGATCAAACTCTTGTAAAGTAAAAAACAAGTAAATGTGATGAATATTGACCCTAAGATGGACATTTTATTATTGTACAAATGGGATAAACAGTCAAGGTGTGGATTTGACCTTCTCACCTACAACCAATACACCCATTAACAGCAACAGCTGTCAAGCTCTTCCCCCAGTTACAAGTGGGTTTTAATAACAGTCTTGACTACTGTGATGTGGACACCATGCACTAGATGGAAGCATTGGAGAGTATGATGACTGGCAGGTAAACAGCTGTTTGGATGGGTGGAAAGAGTCTACAGTCCTCAGATCATCCAAATACAGGACTGAGTAAACAGACCCAATAAATGCATACAGAACACACATTTAAAAGCCTTCAAAAGATTGGTTTGTTATATAATTTTTTTTTTTTTTTTAAAGCTATGGGGCAGGACATTTAACAGTTTTCAGCCCACAAAATGCATGACTTGTTGATAAAACACAGGCAAAGTATGCAAATCCTAACAATATATATATATATATATATATATATATATATTAAATGCTCTATACAGTATAAAAATAGCTCAGTGAATGTTTGATGTGTTTTAGCATTGCACTGGGGTAGCTTTTGTGCATAAAAAGACATTTTGAAGGTTATACACAGTACATGCCATATGAACAGACGATATGTGATGTATCTTTTACACAACTGTAAGTGTTGATGACAATGGGAGTGCTCATGTGGCTGACTCTGATGTAAGTTTGTTTGTGCTCTCCTGGTCAAACGTTAACTTAAGAAATTATGTTTTAAATGCTTTGTGTTATTCTGAGAGCACATTCTTTATAGACTAGATTCAGAAAACTGTAAGGATACATTATGTCGTATTCTGTAAAGAGATCATGTGATATATGAGCATGTGTCAACCAATCCGAATCAAGAATTCAACAATGCTGTTGTATTCAATAAATAATTGACTATAGACCCTTGAATTATTGAATATTTACGCACACTCTCAGCGTTACCACCTTGTGTGCACATTAATTTTCAATAATCCAACATCTTCAATTATTTGTTACATATACACATATGCGCACACAAATATCTCCTGCAACTCAATATAATGAAGATAGAACTTCCCGTCTTCCCAGTCACTCTGATGGTTCACCATGAAGCGTATCAACAATAATCCCAACCAGTTCAGCCAGAAATCTTGGGTAATCTTTGATGACCATCTGACCTTCAAAACCACATTGCATAGCTCGGTCATGAGAGTTTGCATTGTACAACATCAGTAAGAGCACTTCCTAACTGAGCAGGCTGCACAGCTCCTTGTCATTTCTAGATTGGACTATTGCAGTGCTCTTATGGCTGGACTTCCAGCGTGTGCAATCAAACCTCAACAAATGCAGCAGAAAGGTCAGACTGTTCAATCAGACCAAAAGAGCCCATGTTACACCTCACCTTATCTCTATACAATGACTATCAGCTGTTTGCATCAGGTTCAAGACACTGATGTTTGTGTAGTAGAGAACAACCACATTGCTCCATTCCCTCTTATGAGTCTACATCCTTCCAAATAAGTGAGCGGCGCCTTATGGTCTCATCACGGAGAGGCAAAAAATTACTTTCCAGAACCTTCTCATTCACTGTTCCTTGCTGGTGGACTGATCTTCCAAACCCGATCCGGACAGCCAAATCCCTGACAATATGCAAGAAACAGCTTAAAACTCATCTCTTCTGTGAGCACCTGAATGTATTTTGTTGACTCTTATTAAAATGTGTCCCAAAACATACTGTGTTGAAATGTCCCCGGATGGTCTAATTTTTCCCATAGATTTCTGAAGTAGGGATCGGTGCACAGTATTAATGCTAATATCGTCCACAGCCCATTGCAGTTTATAGGAGGACTACAACAGAACTACAAACATAGCGGATGTGTGTGAGACCGACAAGATGCACTGAAGGGGTTTGTATCTAACCTGATTTTATCTGGAACAACATTTTGAACTTTTCTAAAGATACTAATAGCACAATAGCAGAACTGATATGTTTGGCCATAGCTGCAAAAACATGAGCAAATCAACATTATATCAACACGATAGGAAGAATTGTTGAGTAGCACAAATTAAATTAATTTAAATGATGAGTGTGTATATGATGATGTTAACTGTGATAAGATATTAACTGTGTTGTACAAAAAGGACAAATCATGGAAGCCCATTTAGCAGAAGCTTCTGTAACTTTAACAGTCCAATTGTTAGTTGTTTTAAGAACAACTTATTAGTCTTATTACTGTATACTCAAGCATGGCAAGACTTCATCAGCAAAGGAGAATAGAGGGCAAAAACTGAAAATGATAGTGACCATAAAACACTAAAAAGCATGTGTCCAAACAGAGAATTACTGCAGGAAAAGTGAGAAAAAAACTAATTATTCACCTTGAAGAACTTCACCAAGCCAACATCAGTGAAAGAGCTGCAATGGCTTAAGTTATAATCACAGACACCATGCTAAAATGTGAAAAAGATGGTGTATTGACCATAAAACCTCGACAGTTGGAGCAGCAAAATGAATTATCAAACCACCGTGGGCAGTTTTGCCGAGAAGAGTGATCTTTCTTCAACATTTCCCTCTCTCTTTCTCCCTCTCTATAAATATGCCAGAAGATATTTTGATTGTTATTATGGTCTAAAACAACACTAGACCCCAGCTTGCCATGCATGGACAAAATAATAGAAAAGAAAAGAAAAAAAACACTGACACTGACACATTTTTCAAAAGTGCAAGTGCACAAGCATCATATATTGCCAGAACATATCAGGTAAATTGCTGGGTGTGGTCCACTGATTCAGACAGCACACACAGCAGGAGATACTGACATTTAACTATCAAATATACTGTGAATACATTGGCATGCCCTTACGTTTAATTAAGATTAGCTCTGATAGTCTACAGGGGGTCTGGGAAAAATGTCAGCACCCAATTGCCTCTGAAGGGGGTCTCAGCAGCTGGCAAAAGGCTATAATGGCTGCTTCTGCAAGATAAATGATTCAAGAACTGCACTGCACTTTGATGAACCATGGGCAGGTAAAGTCAGCTAACAACATCACCGACATAGGTTTTGAAACAGTTATTGTCGTGTTTTGTTGCGCTGTCCTCTTGAAGTGGTTATAATGTTCTTAGATTTCCTTTTCTGTCATGTACACACAGTAGACGCTTTTATTAGGTCATTTATACAAATATCTAGTTAGCCAAACATCAGAATTGGAGAAAAAATGTGATCTAAGTAACTTTGATAGTGTATAGCAAAAGTTGCTGACAGGAAGTCTGTGGTAGAAGGACTTTAAATTCCAGGGACCTTGTATTCCAGGGTTCAGTAAGCCATTCAAATTCAAGCTCTCGTCCATTGGTGTGGAGAGGGATTGGGACGTGGCCCATGTTTATCCTCAGAGAGCATTCCAGTGCCAGAAGAGTCAGGCAGATGCTCAATGTTCCACTCCACCCATGTACCAGCCTGGGCTGCGTTTCCCATTGGTTTCAATGGGTCTACGATGAACTTAAGCTTGTGATGCTTTTGGGAAACGCAGCCCTGGGCAGAAAGTCTAGCTTTCCTCTTTCTTTAGAAAGTCCTCAATACACTGGTCCCTTCGCCATCACAGAACAAATAAATCCAGTCACATACTAAGTCTAGTTACTTTCACAGTACTGCATCACACCTACAGTAACTTCCATGTTTCTCTATTCAAACCTCACAATCAGGAATGAACAATATTATTGAAGCGTTATCGGAATCGGCCGATAAAGGCTTAAAATGTAAGCATTGGCCTGAAACGAAAAATTATGCTTTGCCGATAAAATGAATAACTCACATGTGCTCAGGGTATGTTAGCGATAAGATCACATCAGCAGTGTGATCATTAGAGTCGCTGTTTTGGATCACTGCATTTTAGTTGAGAATGCAGGATATATATTGGTATTGGCATCGGCTATCGGCCAAAATATCAGCATATCGGATATAGGCAAAAATCCATAATGTGCATCAATGCTCACCATCCTCCTCTGTTTCCTTCCTCCTCAGAGTCTGGTGAGGCAACATGATGCATCGAGCCAGGAAATGTAAATGTATTGATCAGGGCAAATTGTACTTATTTTGTCTTCTAGGAAACATTTGACATATCTTACTTTTCAAAAGTTTTCACCCTCAGGCTTTTAATGAATTGTGATGCCTTCTTGAGCATCTGTCAATATTTGCACTTTTATGTGTATGACCAGTGTTGGGAAAGTTACTTTTAAAAGTAATGCATTATAATATTGCATTACTCCCTAAAAAAAAACGAATTACGTTACTTAGTTACTTTTTATGGAAGGTATTGCATTACATTACTTTTGCATTAAATGTAAATTCATAAAAGCTCAAACAAACCTTTCAGCTCTACTGCCATTCTGGATTGGATGAAGAAAAAGACTCAGGAGAAGAAAGTTTATTGCTCTTCGGCAATAAAAAAGGAAAAAATCATAAGTCATTTTTACTTAGTATGATTGATTTGGATCATTGAAGTTCAGCAGCAAAGACATTGGTTAATAAAATGGGATTAAATACATAAGTTATATTTGTGTTATTTAACATCTAATTATTGCATTATAATCTGAGTTTGCATTTCACTGATTTTATAGATTTTGAGGAAAACTGAATCTGTTTTATGCGAGTGAGATGAGTAAATGCATGTTCATATTTAGTCTAGAACTACAGTAACATCATGTTCACACAGCAGCGCACACAACGCCTCACTTACTCCCGATTTCTCTGTCAGTCAATAAATGGGAAAACAAAGTAACTGGTGTTACTTATTTGAAAAAAACCAAAGACTCTGCAGGACCTGGAGGATTTTTCTGAAGAATAGTAGGCAGATTAACTGCCCAGGACAAATGAGTCAAGAACAACACAAGCAAAACAGTTGTGGTTCATGTAGCTGCTATCTGTATCTGTGCTCGTTTCATGTACCTCGAATTGCTCCACATTTTCTTGTAACACTTTCAAATCAGACTGTTTCAGTTTGTGCCTTGCTTGGCTCGATGCTTTGGCTTCTTGTAGAATTATTATTTTTCTGGCAATGAAAAAAATATACAAACTAATTAGATAAATTTAGTGTAAAATGTAGGATGCCTTATATTACTTGATATACTGACTATCGGCACAGTTATGCCCAAATCACAGCCATATTCAAAGTCAGTACAACATCACTTGATTAGCTAATATTACTTAAAATAATGATCTTCCATCTGGACCTATATAACCTTGTCAGGCAATTTTTTTATTATAATGTTGGTGCTATTTTTACTCCTATGAGAATAACTACTTTACCCTACTCTTCTCTTCACAGTGGACAAATACCATCTGCTTTGGCCTGTCCTCACCACTAGTATCTCCAAATCAGGAGTATCAAAAAAAAAAAAACAAGACTGGAAAACGGATTTTTAACAACTGGTTTCAAAGCCTTTAATTGCCTGACAATATTGCTTGACATCATCTTCTGCCCTCTCCTCAATCAGTAACCTGCTGTGAAGATTGCACTGATCCTCTAAGCTGTTTTATTCCTCAGCGGGGGTTCAGCTTACTAATGGAGCTTCATTTCATGTGAATACTATGTTCATTTCATGTGAATATTATTTTGCACACTTGCACTAGTGTGTTATTGCCCACACTATACCTCTGCACACTCAGTGACATCTTAACAAATATGCAAATTTAGGATGTCTATAATACTTAATGAGAGATCAATGGACGTCAATGGTAGTGGACAGGTACTGAAAAAAAAGATGTTAATTGCATGATTTTAATGGTTTTGAAAATCCAAACACTATTGAAACATCGAAGATCACGTAATTTGCTATTTATATGTTGCTATATTTTAGTGGTAGCCATGGAAAAACAGGCTATTATGTAACTATTATGTAGTTACTAACAAACCCAGAGCGACAGATCTGGTTTACTAATGTGGTTAAAATCAACATAAAACAGCACAATGCAAACAAAACACACTCCAGGTAGTATCAACTGGTAAGAATTGATTTCTGTTTGTACCTCAATGGCTGACACATTATAAAGCATAAAGCATGTAAATAACTACTGGTAGTGGTTGGTTGTTATAGTATATGAAAATGCAACTCAAAATGTTTTTTACAATTTTTCATTTGTAAATGTATGTGACCTGCCAATGAATAAACATATAGTCTGATCAAGTGCTCAAACTGTATATAAAACTAAGATTGTACTTAGCAGGCTTCCATAACGAGTCTAAATGTTCAGTAAGTGCTAATATCTGATGTGTCTAGCAGTCTAATTACAGTAATACAGTCTAATTACAATCCTGAACTTGAAGTTCAGCCCAAAGGATACTGATTTTACACTTGGTGTGAATAGACAAGTCGTCTGTGTTTTGTTTAATTGCAACATGCTTGTTGTGAAAGGTCCTTACAGACGATGTAATTGGAAACTTTTTTGTATATATGTAATTAGAAACACTTTATGGAATTCGAGATTAAAGTTACAAGATTATTTTGATTATTTAAACTTAACATGATTATTCTGTAATAGTTGGAAAGCAATTTCAATTGTTGTATTCAAGAAACATGTCCAAAACATAAGCAACTAGATTTCCTGAATGAAAATGCATTGTTTTCAAGGCAAAAAATATAACTTTCTTTCTTTCTTTCTTTCTTTCTTTCTTTCTTTCTTTCTTTCTTTTCATTTCAAATGATCCAGGAAAAAAGAACAAGAGGAAGGATGACATTAATATCTGTGCAAAGGCCATCATCACTGAGAGTTAAATTCTGAATGCTTAATATTTTATCACTGTAAGTCATTAAATGTTAAATAATTGATATAATCAGTGTTTTTTGTTTTTTTCTCTTAAATGGGATTACTTGATTTACATCACATATTACCACGGTTTAAATGAAGTCAGTAAATCAGAACACTAAACTGAAGGGAATAGTCGATAGAGTCTCTGAATCGCTCTTGACGCGCGTCGTGGGAACGGCGAGGGGCGTCAACTGCGCGCGCACACGACACATTTACCAGACCCATTCATCTGAACCTTCGTGAGGCAGATGAAAAAGACCAGCTCGAAGTGAAGACCGTGAAGCTCCCGATGGGTATCCATCCCAACATGACCCGTGAACACACGGTCAGTAACTGGACCGCCGTGAGGAGAGACGCGGGGTTCGAGGGTCCGGCGCTCGCGCTGCTCACGGTCATGATGGTCATACTGATTGCTGTGATCGTGTGTGGAAACGCGTTGGTCATCGTCGCCTTCAAGATGGACAAGAGTTTGCGCAAACAGAGCAATTATTTCCTGCTAAACCTGGCCATCTCAGACTTTCTCGTTGGTAAGTAAAGTTTATAGAAAAGTTTAATAGTCTTTAAAAAATATTCAGCGTAGTCATACCAACAATATTTAGAGCCTGTCGTATTCTAGGGTCAATCAAATTTGGTGCAAAGTGATGTAGTCGAACAGGACTGGTCTGTCTGACATATTCAGAAAATAAAATAAAACTGAAAAAAAAAATCGTTTTTTAAATGTAGTAAGATTATTATCTTAATATATTCAAATAGCTATCTTTAGCATTTTAGTAAAAATATATTAGGCTAAAATCTCACATGTATACTCTTGATTTAAAATTATTTGATTGTAAAGTGTTCAAGCAAGTTATTTAATAATGTGTGCATATAGGCCTACATAATACTTTCTTCAGAGCTTTATATATATATATATATATATATATATATACTCCAGTCCAAGAATCATAGTGACGAAGATACAGAGAAATTCAGAGGGGGAGAAAAATGTCTGCTTTAACATCAAAAGAGCTGTGATGTAAGAATTAATGTGAGATGAGTCCAGCTCTGTGTCCCTTATTCATCACATCAGTGTGCATTTACTGCATAATTTGGCTAAAAAAGAATATATTACATGTTTGATAATTACATCAGCAGGTTGCATGGGAAACTATGCTCTCTGTCAGTGGATTTGTCTACTTCTAAGTGTTTTTGCATTTGTCTCCCCATGTATTATGTCAGAATTTCACCTTGTCACATCTGGGTGTTAAAAACTGCTCTAAACTCATTAATGACTCTAGTGTGTTATGCGTCCACCGATGTCTGCTCTTGTGATGACAAAATCTATAACTATTAGTATAGATACTGTTGAGGAAAGCAAATAGTGTAAAGCTAAAAAGTAATTGCTTTACTTTTTACTGTAAGTCGCTTTGGATAAAAGCGTCTGCTAAATGCATAAATGTAATGTAAATTGCATAAAATCCCTTTTAGGCAAATCAGTCTGGTACAGCTATCTGCTTGAACAAACAAAATCTCGGTTTAACAATGTTACATTTAAATAGCATTGCAAATCAGGAATAAAACTAGGTGAAGATGGTGGGGTTCTACAGATGTGCTGGCTGTGACGTCGATGGGGAATGCTTATTTAACATTTATGCAAAATAGACTTTTAGTGCTCAAATCTACATACTTGATGTGATAACCTTATTCCTACACCTGCTGTCAGTCCCAGGATTTTCTAGCTTAGTGGATAAATACAAGAATCAGGAACTGAATATGTATATCTTGTAACTTTTTACATATCTTGTTATTCTAGATTCTAATCTGCCCTAATACACATTTTGATAAGTCAGAATGTATATCAGAAATGGGGAAAATGTTTATCCGCATGTTGTTTTTTGAATTCACTGGAATGGATAGTGATTACATAAACAGCTGTTGTCAAATCAAATCACTTTTATTGTCACATCATCACAGCACATGTGCCTTGGTGAGTGAAATTCTTGAGAGCGTGCTCCAGACAGTGCAGAACAATTAACATATAGACAGTACCATTACATACTTACAGACTTATACAGATGACAATGTGCAATATACACATACATATACTCAGTACACACAGTGTACTGTTAGACATACTTACAGTTGTGAAAGTGGGGTCAAATCTAATATCTATAAGAGTAGATATGATACCTTAAGGTTACACATTACTATTCTAAGATACTAATATGCACCCTTTAGGGGTAAAGAAGGTACAAAGGTGTCCCTTTGAAGGTAGTGCCACAAGCTGTTGTACCCCTAAAGGTACAATTTTTGCACATTTTATTTCTGAGCATGCATGAAAGTCCATCAGAGAGTGCATGATTCATGAGTCAAATCAAGTATGAGTCTTGGATATAAGTTTTTAGTCTTCTTTAATTATCCCATTTATCACTGCAAACCTTGACTAATTGTCTGTGATTGGATATGCGCACTTTGGATGAATCTTTTTTATTGCACTCTAATGAACTCTATTGTACTGTACTCTACTATATGGCTATTATAAATCTCCACATACGGATCGTAACAAGTCATTACACCAGAGATCCTCTCTACCGGCTGGAGACTATATTGCCTCACATTCATTTTTTATGCAACTCTAGTGAAGAATAACATTTACAGTTTTCTCATTCATAAGTGATTTTTATTACATCGATTACACTTTAGTTTGGGGACCAATTCTCACTATTTACTAACTATTAAACGTGACTTTTGCCTCAGTAAACTCCTCATTTGCTGCTTACTAATAGTTAGTAAGGTAATTTTTGGGGTTAGAGTTAAGGGACCTAGAATATGTTCATGCAGAATAAGGCATTGATATGTGCTTTATAATTACTAATAAACAGCAAATGTGCCTAGTTTAGTGAGAATTGGTCCCTGAAGTGTCATTACATCTAATACATTCATGTGCATTAAATATTTAAGTGCTCTTAGTAGTAAGATTGTAAGAATAGTTACTTTTTAAAAGTTTGCATTTTTTTTATTCTGTTAATACATTGCAAGGCTATCTCACGACCAATTCGTACATATTTTACGAGGTGGCTAAATTTGTACGAATTCGTACGACCTCACTCGTATGATTTGTCTAAACCCCAGTGACGGGTAGGTTTAGGGGTGAGTTAGGTGTAGGTCATTCGTACAAATTCATACGAATTGTGCAACTCGTAAAATACGTACGATTTAGCAAAAGTCGTATGAATTTGTACGAGTGAGGTTGTACGAATTCGTATGAATTAGCCACCTTGTATAATATGCATGAATTGCCGTGAGATCGGGCACACACTGTAATGTTTCAAATTATTAAGCATTTTGGCAAACTGTGTTATTACTGTGCACTATTGTTTTGTACAAAATTTTACCCCAGGTATTAGTGAAGTGCCTACATTTCATAACCGTAGCAACTAAGAGTTTATTTTTTCTTCTGAGAAAATACTTTTTCCTAGAGTTTTTACTTGACTTCGGCCTCAGATTCAATACCATGCACAAGTCTAACAAACACATTCAGTCTTGACACACTCAAGTAATAACATTCATCACAATAATTCATCACATTGACCAACATAAAGCTGCTTGGTTTGAAAGTGATTTTTGTGTGAGCTGTGCTTTATGCATCTCTATGCTACTACAATAGACAATGGACCTCTTTTGACTGTGTCGTTTGGTTAATGCGACTGCATGTTTGCTCTTGAAATTGCAATCATTGTGTAACCACAGCAACACGACTGATAGTCATTACTAACAGACAAATGGACAAAATGCTGTAACAACAGATATGAATTGCAAAAATTATCCAGCTTGACTGTTCAGAATGACTATTATATTGCTTCTTGATTGGTGTTTCCCACAGGTGCCTTCTGCATACCCGTGTATATGCCCTACATCTTGACAGGGAAATGGATGCTGGGTAAAGGACTTTGCAAGCTGTGGCTGGTCGTAGACTATCTTCTCTGCACTGCGTCTGTCTTCAACATCGTACTTATAAGCTATGACCGCTATCTCTCCGTTACAAAAGCGGTGAGTCCTAATTTTATGCCCAATATTTTCATTATGAAACAAACTATAGTGATGTATTCATTGTGATTTAGCATTCTTAGCTCCTGACAACCGGCAGAAAGTATTGTACAGGCTGGTGATAAACAACAGCAACACGCACTATTAATGAAACTCATTAACAAAAATACATGCACAGTCACCGTGACTCAATTTGTTTTGTTCGCTTTAATGAGTCTGACTCATTGAAAGCAGAACCTGGATGCAGACTATTATGGAATATCACGGATTATTTAGAAATGGTCAAGAACATGAAACTCTTGCTTGTGTAATAACCACCAAAAATGATAAAATGCTTATCAAGAGTCTGAGAGTTATTGCAAAATTGATCTTTATTAATTATAATTTACACAGAGAGCCAAACTACATGTAATTCATCTGCATGGAAACCCAAAGCCTAACTAACTACTTCAACTGGATTCAGTCAGATTTACTCTTTTTCAAACATGTGAGTAGCAAACTCTTTTATTGTACAGTGCCCTCCACTAATATCGGTGGCTGTGAAAATAAATCTGCATTGTTTATCTTTTTGATCTTTCATTAAACAATTCTAAATATGCTAACTTTTCACTGAAGTAAAACAATTGAAAGTGAGGGAAACAACATTATGAAATAAATATTTTTATCCAATGCATGTTGGCCACAATTATTGGCACCCCTAGAAATTCTTGTGAGTAAAATATCTCTGAAGTATATTCCCATTCATATTTATATTTTTAGCACAGCAGGTTGACTAGGAGCATAGCCATGACTTCCTGTTCCACAGGATTATAAATATAATGAACACAAAAGCCAAATTCCAAAAAAATCAAAGAATAAAGTTTTGATGTACAGAACAAGATTGTTGATCTTCACAAAATAGAAAGTGGCTTTATGAAAAGAGCTAAAGCATTGAAAATCCCAAAATCAATAATCCACCATCAATAATTAAGAAATTCCAATCAACTAAAGATGTTATAAATCTTCCTGTAAGAGGACGTGTGTCTATTTCGTCCTAATGCATGGTGAGGAGGAGAGTTTGAGTGGCCAAAGACTCTCCTAGGATCACAGCTGGAGACTTGCAGAGCTTAGTTGAGTCTTGTGGTCAGACAGCCTAAAAAAATATCAAACATCACCACATGTTGTTCAGGAGGGTTTCAAGAAAAATCCTCCTCGCTCATCCAAAAACAAACTCCAGCAAATTCAGTTATCAGACACGACTGGAACTTCAAACAGGACTGGATTCTATGGTCAGATGAAAAAAAAAAAAAAAAGCTTTTTGGCAGCAAACCCACCAGATGGGTTTGGTGCAAACAGGGATAAAAAGTACCCAATGCATCTGGATCTTTAATGTTGTGGGCCTATTTTTCTGCTGGAGGTCCTGGACATCTTGTTCACATACACAGCATCAAATACCAACAGTTCCCCTTTGTTAGAAATCTTATTTCGGGCTGTGGTTGATCTTCCATCAGGACAATGATCCAAAAACAAACATCGAAATCAACACAAAAACCTGTCACTGAGCACAAAATGAATCTTTTACCATGGCCATCCCAGTCCTCTGACCTGAACGCTATAGAAAATGAGTGAACTGAAGAGAAGAAACTGAACGATCTGGAGTGATTCTGGATGAAGGAATGGTCTCTGATCTCTTGTCAGGTGTTCTCCAAACATTATAGGAGAAAACTGAGAGCTGTTATCTTGGGAGAAGGACGTTGCAATAATAGGGTGCCAATAATTGTGGCCAACGCGAACTAGACACCCCCCCCCCCCTTTTTAACTTCAACAATAGGATAGAATTTTGTGACTTTTTTGAATGAAAGATCAAAAGGATGATGCAGATTTATTTTCACAGACACCTTTGCTCATATTTAACAAGGGTGCCAATATAAGTTGAGAGCACTGTTTGTCGCTACAAACTAGGGAATGGGCAGAATTAGTAGATTAACTAGATAAGTTTGATACTGGTGTATTGAGGGGATTGATCCTCACATATAGTATCATAAATGTTTTAGTATCATAAACATTTTATTTAAAAAAGAAGAGTATGTTTGTGAACATCTGACAGCAGTAATTTGTCAAATGGCACATACTTGGGCATGCAGTGTAATTGCACATTATTTCGGCAATTCAGGTGTCTGGATAACATCTCTTTTGACACTTGTCTGGTAAGATTATCCTTTGTTTAAAGAATTGCACTGTCACTAATGCCAGCAGGGCACCTGTCCTACTTCCACTAACCTTTCTAATGGAAATGCAGGTCTGTTAGTTGTTTTTTTGAGGATATTCTTGCCTTCAAATCACTGTCACTCAGGTCCCAGCAGTAATGCTGGGATAAGAATCATGACAGGAGCGGGTGGTAGGACAATAGAGCCCCACTGGCAGCTCATGATAAGTCAAAGCTGATGCTGATTGTGCCTCCTCATCGCTGGCATCATGCTAAATCCCATGCATCATGCATTGGTGAATAGTTTTTGTTCTGTGTTGGGGTTGGCAAAGCTCTTTTTTCCTTCTGTTACACTGCAGAACATATGTGATGAGGTAAAAGAAGGGCTGAGTTGTAGTGAAGTATAATGTAAATGAGCAAATGTATATTCCCTTGAAAACATTTTGCATTATTATCTGGTTAATTTTGTTTGTATGTTTGTTTGTTTGTGTTTAACACCATGCCAGATTCTATGGCTATGTTCATGGTGAGAAAAATTATGGCTGAATTATATCATGTTTTTACAATTTATTTGTGCTAAAACTCTAAAACTGTATTTGACATAACTCTATTAAAAACTCTTCAAAAGAGTTAACTGAATAAAAAAAAGTTTTCTCAAACATGTTGGAGGATCTTCTAGTATTGAAAACGTGTGTCATCCTGGAATGACCTATTCTACAGCGGGTATAAACAAGTCCTCTCGGTTGTAAAATATATTGTTTTTTTTTTTCCAACGTTGGGGCTAATTTCATGGAGTTTATTCATTGTATATAGATCTCACTCTGTTTATTATCTGGTTCAGAACAAGGGTTTAATCCAGTTGTTGGAAGTATCCATAATACCTGTATTTATCAGAACACCCTGACAGCATGAAACAACCATAGCAATTCCTCAGAATTAGTAAGACTAGCGGATGTAGAATCTATTGGCCTTTTCTATTTGAATTGAAGAGCTACAAAAAAAAAAAAAAAAACATTTTAAATAATAATACATTTTATGTAAACCATTTGATTTTTAAGTATGAATTACATACACAAACATGTGTTATTAACACAGGAACACTGATTATATTAATTATCAATATAAAAAATTCCAAGTTTTATCTTGGCACGCTACAATTTCCTAAGAAATTTGATTGTTTTGCATTGTTCAATTTTAAGTTTTATTCATGAGCTTAGATATTCAAAATCATGGCCTTGTGTAGAGCAAGAATTAGTTTATTTCGTTAGATTACAGGATTTACCTTTCTTGAGTATCAAGTGGTAAAACTCCTTATTGGTTCCTATAATGCATTGGTCTCTTGAAGTAAAGAAAAGCTCTTGTTCCTATGTTTGTTCCTTGGCTATAACATAAAGATTCATAGATCATCTCCAGTTGGGTTTAACAATTGCTTGTCATCTGGTTCCATACCTTTTGTTTTCTAAACCTTGGTCGGAGTATAACCTTTCCACTTATTGCTGGAGAGGATTTCACCTCAATTATAATTATTCACCTGGTTCAGGTGGATAATTCATTGGCTATAAACTGGTGAAGGTGATAGACCTGTTAATCATGGATAATACACTTGAAAAAATAAATAAATAAATAAGAAGATTTTCTTCATGAACCAGGACCTGTTCTGTCTTACCCTTCAAACTGGTCTGATCTCCCTTGTGTGAATTCAGCATGGAATAATGGGTCAGTGCCATCATGGGAATGTGTATGACACTCTTGAAATGCTTGAGATCATGGTCTAATGATAAAGGGTATCATCTCTTTTAAGAGTTTCAAAAGTGTCGTACCCAAGAGAAAGGCCTCTCCACTTCCTCAGTGGGCTGACTGGATGGTAGACTTACTGACCGTCTGCATGGCTTCCGGGTTTCCACTGGTCCTTAAGAAGTTTTAAAAAACAAAGCATTCAGAGTAACTTTTGTGGCATGTTGTTGTGAATCAGCTTGCAGCAACACTGAACCAAGTCTAAAATAGGGTTAAAATGGAGTTCTTCAAATCTGGCAAAGTTTAGCTCCAACCCTGATCAAACCTGCCTATCTGCAATTTTCTAGTAATCCTTAAGACCCTGATTAGCTTGTTCAGTGGTAATGATTAGCGTTGGGACCTTGAGGTCCAGATTTAAAGAACCCTGATTTCAAAATCAGCATGCAAGTTCACTGGATGACAGATTATATGTCAGGAAGTGATCAGCTCACACTATGCACCTTACTGGCTAACAGATGCACTGTAGACACATGATTAAACCTTATTGGTTCTTGTGCATCAAAGAAGTACTGTTGAGCTTCCATATTTGTGAGTTGATCAGGGTTTGATAAAAGCCTTAATTAAATCTGTTCATCATGCAGTCATATCTCTTTAGAGGACAAAGAGCATTTTAAGCATTTTAAGAGAGATTCGAGAGGAAGAATGATGGTGTCCTGAGGTTTTAAACTCGGCTTTCAGACACTTAAACCACTCAGTTTATATGGATTCATTAATAAAAGCTATCCATACCAATTGAGTGGTTTAATGAACTTTTTGCAGCATGAACATTTTGATTGCGTAGATTTTTGTTGGATGGTAACTATTTTAAAGACCAGTTCACACTATAGACCAGGGATGGGCAACTTTGATAGTCACGAGGGCCAGGATTTTTTATCCTTTATACCAAGGGGCCAGATTACTAATCCACGTCCACACACCTTTTACACCGTCTTACTCAGTTTCCTTTTTATTGAAGGAAATGAGAGTATAATTAATGTAATTTGCTTTTAAAGATTTTATTAACTATAAAACTTGTGCAGTTATGCTAGCTCAGAAGGGAAACTTTGTTGTCAGTTGACAGAAATATTACCCCAACAAGTCAATGTAAACATCTCAATTGCATTGTCTGTAAATTTGCAACAAACAAATGTACAGAGGTCCTTTTTTTATTAGTGGCCTACAGAACATTCTCAAAACAAACTAATTAGGACAGTTAAAAAGGGCTTATTCAAATAAAAAAGTTATTCCAAATGGTACCATAAAATAACCTGGTCTCTGCAGGATTTTCAAAATCAATTTTAAGACATTTAAAGACCTTTTTAAGATCTGCACTTCACATTTCAGCCTTTAAACAATTTTTAAGAAAAGGGATGAGTCAAAAATATAAATGAATTGTTATATTAAATAACATATAAATATATCTTAATTGTTTAGATTTTTATAATGCATTAGCTTTTTGCCGATCCACAGGTTCACATTTAAAAATATGTAGCAAAAATAGCAAACGGGCTTATTGAAAATGCATATTCGTTCTCTGGCAGCAGGTGTCACTTTCAGAGCGGCAGAATATACCGGTTTCCCCAGTAACTGCAGAACACAAAGCAGCAGCGCCTGACTTTGAAACATGCAGCGCTCATATTTATTTTGAAAGGGGTGGTTGACTGGTTTTTTTCTAGGCTTGATTGTGTTTATGGGGTGCAGTCTAGCATGTGTTCATGCTTGTTTTTTTTAAAAACGTATTATTTTTCACATAATTTACCTTTATTCCACACCTCTCTGTCCCTTCTCTGACAAACGCCTCGATTTATTTCCTGGTTTTATGAAGCTCCTCCTTCAGAAATACGTGATGGGCTGAGATTGGTTAGCTGGCTCAGTGTGTTGTGATTGGCTAAACCGCCTCTACTGCACGTCTGAACGTCCCGCCCCTCTCCTCAGCGGCATGCGCTCCGGTTGAATTGTAAACAGTGGCGTTGTCTATAATGCTTATCAATTTGAGCCCGATTGAGACCCAGAGGATATTAGTGAAGAGGATCGTGCAGAACCTGTGCAAGCACGGCTCTTAATGGTATGTTTGGTTGTTGTTGTCTCATACTTTTAAATACGCTGCTATTTGTAAGTGCTACTGCTTCTGTTAGCTTTTAATATACGGTTTTATCCTGATTAAAGCTTCAATACAGCACAGCAACCGCACGCGTGTCCATTTATAATGCTTCTCATTGCTGTGTGAAAATAAGTGTATAATTGGAACAGTTTGTTGGAGCTTATCTGACGATCTGAATGAGAGAGAGAGAGAGAGAGAGAGAGAGAGAGAGAGAGATGCAGAGCAGGGCGACAGAGTAACAGTATTAAGAACTGCTGCTTTAATGATTTTGAAACTTGAGAATCCATTAGAATCGTTAGAAGACAGAATCGCGATTCATATGAATAGATTGTTATGTGCATCCCTAGTTTTCTCTTCCTCTTCTCTAAAGCAGTGCAGCATGGCCCCGCCCCCTTTGCTGCGTGTTCCCGGGGGCGGGGTTTATCTGGGTCTGTGACGTATCAGACCCGGGAAGTAACTCGTTGTAGTCCCTTACCTGTCGTTTTTGTAGGCATTAAACTGCCAGAATTTTAAAAGACGATATCTCCGTTTGCATTGAACTTTCAGCGCCGCAACTCTGCAGATATTGTTTATGCTCAAACAGCAACATTACACACTAACTAATGTTAAAAAAGTGAAATCGCAATCAACCACCCATTGAAATCATAGCCTTTTGAAATATAATCGTCATATTAATCCATATAGCAATTCATGACTTTCCGTCCCCAAATTTAAGACCTCTTATAATTTAGACTTTTTGTAACATTTAGGAGTTTTCATGGCCATAAATTTAAACAATTAAACTGAAGACATTTTAAGGACCCGAAGAAACCCTAAGAACATAGTTCAGTACAAACATTTCTGTCATGCATTTGGCAAAAAGCTTTTGTTGACTATGCATTGTTTTACCTTTGAAATTTGAGGCAAGTGCAACTCTGGCGTCCCGTTGTCTGTGAGCAGTGGTGTGATGGCGATTTAAATAAAAATACAGATTTCCAAACAATCCAAACATATCCACTTGAACTTGTTATAAAAGATAATCTGTTAACCATCTTGACTGGAAAATACTGTTTTCATGGTCTGTTTTTTCATTTATTATTTGCTAACGTTAGTGAATGTTTACACTGCGCTGAAATTAATACGGGGAGCGGCTGGAACTAGCGACCTCTCCTGGTTGGAGATAGTATTAACATCATAAACTGAAAGCAATCTTTACGTTACTTACTTTTCAAATGTTTTTAAAATTGATCATCCGAGTGTAATATAATCCAGCGGGCCGTACTAAAAGACACTGGGGGCCGTATACGGGTGGTTAAACACTATTAAAGCCTTTTTCTAGGCTTGATTGTGTTTATGGGGTGCCGCCTAAAATTTGTTAATACTTCGTTTAAAAAAAACAAATTATTTTTTACATAATTTACTACGCCGCTCTGTCCCTTCTCTGATGAACTCTCTGATGATTTCATGGTTTTATGAAGCCCCTCCCTCAGAAATACGTACTAGGCTCATATTGGTTAGCTTGCCTCAGTGTGTTGTGATTTGCTAAACCGCCTAGTGCAGTTCAGAAACGTCCCGCCCCTCAGCTCAGAATACACTCCGGTTTTATTGTAAAAAAATGACGTCTTCAATATTGTTTATCAATTTGAGACCGATTGAGACCCAGAGAATATTAGTGAAGAGGATCGTGCAGAACCTGATCAAGCACGACTCTTATAACAGGACGTTTCAGAATGGTATGTTTTTGTTTGTTTGTTGTTGTCTTATACTTTTAGATACACTGATATTTGTAAATGCTACTGCTTATGTTAGCTTCTAATATAGGGTTTTACCCTGATTAAAGCTTTAATACAGCAGAATGCATGATTGCAATACAGCATTTTTGTAAAGAAATTGTTTACTTTGTTACAGTAAGAAGTGTTTGCCAGCAAGTATTGCTCGCTACCACGGCAACCGCGTGTGCGTCCATGTTTAACGCTTCTCATAGCTATGTGAAAAATATCTGTTTGTCTATACACATAAAGTGTATAATTGGAGCACAGTTCACTGATGGAGCTGACGAGCTGATGATCTGAATGCGAGAGAGAGAGAGAGAGAGATGCAGAGCGTGTTCAGAGCAGGGAGGAACAGGATTAACCCTTGTGCGACCTTATGGACATTTTTGTCCATTTCAGTTTTTGTCACGGTGCACACATGAGGGAGGAACAGGAACACGCAGACGAGGACATAAACTCAAATAATAGTCTTTAATGAGACATCAAGGTAGGACAAGGCAGGACTCAGAGACAGGATACACCGGGAAGTAACGAGTAGACCAGACCAAATCAAACTCAAAAGACAGGACTAATATACAAGGGATAATCATAGACAATTAGACAAACACGGCTGGACAAGAATTAACTAATAATAGCACAAGACGAGGACAGGAAACAAACCAAATATGGACACATGAGGCGGGAACACATGACACACACGACAGAGGCCTGACATTACTCCCCCCTCCCGAAAGGCTCGACCCGAGCCTCAACAGTTCCATCGGGGAGGGGGAGTGGGCGGGCGCTCTGGAGGCCCCTCAGGACAAACACAGACAGGAACACAGGATGGGGACCTCCAGAGCGGAACAGACAGACAGGGACCATGGCGGAGCTGGGAGCTCTGGGAGCCATGGCGGTGCAGGGAGCTCAGGTGGCCATGGTGGAGCTGGGAGCTCTGGCGGCCATGGCAGATGGTCTTCGGGGCCTTGGCCTCGGTCCCCTCGGCCCGGCCCCTACAGCCGGAACTCATACTACCCCCCCCCAAAATTTCCCTGGGGAAGTGCGGGGGTATCAGGAGCCCTCCGGGGTTAAACAGACAGGAAAGTACAAAACAAGACAGGAAAGCCCTCCGGGGCCATACAGACAGAACAGGACAGCCCACAGGAACAGGAAGCCCTCCAGGGCTAGCTCGGAGGCTGAGGCTTCTTCTGGGCATGACCAGGAGTCAGGGGCCCTCACAGGGTCCCTCAGCGACCGCCTCCACATCTACGACAGGGGGGCAGGCGGCTGGAATGACCTCCGCGGCCACAACAAGAGACCGCCTGCCCCAGACGAGTCTCCGCGGACAAGACAAGACTTGATTAAAATGTTCCTGTGGGCACAACATGACATAAAAACGGTGCTCCTGGCCATAACATGTGGACTAGATCCACGGGGCTAGGGTCAGCGGCGGCTGGCGGGCATGAGTCAGCGCCAATCCGGCGGGCTTGAGTCAGCGGCGATCCGGCGTGCTTGAGTCAGCGGCGGGCCGGCGGGCATTGAGTCAGAGGCGGGCCGGTGGCGTGATCTCCCGCGAACGGCGCGCCTGGGGGAGCGGCAACCCGGGAACTAGGCAACCCGCCGGCGGGCTTGGGAGAGCCACCGCCGGCGGCGGATATCTCCCGCGATCAGCGGGCATGAGGGCTCGCAGTCAGTGGACTCGTGCCACTCGCGGCGATCCCGCCGAACTCCCACGCCCTCTTGCAGTGGATTACGAGCGGCGACTTCCTTGCCGCGGGACAGACACAAACACAGGAACAAAATAAAACTTTCAAAAACGAAAACAAAATGAGGTGAATGGGCGCCGCTTACGGTTTGGGTCTGGTCTTCTATCACGGTGCACACACGAGGGAGGAACAGGAACACGCAGACGAGGACATAAACTCAAATAATAGTCTTTAATGAGACATCAAGGTAGGACAAGGCAGGACTCAGAGACAGGATACACCGGGGAAGTAACGAGTAGACCAGACCAAATCAAACTCAAAAGACAGGACTAATATACAAGGGATAATCATAGACAATTAGACAAACACGGCTGGACAAGAATTAACTAATAATAACACTAGACGAGGACAGGAAACAAACCAAATATGGACACATGAGGCGGGAACACATGACACACACGACAGAGGACTGACAGTTTTGTTTTTTGTTATAAATGTGCCTGTATTAATGCCAACTGCATACATTTTGGCTCAGGTGTTTATTTTTTTCGGAATTTTTATATTTCACCCTCATTTCCTTCAAAAAATCAATTTTACCCTCCATACAAAAAATACTCACACTCAGGAACTTAAGGACAAAAATGTCCCCATTGAAACCATTAAAACTGCCATTTTTGTTAATAGGCTTTCATTCTGTTGGCAAGGCTTCAAAATGATTTTTTTTACTATTTTTTACCAGATGGTGCCATTTTTTCAGGTTTGGTCTATACAGGGTCTATAAAGCAAATACTCGCTTTATTCCTGTTTTCTGCTTCTGCATATTATAGAGCCAATTGGATAAATAATGCAGCTATAATTGTGTAGGTGTTGGTATAGATGTCAGAGTGTGGTTTGTATGCGTGTCATAAAAAAAATTGTGTGTGTGTGTGCTTGTAATATTTGAGAATGAAAAACTCTACTGCAAATCACAAATCCAACCACTTTGTGCACCAGCAGAGTTTTGCTGGCATCTACTGATGAAAATTTGGTACTGCGCCCAAACAAAATTTTACTGAAAGCTCATTTTTTGAGATATCAACCTCAAATTTGGAACACAACTTGTTTAGATTTATGGCTTTTATTTTCTAGCAGGTTTAGAGTTCAACATGTTTCATATATAAAATATTCATAAAATAATATATAAAATATTGTTCATAAATCATTTTCCTAAACTTAAACCTGTATAACTTGTTTTTGGTTTCACTTTTTAAACTTTTTTTACTTCAACAATAATCTGCCATGGGTCTTCTTTAAAATGAGACCACACTTACGTTTCTGCTCCCAAGATTCCAATATTAATGACCGTTTTTTTGACATGGACATTTTTGTCCACTATGGACCTAAGTGTAACTTTTTTTTTATTGATGCACAAGGGTTAAGGGGTTTATGTAAATGTCAGGGTTTGTGATGTCACCACTCTGGGAAGTAGCTCGTTGTAGTCCCTACCAGCCATATTAGTAAGCATTATTCCACCCCATACCTAAATTTAACAACCAGCTTACTAACTAATAAGCAGCAGATTAGAAGTTTGAGGCAAAAGTCGTAGTTAATAGTTAGTTAAGAGTGAGAATTGGTCCCCAAACTAAAGCATGACCCATTAATTAATACGAATATGGTGCTGCAAGATTTGATCCATAATTTATTATTGGAATGTGAAAAGTGGACTCTATATAATAAAAAAATAAAATAAAATAATATGTTAACATAACATACACTGATGAATTGTGCACAATAAATACAAGAACTTATATTAAGAAAGCAGGTATGATATTTTGATCCATTATGGACAGCAAGCCGAATACATTTACCTTTATCCCAATATGCTTTCATTCATCTCACTAAAGGACAGTGGAGATCACAACAACACACCTACTCTCTAAAGGAGAAACTAAAGGAATTTTTAATTATCTTTTTATAGTGATGTTTTGATCTTTGCTCACATCACAAAAAAAAACCCACTGTACTTAAAAGAGCACAACCAAAATAGTGCTTTAGCCCATAGTGCTGTGACAAATGACTTAGAGTTTACATTTGTATTTTTCACAAGTGTTCAAGGACTTAGATAACATGTATTTATTATTATTAGTATTAGTGCATTTAATTGCATATTTAAGTGCACTACATTGAGTATTTTTAGCCTATTATTTGGAGTTTTTTTATCAAAATACTTGTATGACTTACATTTGTATTTTTCCCCACTGTTCAAGGACTCAGATAACATGTATTTATTATTATTATATTTTTTATTTTTATATAATATTTAATAAATTACTATTATTAGTGCATTTAATTACACATTTAAGTGCACTACTTTAGGTATTATTAGCTCTCCAATAAAAATGGCTACACAAATAATTACATTAACAGTGGTGCAAAGTAATTTCAAGTGTACTAGGCAGCAACAGGTGTGAACAGGTAGGCAGGGCTTTTTTTTTTTTTGGAACAAAAGCCATTTTTGAATGGATGTTGCATGAGATGATCTTCTCAAATCTTCATTGTGGGGTTAAATCCATCTAACTAAAGAAACATCCTGAGATGCCCCGGGAACAGAGATTTACAGAGCAGTGAATATTGTGTAATATCTACTTCAAAGCTTTCTCTGATGTTTGGTTAGACTCAGCTCAGAAAGCGTCCTGGAAAATGTCTTGTTTTGTTTTCCCACACAAGCTCTTAACATCAGAGCAATGATTCGAACATAAATCACAATACGTAACTTCTGCCTTTAATCTGCAAGACAGCCATGTTTGATCTCACAGACTGCGGCTTCAGCTTCAATCAAAGGCAGTGAAGGAAGAAAGATTTGTGCTATCATTGGCAGCACTATGACAGCGCACACATACTCAGATATGTGTGTACCAGCAAAAGACTGGACAAAAAAAGTTTGTCTCTGGAACATGCAATACCACACTTTGTTGTGTTGAACTCAATTATGCCAAGAGTTGATTTTTAATTAGTAGTCTAGTAGTTGAATAGTAATAAATACTAAACTCAATCTTTTTCTCACATCTTGATAATTGGTTGCTTGATTGCTTTATTGTTTTTTTCAGTTAATTTATCGATTTTTTTTATCAATTTGTCAAGTGATTATCATCACATTAGCTTCACATTTGGGTCTCCATACAACTACAGCATTTGAAGTTGGCAATTAAAAACAGCAGCAACTAGCAAGCTTTGAATAATGAAAATGATGAAAAAATAATGAAAAAATGTTGGTTAAAAAAAACGCATTTCTTAGCAGATAATAGAATTAATGGCAAGTACAATGGACTGAACAGTTTTGCCATGCATCTTACACTACAACTTAAATGTATTATTAATTGGAAACATTGGCTTCTATGTTGGGATATTTCATTATTTAAGTGTGATATTTGAGTGTTAACTATTTAAGTGTTAACTAACTCAAGAATCGCTCCAGGCAATTCATTTAGTAAGTAATTAGTTAGTAAGGTGACCCTCTGGTGCAAAACACAATACAATTACCAGTCATATTCATTTTGTTATTTAGCATGCAATTTAATGCATAAAAAGCTTTAAAGTGGAAACATAAACTGTTAGTGAAACATTGTGTAGGATAAAACTACTACTCCTGCTCATCTGATGCTTCATTCACAGCACTTATTCAAACAGGGCTGTGTTCCCCAAAGCATAATGAGCATAGAATCATAAGTATAACATACAACCCGAATTCCGAAAATGTTGGGACATTTTTTATATTTGAATCAAATCACATGAGCCAATATTTTATTCACAATAGAACATAGAGAACATAACAAATGTTTAAACTAATAAATTTTACACTTTTATCCACTAAATGAGCTCATTTCAAATTTGATGCCTGCTACAGGTCTCAAAAAAGTTGGCACGGGGCCAATAAAGGGCTGAAAAAGCAAGACATTTTGAAAAGATTCAGCTGGGAGTACAACTAGCAACTAATTAAGTTAATTGACATCAGGTCTGTAACATGATTAGCTATAAAAGGGATGTCTTAGAGAGGCAGAGTCTCTCAGAACACTGTAAAAAATGAAAAGTTGACTTAACTTAAAATTTCAAGGAAACTTGCTGAACAGCTTTTTTGAGTTTACTCAACCCAAGTCACTGAGTAAAGTCACATGTCTCTTTTTTCTTCAGCTAACACAGTTTTGTTAATTAAAAAGACTTGTAATGCTTTTCCAATGTGTCTTAAATTATTTTTTGTGAACTTTTTTTACTTGCTTACAAATGACAAACATTAATGGATAAGTTAGTCTAATAAGTAGACAACATTGTCTTTATTTGTAAGACAACTTACAAGACTAAAATATCCAGAAACGGACAAAAGTGGTTGAACATACTCTAGGCCTCAAAACTAGACACTAACCTCAAGAACGGTGGCAATCAACAAATGTTAAAAAGATGAGCCCTTTACATCACAGTACAACAAATAACTAACAATAATGATAAAACAACAACAAAAAAGTTTAAATGAAATCAGCAAACAGCAAAACAATAATCCTATAACAGTAACTGCATAATTTATTCATGCTGCAATGCATGCTGGGAACTCACAAAGCCTTAACATTTCAACAACATGCAATTCTTTGTTCAGACAACTGTGTTTGACCAGTTGGGACAACATTTGGGGTAATTGGTCTGACAAGGGTTTTTATATAGGTTCAAGAAAATAGCATTTTTTAGTATATGAGACTCAAAATGTTTCGTAAACTGGAAAATGTGCAGTTGCATTTTTTACAGTGAAGTAAAGATGGACAGAGGCTCTCCAATCTGTGAAAGAGTGCTTAAAATGATTGTGGTATACGTCAAATTGCAAAGGCTTTGCAAATCTCATCATCTACAGAGCATAACATCATCAAAAGATTCAGAGAAACTGGAGAAATCTCTGTGCGTAAGGGACAAGGCCCAAGAACTTTATTGGATGCCCGTGATCTTCAGGCCCGCTGCATTAGACACTGCATCACTCATCGGCATGATTCTGTCATTGACATTACTAAATGGGCCCAGGAATACTTCCAGAAACCACTGTCGGTAAACACAATCCACCGTGCCATCTGCAGATGCCAACTAGAGCTCTATCATGCAAAAAGGAAGCCATATGTTAACACGGTCCAGAAGTGCTGTCGTGTCCTGTGGGCCAAGGCTCATTTAAAATGGACTGTTTCAAAGTGGAAAAGTGTTCTATGGTCAGACGAGTCCAAATTTGACATTCTTGTTGGAAATCACGAACGCTGTGTCCTCCGGGCTAATGAGGAGGGAGACCTTCCAGCGTGTTATCAGCGTTAAGTTCAAAAGCCAGCATCTCTGATGGTATGGGGGTGCATAAGTGCATACGGTATGGGCAGCTTGCATGTTTTGGAAGGCACTATAAATGCTGAAAGGTATATAAAGGTTTTAGAGCAACATATGCTCCCCTCCAGACGACATGTATTTCGGCAGGACAATGCAAAACCACATACTGCAGCTATTACAACAGCATGGCTTCGTAGTAGAAGAGTCCGGGTGCTGAATTGGCCTGCCTGCAGTCCAGATCTTTAACCTATAGAGAACATTTGGCGTATCATTAAACGAAAAATACGTCAAAGAGGACCACGAACTCTTCAGCAGCTGGAAACCTATATCAGGCAAGAATGGGACCAAATTCCAACACCAAAACTCCAGAAACGCATAACCTCGATGACCAGACGTCTTCAAACTGTTTTGAAAAGAAGAGGAGATTCTACACCATGGTAAACATGCCCCCGTCTCAACTATTTTGAGACTTCTAGCAGGCGTCAAATTTGAAATTAGCTCATTTTGTGCATACAATTGTAAAATTTCTCAGTTTAAACATTTATGTTATCTATGTTCTGTTGTGAATAAAATATTGGCTCATGTGATTTAAAGTCTTTTAGTTTTCATTTTATTCAAATTTAAAAAAAACGTCCCAACATTTCTGGAATTCGGGTTGTAAGAAACCATTCCCACCACTAGTCTCTACAATCCATCCTTTCTCTGAACCGCTTGTCCTGTAGGGTCACAGGGATGCTGGAGCCTATCCCAGTGACTTGGGCCAAAGACAGGGAAACAACCTGGACACAGGGCCAGTACAATTATTTCACAATGAACAAATGGAAAGTGTACATGTAACATGTATTATGTTAAGGTTGTATGATTAAATTTATTTAAATTGAACATTAAAATTTTAAATGGATCATGTTCCTGTTCTGTAATTGTTGTTAATAAATCACGTACTGTGAGGACAAAAAAAGAGCAAAATTTAGGGGTGCAACATCCTGTCAGTCGATTACGAAAATTAGCCATGTTTTTACTACAGCAACCATAGTTTAACTGTAGTACTTATAGTAAAACCAAAAATGTATCACGGTTTCCACAAAAATATGTAGCAGCACGACTGTTCCCAGAAATGTTTCTTGAGCAGCAAATCAGCATATTAGAATGATTTCTGAAGGATCATGTGACACTGAAGACTGGAGTAATGAAGGTGAAAATCCAGCTTTGATCACAGAAATCAATTCATTTTCTGGTATTGTTATTTATTTTTCCTAAAAATAAATTAAATGTGTCTATATATATATATATATATATATATATATAAACAATATGTGATTAATCACAAATTATTGACAGCCATAGGTTACTTTCATCAGTTATCCAAGGATGATTTACAGCATTCTAAGATCAATCTAACCATAATAAGGGATATTTTTACTGTGACACTTTAGCTCAGTATGTGGTGTTATATGCATGCATCTCTGTAGTTATCAGTTTTCTGCATTTTTCTGCCAATTAAATGCAATTTTTCCATTGTTTTCTTTCCTGATCCTAGGTATCTTATCGTGCCAAACAAGGAATGACCCACTTTGCGGTGGTGAAGATAGCAGCGGTTTGGATTCTGGCCTTCCTCCTCTATGGACCGGCCATCTTATTCTGGGAGCAGCTGACAGGCAAGAGCCGTGTGCCGGATGACGAGTGCTTTGCCGAGTTCTACTACACCTGGTACTTCCTGCTTTCTGCTTCAGTGGTTGAGTTTTTCTCGCCGCTTTTATCCGTGGCGTTCTTTAACATCAGCATCTACGTCAGCATCCGTCAGAGGAGACTCGGCAACAAGAAAGAATCCTGTTCTCCAAAGTGCCAGGACGCTACAAATGTGTACGGGGAGAAGGCACGCATGAGCGTCCGAATCTGCTGGAACTCCATGATGCTCAAGAAGAAAAGCGCAGCAGATGGCGAGAAGCGCTCGGAGAACGACGGTCTGTCGATGCGGTGCATCCAGCGATCACGTCTGAGGCAGGACAAGAAGATTGCTAAGTCTCTGGCCATAATCGTGTGTGTTTTCGCGGTGTGCTGGGCGCCGTACACTCTGTTGATGATCGTGCGAGCAGCGTGCAGAGGAGACTGCGTGTCACATCACTGGTATGAGGTGACGTTCTGGCTGCTGTGGCTGAACTCAGCCATCAACCCATTCCTGTACCCGCTGTGCCACAGCAGTTTCCGAAGGGCCTTCTTCAAGATCCTGTGCCCACGACAGAGGTCCAACATACCGCTGACAGCACATTCATCCAGCACACGCAGATAGTCTGAATGACTAGAGGACAGAACACATGTACTGAAATAGCATGTACAAAGAGGATTTAAGAGCCTATGTATGGAAAGGAATGTTCCAGGTTCAATACAAGTCTGTCGACTGCATTTGTGGCATAAGGGGTGTTTACACGACACCAATTTTAAATTAAAATGGAAAACTTTTTATGTGTTTTTGCTGTTCACTTACACTTACGTTTTGGGTGCCAGAAAATGCTAACTTTTGAAAACATGTTTTAAATTGCAAGTTTGCAGTTATCATTCTTTCCGTGTAAAGGCCAGGACACACCAAGCCGACTTCAAAGAACTAGAGTCGACCAGTGGTGTAGCTAGATATTCTGGGCCCATTGCACAGAATTTGCTATGGGGCCCCCTCAAATTCATATTTAGTGGTGGTTGGGGGGAGAGATGGCGCTCTCGTTGTGGGCCCCTCTCAGCCTCTGGGCCCTATGCACTCTGTACCCCTTTTCCCCCGCGTTGCGACAACCCTGGCAGCAACAAAACCCAATGGTGTTGTCGCCTCACGTCGATTGCGTCTGGACCAAAATGCTGTGCTTAAACACACCGCACAGACTACAGCCGACTATGTGCGTCTGCGTGTAAGGAATTAACTGTCTGATTCCTTATTCGTCATTCAAAAGGAGAATCCAGAATATATGCAGATATATGAAACATAAACAAAACAGCGCTTGCTTACCACTTTGAATATCAGTTATGTTGATAACTTTCACGGCTCATGCTGTTATGACAATATTCACGTATTAGAATGCTCGGGTAGGATAATGTAACATTATAACAGCCTTCTGTCTGTGCCATCTTGACTTTTTTTTATCACTTTCGCTTTAAAGGTGACATATCATGAAACTTCTTCTGTGTTTAAGTGCTATAATCGGGTCCCTGGTGCATGGTGCATCTACCAATCCAGAAAACGTGAAAAAGTAATTTTTATTTTTTTGGTAAGCCTTTCTCTGCAAGCTTGTGAAAAAAAAATGAGTCCTTCAGATTTCGCTCCTCCCCTTACGTAGAAAGGGGATCTTATTATAATATTACCAACCCTTAATCTGCACGTTTCCACCCACGGTGCCGCCACTGTGTTTTCGCAAGCAACAACGGTGTACCAGTTCTAATGCCATGACAAAAGTTTGAGCAAAGCATGCTAACTGTTCTGTCTTTGGCTGCACTGATGAGCACAGAACACTGTTTAGAGTCCCAGCCTCAGAGGAGACAAGAGAGCAGTGGATTTATTGATTTATTTACTGTATATTGCTGCTGCCACACCGATCTAATATAAACATGATTTCTTTCCCAGCTATTTACTTTCACAGACGTAACCGACTGTTTTTGTAGCTCATGTGTTTTTAACTTAAACTTGTGTGTATTTTACAGTTTAAGCGCAATAAGACATGAAAGAGAACTTAGTTTAGTACTCACATGCCTTGTGATGGCCGCTTTCTGTGTGCGTGCTTCGGATGTGTGCACTCAGAAAACCCTATATCAGAAGTTTAAACTAATATGGTTTAAAACAATTGGTTTCAGTGCGATACACATGATAATCAAAACCAAACAGATGTTTTTTGCAGAGTATCTGAAGTACAAGCTGTAAGTAACAAGCTGCATAGTCCTATTCTGGAAAAGGGGGCGGGGAGCAGCATCTCATTTGCATTTAAAGAGACATGCACAAAAACAGCATGTTTCTGCTTCCATACAAAATAGGCATTTTGAAAATGAAATAAGAAATTAACTGTGGGGTATTTTGAGCCGAAACGTCACAGACACATTCTGGGGACACCTAAGACTTATATTACATATTGTAAAAAGGGGCATAATAGGTCATCTTTAATTCTTCTTAGAGTTCTCACTCTCATGGAAGGCCCCGACACAACATGTCGAATCAGACACGAACTGCCACCGATGTGACTCACACGAGAGCCGAAGCGTGAAACTCACCACATAAAATAGCCCTACAGATGCTTGCTGAGGGCCCAGCATTGGCCGAGTGACAGCTTGATGTGTCCAGGCCTTAAACTACAAAAATGCAAATTTGTGAAAACTGTGATGTCATGAGCATATGTGCACAGAAAAAAACTGCTGCGCTGGTGGAAACAACACGAGACCGTGCCGCGACTGTCAAGAGCGGCTCGACTGTGTTTAGAGTCCTGCAGCAGCAGAGAGCCGTCAGCGCAGCTGAAGAGTTCTGAGTTCAAATACACGCAATAGGCTGAAGCTTGCTGCAAAGCCCCAGCAAAAGTAACTACCATGAATGTGTCGGGGGGGAAATAGTAAGGAGAATTATTTACTAATAAACTAGTGTTTTCTGTGTCAGTGTCGCAAAGATGAAGATGATGATCATGACTCACCATCTCCTCATTAGACGCGCCTTTAGAGAGAAGTGCATCTTCACGGATTATAATGAAAGAGTTTTTGTTTTCGATTTGTTTTATTTTGTTAAGTAGTAATTTAAAGATTTCTATAGATATATTTATGATGTCAGTGAGGCATGTATTCGTTGACTTTCGGTTCTTTTTTGTGAAGTGCTCCTGTTCAAGACAAGACGGCGCATCATTGTTTTATTTTTTTTATAAAATTATTTTATATATTTTATAAAAAAGTTTTGTTGATATTGTGAGTGCACACAAATAAAAGTAGACCCTTTACAGTTCCCTTTACATGTATTACTCTTACCTTTATGAGCAAAAATGACGGCGCAATTCGTGATAATTTGAGAAGGCTAAATTGATCAAACATAAGCTACGATCAGCCTGCAGGTTTGCCGCTGGCCGCTTGGTTGTAACTTTAAGAAAGAAAAAATGTATTTAACGAACAAAAAAATGCTTGAATGCAATGTAAGATGCTTTGGATAAAAGAATCTGCCAAATGTACAAACGGAAGTGTAGATTGTCTGTTCAAAGTTATCTGGTCTTTAATAGTGTTCTTAAAATGTTAGCACAAAAACATTATTTATACAGCAGCCATGAAAGGTTTTTCTAAAACACTTATTTAGCTGTTTATCTAGGCCTAACTCTTTTTTAAATTTTAATACTTAGTACTTTCAGATATTTAGAGAACATTTAAAAGTAATTTTCAAATAATGTTCACAAAATGACAGAAAATGGAACACTCCGTTAATGATTTTGCTGACATTCACATAACCAAGAAAAGTCTTCTAGACATTTAAAAATCTGGACATTTTCAACAATCAGAGAACATTCAGAAATAACATTTTCATAACTTGATGGGAACATTAGCATTAAGTTATGAAAATGAATAAGAATGAATTTAAATGATTTTACAGTGGTAACAGACATTATACCTGCTGACGATAGAGCTTAAACTGTATTGAACTGAGAACATTCCTTTAATGATGATCAATAGATAATGATAAATGATGATACATGCTGATAAACACAATCACTGATGGTTATTGATATGGGTCCAGTAGGGGAGACTAGAGATGACTGCAGCATGTTGTTAGCTGTAACAGCACCAGTTTCCTGGAGCAAGCTGGAGCCGTGTTGTTATACTGTACAGTTGTATGTATAGTTTTTGTTCCTGGTGTCACATGTGCCAAGAATTTATACTTAAATTAGCACTGATGCTTTTAGAATTTTAATTATGGAAGTTATATATTATAATTTCAAGTAAAGTTTGCATTGCGTTCATGAAAAACCTCATATTGTACCTCAAATTCTACAACAACAACCAGTAATATGCTGTAAAAATAATTTTCTTAATCAGTATTTTTGTCTTGTTTTCCAGTCAAAATGTGCTTTAAAGTTAAATGCACAATGCTTATTTTGCAACACAGGCTCATCGGAAAAACGTGCCTGCGTGTGGCCACATTTCTGCAAAATGATTATTATGCTGCTTCTTGCACAAAGTGAAATGTCCAGTGAATGGCGCTAAAAGCACATTCAATTTTCGATGAAACAGATGAACGTAGTATTTTGTTGGTTGTTGTATCATGGCAGTTTGGAAATGAAATGACAGGTGAGTAGTGCTAAAAGTTTGATGCTCTCTAGAGTTTGAAAGTAACGTACCATCTACACTAAACGTAACTGATAATGTTAACAAAAAACAAATGTGAGATACAAACGCATATGCTTAAGCAACCATAACACTTTAGCTTGCTAAAAGTCTTTGAGCTCTTTTATTGTGATTTGTGTTTTATGGGACATGCAAGTGCAATGTTACCAGGTGCGCTACTGAGCAAGTTTACTGTATTAGAAAAGCCGAGCTGGTTATGTGACGCAAACGTCAACATGTATTCTTTTATAAATTATGATTCATGCACTATGGTAAAAGTGTTTTAATCAGATATGTTTTTTGATGTTCTGTTAACAAACGCCTTAGTCTTGTATTGTGTTAGTTCAGCAAAATCATCTGCTGAAGTCTATTGCAGATATAGATATCCATACATGCATATAACTAGGGTTGAAGATGCACAGTAAACTTCTGTGAAAATAAGTCTTCATTAATCAACTATCATAGTTCAGGGAAAGAAATAAAATGTGATGTTTTATTGCCACTAGTGTTAATTTGAACCAAAAACTGCAATGAATTATATTTAGGTATGTTTATAGGAGTTTTGCAAAAATGTAGTTACAGACACGTTTTTCCAATGAGCCTAGGTTATGTTTCTTACCATAGATTGAATCAACATGAGGTATATAATATAGGTTAGATACAGTCTTGAATTTTTATGCCAAGTAGTATAACGTGTCTGATACAGCTTTGAGTGGCATATAAGATATTGGCGTAATCGAGCTGAGTGCTCTTTAATAAGCGGCTCACTGATTTCATCATTTTGATTCATATGTGATGGACAGTGATGATGTCTGAGTGGGTGAGTTGTTTACTTTGTAATTAGTCCATTTTCTGCAGTAGGACCCACTCAGGCTTTGTGCAATGATTGCGAGTGTAAGAAGATGGCATGATCACAATGACAACGTAATAAGCCAATCACAGAGCGATAGAGACATCTTCCTGTTATGTGGCTTTCACCTGTATATATACTGTATGTATATAAATGCTAACAATGTCTTCCATCATGTGCAACACACATACACCTCAAAAATGTTTTAGTATTTCATGACTCTTAGTTCATCTAAAATTAAAATGATGTTATATTTACTCACCCTCAAGTTGTTGCAAATCTGTATGAGTTTCTTTCTTTTACTGAGCTCAAAAAAAGGTATTTTGAAAATGTTGGTAACCAAACAGTTGATGGTAGACATTGACTTCCATAGTATTTTTGTTTTTTTCCATACTATGGAAGTCAATGCCTACCGTCAACTGGTTACCCGGTGCAATGAAGTCTGCTTCTTACTCACCTTTCACTGTAAAACAAGTAATCAAATCTGTGTTCTTACTGAACAACATATATTCAGTATTATAAATGGCTGCTAAATGTTATATAGTGATAATATTGCATTCTTGAACATTTTACACACATACACCTTCATTTGACAGTAAATGTTCAGTTTTTATAATATTAGCATTTTTTTTTTTTTTTTTTACAATATTTGTATATTATAAGCAAATGCATTTTACATTATACATTATGAGCTCTCTGTGTGATATGTGGATTTTGATGAATTAAGATTAAATTGTACACAGTACCAGTCAAAAATTGGAAATATACCTGCTTATTTATTATTACTATTTCCATCTCCTTCACTATCTGTTCCAACTTTTGACTGGTAGTGTATATATAGCCTGAAGTTTAAACATTAATGAACTCGGATGACAATAAAGGGTGTGATACAATTAAATGACAGACTCATTTATGTCACTGTTCTCAAGCAGAGAAATCAGACACACGCAATAACACCACATTATACTGACATAATCACACTTACTGTTAAGTAGAATACTGTATTGTGTAGGCCTACTACACTCTTAAAAATAAAGGTGCTTCACGATGCTGTAGAAGAACCTTTTTGTCTAAATGATTCCATAAAGAACGTTTAACATCTGAAGAACCTTTCTGTTTCACAAAAGCTTCTTTGTGGTGAAAGAAGGTTCTTCAGATGATAAAAAGGTAAGAAAGAGATGCTTCTTTGACTGAATGGTTCTTTGTGGAACCAAAAATGGTTCTTCTATGGCATCGCTGTGAAGAACCTTTTAAGCACCTTTATTTTTAAGAGTGTATAGTATTTCAAAATAAATACACGAATAACTAAATTATTACAGTCTGCATTATAGACAGATCTTCTGTTGGGTTTGTCTGACTGAATTTGTCCATTAGATGTCACTGTTGATCTTTCACTTGAACATCTGTGATCGTTATACAATCTGACTGCATTTTTCCGGGTGGTTTAACAAGAATAAAATCAGCCCTTAACAGTGTTTTTTTTTTCTATTATTTTTTTTTTTATACTGTGAGTTAAAATCGATTCATTTTGTTTTAAATTTATAACATATTTGAATTGATATATTTTATAGTTTGTATTTCAGCACAAGGACTTAATCATGGTCTAGATTATTTCAGTAAACCATCTGCTCATTTATATGAATATAATAAAAGATGGTTAGATATAAGAATATTCAACAACAACTCTGTAGACAGCGAAAACTTTGCCTCTGATAATCTCTGATAATCAATAGGCAACAATGTCTTTAATGATTTTAATCTGTGAACGATATGTTTTGAACTCAAAACAATATTACTTATTCCAAGTTTACAGGTTTTGTGTAGATTGGGGGCTGTTTCATAAAACAAGTTTATCAAACAAGCCAAGCTTATTTCAGTAAGTCTGACTTATTTTGAACCAAATCAATTGACAATAAATCAGACTAACTGAAATAAACCTGGCTTATTTGGTAAACCTGTTTTATGAAACAGGCCCCTGATGTATTAACAATTAGTCTGATAAATTAATAAAGTTTTTCTAAGAAATAATATGCTTCTAATGACACTTAAAATATGAATCATTTCCATAATCCATTGAAGTCCAATGAAAAGTTGTGTAATCCCTTTTGAAGTGTTTGTAATGAAGCTGCTGTTCAAATACATTTGCAGTATGAATCTGAAAGAAAAAAAGACGACAAAATGTGGGGAAAAACTGCAAAAGAAACAAACTATTTTAGTTTCTAAATAGTCTGATGCAATGCAATAAATAAACTATATACAGTATATTTGCATCTAATCCACATTACATGCTGTTGAATTATATTCAGAGTTGGATATTTTGGGTTTTAATTGGGTATTTTATGCCTAAAAATGTCCTTTTTAAAAAGAAATGAACCACTTTAGTATTGTTTAGTTGTGTGTATAGTAATGTATACATTCTCTTAATACAAAACTCAACTGATCACACTAGTAACGCTAGTCATTCTTTCAAATCCTGATCTCATGCTTTCATTTGGTTTAAGCAAAAAGTATAACAGTATAGTCTTACCAAAGCAATTAAAACCCCTGTAATGTGGATACATTGCTTCTCTTGTCATTCCTCCAGTGGGTCCCTGAGGAACATCACTACAAGAGGTGATAATGACATGAAACATACAGACAGAATAATGTGACATGCGTGCATAACACATCCCATAAATATCTCACACAAGACATTATTCTGTTGTTCTTTTATAGGCTACTCATCTCCATTTTAATGACATGAGAGTTTAGAAAGATACTGCTCCATTTTGTTCCAGATTTAATTAAGTGTCCTTTTCTTTCTTCAATAGAAAAGCAGAATGAAAGACAAATAGCAAAGATAATAACAAACAGCATGAAGTGGTTCAGGAGTGCTATTTGTCATGAACAATACACTACTTTAACAATAAACTGTTTATCATTAACTAAAATGAGCATTTGGGGACTTGGATGGAAGAGCTGCTTTTAGATGAAAACTGGCTCTGAACAACAAATATAAGAATATAATAATAGAAAAAATGCCTCGAACACAACAATGCAAGTCAAACAAACATCAGACTGGATATATATCACTGAACGCATAGACCATACATATATAAGCTCATGTCATGAAATTTTGATTTTTTTATATCAAATCAGTAGAAGTGTATGAATCCAGTATGGCTATAAAGGTAACTGCACAATAGCTAGTGTACAACCATTGTACACACAACAACTATTAAATACTCATGTTACCAGTGAAATGATAATGATAACATGAATTATTGATTTGTTTTTAATCCAGTTGTGCACAACTCACACTGCACACATATAATTGCTGTTGTGGTTTAGAGTATTTATGTGCACATTTATGTGGATCAAAACAAAACTGACAATTAATATCCACAACTGTTCATATTAGCAAATTAATTATACAAACAAATTACGTTTTGAAACTGATACGCATTTGCTCATAAAACAAAGATGTTGTACATTTGCTTGAAACATGACCACAAATATTGAAAATCATACAGATTTTTTAGACTAATAAAAAAACAACTAGGGCAAATATTTCTTTTAAAGCTAGGGTGGGCAGTTTCTGTGCTACTAGCGCCAACTAGCATAACTACAAAAATAAACAACCTTCGCAAACGCTCCTTTC
The DNA here is from genome assembly GCA_027422415.1 of Schizothorax lantsangensis. NCBI lineage: Eukaryota > Metazoa > Chordata > Actinopteri > Cypriniformes > Cyprinidae > Schizothorax > Schizothorax lantsangensis. The sequence continues at coordinate 3,927,906 of CM049845.1, forward strand.
ACATCAAAAACACAGCTCTTACGGCTCTGTAAGTGAAGGCATGTCTCAACAGGTAAAAGCAGGCTACTTTCAGAATAAGATCCAAAATATTAGGAATACTTTTAACTTGGAGTTTAGCTTACTTGTTGAGATGAAACTCGGTAAGTTCGTCGTATCGATTGAAACCCAAACATTACATCAAATTCCTCCGTCTTGTAAAAGCACTGCTAGTGTTTATCCTAGCAGTGCTAAACACCCCTGGCTCAGCTGCTGCAGAAGCCACGCCCACAAACTCTCGCTATTGGCTGTGCGGAGGTATGCAAATAGGTTGACAGACAGGTGGGGCATCCAATCATTGCATTCGGACCGGATGCAATGCTTTGGACGAAAAATGTATGGTCCTGAGCCTTTCACAGTGGATATTTAGACTACTTTAATTATTGCTTGCTATCAGGATGTGAAGAGGCTTTCAACCAGTATAACAACAAAAAAATATTTCTGGAAAAAAATTGCCTAACCTGCCTTTAAATGAGGTAGCTAGTTATTAGGACCGCAGGGCAGCCTGGGGTTGAGCGCTTTGCTCAAGGGCAGTTATGTTTGAGAGATTTATATAAAGTCTAAATGAAGAACTCCCTCAATACGGGGAAGCTTATTAGCATATATGCCACTGGAGAGAGAGATAAATCACTGCTACAGTTAAAGGCTCATATCATTCAAATTCTTGTGTTAATTTAGGACATGCAAAGTGCAGACAGAAAGCAATTTCACTGATGGAAGGTACAGTGTCCAACAATATCAAGAATCAAATCATTTACATTTATTCATTTTGCAGGTACAAAGCATCTCTCAATGCAATTAAGGAACACATTTTAGTTAGTGTGTGTGTGTATCCTCTGGGAATCAGTCCCACAACCTTGGTGTTGCTCTCTACCAGCTGAGCTACTGGGACACAAGCATCATGTGAGCTGTCTTTAGTAGCATCGCTGCTCAGTTGCATGAAGTTCAACTTGGCTCATAGTTACTTTACTGGACATTGTTAGCATGCATTATTTTAGGCCATCAGTGTCTGTTCTATATATGAAGAGATAGACCAGCAGGCCTTAGAAGAGCTTCCAATGTTTTAATTCCATGAACGGGAGAGTCTTCATACTTTCTGAGAACACCTCCTCACGTTCATGCCAATGAAGCAAATTAGAGTGACCAACACTATGTTTTCTCACTATCTTACCTGTGTGCATCTCCAAAACTGGATTTTCTTAAGCTTGATAATGGACACTGAGAGATAACTTGTGGAATCCATGTTAGATTTTGAATTCCTGAAGTTACCTGTTCTCCAGGCCAGCATGAAACAGTATGTGACAAAAATAAAGCTGACATCTTATCTGTCCGACAGCACATCAGACCTTCTGTAAATCTTGTCAGGTTTGCAGACAGAAAGAAGAATGACTGTCCTAGAGTAGCCTGTGCTTTTATTGGATTATGTTCCAAGATTTGCATTCTGTGTCATTCATAAAACCAAAAGCTTTCCAAAATACCTTGACACCCACAAATCCAAACTGCATCTCTCTTCAGCTGAGGCTAATCGTCCCTGTACATGCAGCTTCGGTCCAGGACCATTTGAAAAAAAAAAAAATCCTACAATATATTTTTTTTAAAAATGTGTTAAATAGCCAATCTCTCTCTCTAAAAAAATTAAATAAAAATAATAATAATTTTCTGAGCCATAATGCAGACATGTCCCAAAACGCTGGTAACCTGGTTGGAACAATTTCAAACACCTTAAATGAATAGAAAAGCTCATTTGATATTCAGTTTTACCTCCTGAGTTGGACATTTTTAATATTTTCATAAGTTTCTTACGGTTAATGTAAAAGTTTTTTCTTAAAGGGGTCATTGGAGGCAAACTTAACTTTTCAAGTTGTTTGAACAAATGTGTGTTGGAAGTGTGTGTACACTTCCATCCTATAATGATAAAAATCCACCCAGTGTTTTTTTAAATCCCTATTTTAAAATCCCCTTTCTCAAATCAGGCCGTTCTGAGATTCCTGTCAGAATGACGTAGTTCTGTACAGACCGCTCCCACGATAGTTGATTGACAAGGCCGTCTTACCTTAGACCCGCCCTGAGTGAGCTGAGAGCTGTCCGCCATTGTGACGACTCTGGTACAGGGGAAGACATGAGGTGTTTTGTTGTTGGATGTAATAATGAACATAGCAGTTGTCATTAACTCCTGACATCTGAGCCGCTGAAGACGCAGAGGATTAACGTTATTTTCATTTTGAAGGGAATGCGCTGATCCCCAATCCCCAATCAGCTTCATCTACAGAAGAAGTGAGTATAACGTTTTGTTATGAATCTTTTCAAATCGCCTTTCCTAATAATGTGCTAGTTAGCCAGTTTCGCGGCTAAAGTAAACTAGGGTGACCATACGTGCCATTTTTCCCGGACGCGTCCTGGCCAGGATTTCTATATTGCTTTGATTCAAAGTACCTTGAGAGCATTTCGAAAACATAAGGAACGGATGGCATACACCAATCAGTCTGCACACGCAAACAAATCCAAAACCTAAATATTTTAGACAATATAGAAATCCTGGCCAGGACGCATCCGGGGAAAATGGCATGTATGGTCAACCTAAAGTAAACAGTACTGCTCGTCACCCCACAGAAGAGAGGGGCGGGGCGAGCAGAGCTCATTAGCATTTAAAGCAACATGGACTAAAAAAACGGCTTGATGAAAACTGAGTTGATATTTACAGGGTAAAGAAGGTGTTTTTTACACTACCTTTGAGAAATTTTAACCAAAGTATGTTATAGACTTTTCATTAAGACCCTAAAGAATCATATCAACTTGTGGAAAATGGGCATCCGATGACCCCTTTAACTGTGTAAAGTCAAGTATCCCATTCTTATGCTGATGTTTGGAAAAAGAAATACACAAACAAACACATAGAAACACAGTAATGACACATCTTTGGAAAAGCTCAGCAAGTCCATGTCTTCATACAAGTTTAATGTTTTCATCACATGAGAACACAAAAAAAGGTCCAACAAATCGGACCTCAGTTAATATTTTTATAGAACCTTTTTTTTTTTTTTTTTTGACATTTCATGACATATAATAAAAGTCTCATTTCCAATTGTCCAGTTGCCACTTATCAAGTGTGTAGAGTCAGCTCAAAACAAGAACATCCATAAAAGTATATGGAGTGTTGCAAAAGTGCATGTCAATTTCTAATGTGTAAAACTGGTATATACTGTACATATTAGACACAACGTTGTTACAGTAAGAGTAGGGCGTTACACATCAGTCAGCCGTTGACATGCTCCTGACAGCATTTGTGTAGCCAAACCCAATGAGACAAATGGAGACAACAGAGAATAAATGTCCTCACCCTCTTTCATATAGAAAGACACATTCCAGACACATCCAGACTTTAGCAAGCAGTAAACATTAAAAACAGAAATATACAAGTCAAAGTGGACAGACAGCAGTTTCTCTAACTGTGAGAAATGACCTCAGGATAAGAGAAGATCATTTGGAATGGATTACTGCTGCTTTTGTATTGTTCTGGTTTTGCATATATTCAACATATTATTATTTATATTTCACTCAAAAGTTTGATGTTCTGGTTACATGGCTTTACATCAGTTTTCCTGATATCATCTTGTTTTGTGAGCCCAAATAGTTTCTCATATCTGTTCAATCTGGTTTCTTTTGTAATGCTCAAACACATTTATTTTTAACAATAAAAATTCAAGACTCTTTACAAGAAAAGGAAAAGCAAAACATGAAGGATATTACTTACAAATAGGTTGCTGGAACACTGAATGTCAAACATATTTTACCCCCTGCCTTCATTTCTTTATAATTGTTTGACTGTGTGCAACAGAAAAATGCAATGTTCATATATTCATTGGGTCATGATGGGGTCTTGATTCTCTTCCAGACGGTTCTGTTGTTAGCTGCTGTGCAGACTCAGACTGTGGTTCTGAAAAACAAAACACAGTGCAAGTTAATCAACACTGTAACAGTTTCTTAATTCTGCACGGATGAGAATGTGTTCACACTGCGCTTGTGTGATCATCACTTCAACACACACTCTTAAAAATAAAGGTGCTTCATGATGCCATAGAAGAACCTTTTTGTCTAAATGGTTCCATAAAGAACCTTTAACATCTGAAGAACCTTTCTGCTTCACAAAAGGTTCTTTGTGGTGAAAGAAGGTTCTTCTGATTATAAAAAGGTAAGAAAGAGAAGGCAGAGTGCATGAATCAGGCAGGCTTGAACAAACAACAATCATTTAATGTTTTCATATTTATTTATTGCATTACTGTTTTTATTTTGAAAAAACAAACACACTCAAGCTTGCTTCAGGCAGCTCTGGTTTAACAAAATCTAGTCAAAATATCTCAAAATAAAAAGAGAATCTAAAAATGCACAGGCTGACTACAGAGAGAACAAAGAAATGCAACAGTTTTATAGCTTTTGTTTTTTGTTCAGAATGAAACCTTATTAAAATGTGACAAACCTACAGTGGTTTAACCGACGTGCCTGACCTTGACCGTAATATATTTCTCTGGCCTCTGGCAACCGTAATCAGCAGAACGGAGAAACCGAGTCTGGAGCACCTGAAGGTAATATCCGTCATCAAGGAAGGGAGCATTTAAGGAACAGTAAAAGCCTCAGGAGGTGAGCAGGACATCACTGGAATTAATTTTGTGATTATTAGAGAGAAGGACAATGTGTAGGCCTTTCTCTCCTTCCCAGTACTGCTTTCTGGTCAACCCAACATTCCCAGGTCGGTGAGAAGGTGCTGCCCTGAGTCCAGCAGAAAGCACTGGGCTGGCTGTTTGAAGAGGCAATGGATGCCAGAGATGCTGGGAAGAGGATCCCAATCTTCCCACAGAAGACCACATCAGAGAGGCAACAGCTGGAGGGCATCTTCCCATTAGAGTCTATGACAGCAGTGTGAAATCCAAAAGGAAGCCATGCTGCTCGACTTCCCAAAACCATGCCTATATGGCCATCATTCACTCTATCATATCCCAAATGCTCTGTGACAGGAAAACCGACTAAACTGACAGCGCATCGTGATCCTAGTGGATTCCAGTTTAATCTTCCTCCAGTTCAGACTCATTCCCTTACTCATGCCAAAAAGTGCCCTAATTTCCCATTACTTGTATGCTTATGCCACAAGATATCCTGAAGCAGTTACTCGCTGCAAAGCCACGATACAGTACTTTGCCAGAGAGATGTTTCTTCTCTCCACTAATGTAAGGATTCCAAAGGAAATTCCAAAGTAGGGATTCCAATGAGGATGTAAAAATGAATGTAAGCCACCTGCTAAGCAAATTCTTAAAAGTGTTCTTAGAGATCCCCAGTCAGACTGAGGTGACAGCACATCATGTATGCACACTGCTGGGGGTGATTATAAAGGAGGAGCCTTTTCATAGTTCCTAGAGCTATTGGTAGTTCACGCTTTATGGCGTGTTCCCACCACAGGAACTAATTTAGTTCTAGGAACTCCATTTGGGGGAACTAAATTAGAGTTGTCATAGGAGATTTAGTCAGATTTTCATGCTCTTTCCATCGTGTAAATTGTGTTTACATAATATCTCTGTTATCATGAAACCCACGACACAACAAAAACAGCTCCGATCACGACGTCCTCCATTCACCGGTTGTTGATGTTTGTAAATGCAGCAAATAAAGACGTCGCTGTTGGCCACTTCAGAGTTCCTGCTGCTGGTGCGCATGCAACCAGGAAAACAGCCCGAGGGAGAAATTGGTTCTCTAGGAACGACCATGCTGGCTAGTTCCTAGAACTGAGTTCCTAGTACTACACGGTGCAAAAGCACCTCAAGACAGCGGCCCGACTGGGTTTGAGGACAGATTATTGAGGAGGTGAGCCAAATGCTCTAACTAGGGGTCATCGAAGAGACCTGGATGTCTCAAAATCCAATCCTGGGTCTGTAGTGACTAAATGAACAATGGACTTGTCCAAATACCCACTTGTGGTCTTTACACTTGACCACTTGTCTACTTACATAATGTATTTCCTGTATTTGGCCCAAGTGTTCAAGTGAGCGTGAAGACCACAAGTGTGTGTAGAACTTTTCATTACCCAACGGGACATAATTATAGGGTTGTAAAATGAAAGTGTTTACAGAGCTTTGTTTTGATTTTCAATACTTTGCATTTTAAAACAAACTTCTAAATGTCTGTTCAGTAGTCCGTATAACAGATGACACAATTTAGTAATTGTGGTGCCTCTAATTAAATGATAAAAAGCAGTTGCAAATGTTGTACAAAATAAACATACTGATCTTTGCACCAATAAAATGTGCAACACAGTATGTTTTACTACCAAATTATGTGTAATATATAATTATTATTTATATTCAACTTACACTGCAAAGGTTTCCGCCACCTCTAGCGATATCTCGGCAAAAAGTCTTGATTTATTTCCAAAACATGATGTATGATGGGATACACTTAGCCTCGAATACTGCTCCAGAGGATTTAGTGTATGTTAAGGACACTGCGCATTGATGTTTTTAAGACCTGGGACAGTTTTACATACTTACTTCCTGTCGCGTGCATTTGGACAAGCCCAATCTCTCAAGCATGGGTGGGTATCCCATGCTGTGAGAACCCAGCCCAAGAACAGTGGTTCCCAACCAGTTCCTGGAGCCTCCCTAAGGCTGGCCACACACTAGAAGATTTTAAGCCATATTTTAAGACAGATTTTCACCCCCGAACAATCGGGGCGTGTGGCCTGATTCGAGGCTTATCGCAAACGATTTTTTGTCCGAAAAAATCCTCTATTGAGTGGTGTCATTATGATTATTTAACTGCTCCCGATCGAGACAGCGCATCCCCGAACTCAAATCGTAAATATCAAACATGTTTGATATTTGCGACTCTTGATCTGGCTGCCTCTGACGTGATACCTGCGATACCGGATGTTGCGTGCTTCTATTGCTGAAACTTGGCTTCCACAAACATGCCACAAAAGCAGAGTACTGAGAAAGAACATCACTCATATTCTTTTCTATACTTTGTTTTTCACTGTGAAACAGAACGCACGCCTGGAGAGCCAGCTGACAATGTCAATTGTTCTCCATTTGTTTTTGTTTTTCTCAAGTCAGGTTTGATCTCGCTAGTCTCTGTGAGATCTCGTGTCACTGTGAAATCGTACAACAAGTGTGAGGTCTCGTGGTCTGCTCGAATCATCTAGTGTGCGCATTCAGAGGATTATAAGGCTAAAACTCAGTTGAAACGGTCTTCATGTCTGTGGTCTCCCATGGTTTTAAAATCGGTTAAGATTTGAAAATCGTCAAGTGCAGGGATCCTCAAATCTGGCTCGCGAGATCCACTTTCCTGCAGAGTTTAGCTCCAACCCTTATCAAACTCACCTATCTGTGATTTTCTAATGATCCTGAAGACATTGATTAGAATGCTCAGGTGTGTTTAATTAGGGTTAGAGCTAAACTCTGCAGGAAAGTGGATCTCGCGAGCCAGATTTGAGGATCCCTGGTCTAGTGTGTGGCCAGCCTAACATGTACATTTTGCATGCCTCCTTAATCAAACACAACTGATTTAGGTCATCATCTCATTAGTAGACCTGAAGACCGGAAATGGGTTTGTCAGACAAAGGAGAGATGCTGCAGGAACATGGCTGGGATCCACTGCTCTAGAGAATGAACAAGTATACAAATGCCCAAGACTATTATAGTCTCCCCAAGACTATTATATTGTGAAACACCAAGTTATCAGTAATGCAGATCGTATCTCTTAGATGGATCCGACTTGGTAAGTAAAAACCATTCCTTCTACTCATCCAATCATCCATCTCTCTATCTTCTGGCACTCTTCCCTGCAGAAATGGCCAACGGTGCTGATTTATCATGGTTAAATACGTTCAGTCTGATCTGTAAATCCTGTATCCTTTAAAACCTGTGCTAATTAGGCTAATTTCATCACAACTGCATTCGGCTGCCTTGTTAACATTTGTTAATTAAGCCAAGTATTCACAATAGTTTCATTAGGCTACCTAGCAATTTCTGTTACTATAATTCAGTATAGGCTACAAAGAACCACCACATCTACAGTCAATTAGAAGCAATTATCCACAGTGACGACTTACTGAACATTCTGGCTATACAGATTCCTGCAATTTGTAATTTTTTGATCAATTGTGATGGCTGTGCCACAGCAGGGACATTCAGGCAGAATTGACAAACTTGGCAACACACTGGGAAATCTGATGATGTCAACTTTGGATGTATATTATTTGAGGACAGCGAAGAAGCTCTCAGGAATTGATGAAAATCTCTCTGGGAGGTGATTAGGGCTTGGAGTTGGTGAGCAGAATTATCTTCCTGTATAAACAAGCTGCTCACTGTGTCATTGGTTTGAGATGCAAGTTTCTGTCTGTGATATAGCTAGTGAACACATCGCCACACTGAAGCTTGTGAAGAACATGCCCCTCTTGCAGTGTTGGGGAGTAACTAGTCTCAGCCTCATACGTCACGCCCACGGACCGTTGGCTAAACGTCTGATGCATATGGCACACTTATCTAGAAACACTTCAGGAGTGTCGAAGTCGTCGGATTGGTTGAATTATACAGGATTTCCGGGAGACGTGTGTGTCGTGTTCTTTAACGTTCCGCCTAGAAACAAAGATGCCGTGACGCCAAACCCCCTCACGAAAGAAGAAAGCCGTCGTGTTTACAACTGTGACGACAAACGCTTATCAGGATCAAATGAACGCTGGATTTTCAAAAGTATGTGAAATATTTAAAGTTTGCGGCATAGAATCTTTAAAATACATCCTTTATTGAGTTTCACACACCGGTCTGTTATTGTGGCGACATTTCCACGCCCCGAAACGTGATGCTGAACGAAACAAACTGTGATTGGTTGTTTGACATGTCGGTCAAACGGCCTCATCGGCTGGCCTTGGTCAATGAAAGCTACCATACATACAGACCTTCAGCTGTCAGTCTGAAGGTCTGGCTACGCGAGACTAGGGAGTAACTAGTTACACGTAACGGAATTACATGATTTAATTACAAAATAAATGTAATTAGTTACAGTTACTGAGAAAAATGTGTAATTAAATTACAGCTGCTTATGAAAATGTTAACGATTACAAAGGGGGTTACATCAGAATATTTTCCACACAAACACCCACATACAGATTTAATCGATTTCTTTCATAAATTGCACTGACTGCTCTAAATTATGAGACACCAAAGTTTGAGGAGTTTAGGACAAACAATAGGACACGTTTATTCAATAACTGTTTTTTTTTTTTCCTATTGGGTTGATGTATATGTTTTATTTTTTACTGTTTTTTTTTAATGAACTGTTTTTTCCTAGGCTTTGTTAGATGCTAGTGTTTCCTGTCACAGCTATGAAAAGATCTGATTTCAAAGACAGTCTCCTAAATAGTCTCCTAAATATCCGTCCTAAATAGTATTCGAAAATAGAATTATTATGTCCCAAATCATAGTATGTTTAAAAAATTATGCCAAAGATTCCCGGATGGTCTACTTCTTCTGGTTAGAATTTGAAGTGCAGATCGATGCACACTCCAACGGCTAATATTACCCACAACACATTGCGCGGTGGACGGGATTCGATTAGAACTACAAACACGCATAAAAAGTGTTTAAAAACTACAAACATGGCGGATATGCGCGACCAACGGACAGACAGAGAAAGGGATTTGAGTGATAAATAATCAATGTCTAACCTGATGAAAAAATATTTATTTAATGTTATCCACGTTATATTTCATCTGAAGCAACACTGTGAACTTTTATAATGATACGTTTGGTCATTAACTTTGAAATGCATCATTATGCAACATCTGAGCAGAGTTCTCGGCATGAAAGACCCACGATCTGCTTCTTTATTTCTCTCCAATACGGTAGGAAATCAAATTAAACGAAATGTGGATGATTTTAACTGTGACAAGATGATTGACAGGGCAGTTTAAACAGTTACAGGATGCTCGTAACTAAGCAACAGAGCGTCCGTTAAAGAAGCAGCTATGACAAAGTAGTATGTCCCAAAGCTTGCCTACTATTCTGCTACATACTCAAAAGTATGTACTTTTTCTTCACAAAAAGAGTACATACTTTTAGTACATAGTATAAGTAGGCGAATTGGGATGCAGCAAGTATCATAGCTATTAAATTGTATCTTGTTATGATTTTTAATCTGTATTTAACCCCAGAATGATCTCAAAGTAAAAAGAGATGTTAAAACCTGTTAACCCGCACCGGCCCGCGGGCGGGCCGGAAGGGCGTGTCTGGGCGTGTCTGCGCTTTTAATTACCTTTGTTTTAGAACAATATTCAATCAATCTTAATCATCAAACTATGATAGCATTTGAAAGCTAAAACACTCAAGATTGATGTTACTGAAGCTTGTTTTTGAAATCAAAATGACACCAGAGAGGAAAGGGTTACATAAACGCTGAAGGACCGGCCATTTAAACATAAACAAAGTGAACGGCAGTACTTACTTTGATCGCCTATAGCGCTGGTCAGCTCGGACTATTCCAAGAAACACTAGCATTACATTTCAAGGGATAGGGTCCACTCTTCAAAATGCATCCCACTTTTTAATCCAAAACAACGAAAAAATAGGGGAAAAAACGAAATATCCTCTCTTTGTTTACATGAGCATATTCGAGTTACAGTGTATCGATAGCGTCCATTTTCGAAGAAATATCGTATTCCACCTTGAAACGCCGTGTTTTTCCCAAAGAATGGTCTCTTCCGAGCAAAATCAGCCCTCCCTCGTCTCTCCCATTCCCTTAATTGGTCAGATGGAAGGGAGCTGGGATGAGTTGATGTTACACAAAAGACAAGGGATACCACTTTCCCAAGATTTGTTTAAAAGTCATGTAAATTCTGCTTTTTTTGTGATACGGTAGATTTAGTAGATGTGAGTGGTTTGGCATTGTATGTTTCATTGTGTTACATTACATCTTAGAAATTCAGTTTTGATAGCTCGTTTTTTACTTCCTCATGTTTACAGAATACCCCGGAGCGATGTGTGTGCCCTCGGCTTTTACGCACTGCGCACACACAGGCGCACACACAGGCGCACACACAATGGCGTCGCGGCGCTGCACAGAGTGTTTATCAGCGAGCGGATTCTCTCCAAAAGCTTAAATCTGAGTCTCTCCATCATGGATCATCGACTTGAGAAGAGTTTTTGTGTCGTTTGATCGTGTTTTGGAGGACGTAGTGAGAATCAGTGGAGAAGAGAGCAACAAAGACCCGTTCAGATGCATGGCAAGCAGGGATAGCATTAGCACGTAAGTTTCAACACCGTTCTCTTGAATGTTTATGTATGTTTTATCATGTATTTGCAGCTTTAATGTTTCATGTTAGCTGTTTTAGATTATAAAAAATGCGACAACGGAGAGGGATAATATGAGGGGGCTACATGAGTTATGTACGTACGTGTGTGTGTGTGTGTGTGTGTGTTCGTTTGTCAGTTTGTGTGTGTGTGTGTGTGCACAGTCTCATGTGCCGTTTGTGATTTGTGTGTGCATGTGTGTGTGTGTGTTAAATAAACAGTTTGCAAGTTCTGATTTGTTTTGCTTCACATTTCTCATTTCTTTCCCTTTCCTGTCTTTCAGTGTTTGCTGTAGTTTGTGTATCACGATGACTGTATTAGAGATGCTCAAAACTAAATAAGCTATTGCTGGATTGTAGAAACTAAACTAAATGAAATATTAATCAAATATAAGAGAACTGTGTTTCTTTTATTCATGCAGCATTGGTTTATAATTCAAACAAGTAATTAACATACTGAAATATTTACTAAAAATAGTTAAGACTTAAAATACTTGGGGAAATTCATTTTAGCATTGCTACAAAAGAAAAAAAGTATTGGAGAAACATTTGCAATCACGGGAATTAAAGACACATAATACAAGCTGAAATCTGTTTAAAATGTAATCAGTGCTTTTCTGTACCCTTATAGAGACAGTGACCTATACCTGCCATTATATGACTGACAGACTAGAACGGTTTGACCTAAAAACATCAAAATTGGATCTACTGAAGAAAAAAAGACACCTACATCTTGGATGCCCTTGGGGTAAGCTGATAGATACCAAATTTTAATTTCAAAGTGAACTATCCCTTTAATCAGTAGCTCTAGTATGATTTTTCCAACACATGTAAATCGACATGTATAGCATTTAGACTAACAAGCAATTTAAATAATAATCATAATAATAATAATAATAATAATAATAATAATAATAAAATTAACACACATTGTTCTCCTAATGTGTCTTTCATTCCACATCTGTCTTTCATTAGCACTCATGACAGGATTGTCTGTAATTTCTCCCTTAACAAAGGGTACATGCAATGGTCACTTCAAGAATATTATTTTACCGTTTCTAATCATGTAACCGAGATTGGTGAGACAAATAAATTTTTAAAAGTACAAATGTTACAAGTCTTAATTGATATGAGCTCATGAAAACTGCATGCACAATAATAAAAAAAAAAAATGCACTTTAAAGTATAGTTTTAGATGGATTTTATTAAGTCCCACTCGGTGTTGGGGAGTAACTACATGTAACGATGTTATGTAATTTGATTACAAAATAAATGTAACCGTAGTCTGTCACAGTTACTGAGAAAAAAGTGTAATTAAATTACAGTTACTTATGAAAATGTTAACGATTACAAAGGGGGGTGATATCTGAATATTTTCTGTTAAAAGGCTTGGATATGTTGAATAACACTGATTTATTGCTTTGCCTGTTTTTGATGTGCACGATGCCTCCTGCCTTTTAAAGGCTGTTTAGTAAAGTGATGCTATTCTGATGCTTTTGATTGGTTCTCTTGTTTGAATTTGCAGCGCACCAATTACATCCATCCACATCGTCACTGAAAGCTTTAATTAAACTTTAAAAGCTGATTAACAGCTGAAAACATTCATTAGAAATTTAGAAAAGTAATCAAAAATGTAATCAAATGTATTTAATACATAATGTAATTGAAATAGTTACACTACTTATTACATTTAAATAGGGTCACTCGTAATCTGTAACCGACTGCATTTCCAAAGTAAGACGGGTCCCACTGCAAGAGTTTTTACAGTTTGATCAAGACTGACGCTCCCCAATAATGCCATCAGTAGTAATTCTGCTAAATTACTTTAAATGAAACAATTGCACAACAGCGTGCATCCTGACAATGCTGAAGCATCTTTTATTTCACATTAGCAGAGCCGCTTGTAAAAAGTTGACAGGAAGTTTACAGGAAGCAGAAGTGTGTCAGAGATCAAAAGTGTTTGTTTGGATTGTGCGTCTCCCAGCGGTGATGAGCAGAGAATGAGCACGCTCATGGGCTTCAGCGAGGGGTTGTCACCGTCTCAAGACGATGTGTTTGCATACACACTTCAGACCCAGCCAGAGGCGGGAACAAACACAAACACACACAAACTCTCACAGGACGCTGCGGTTTGCTGCTGTCTGCATCTGATCTACCTGCATCCAGAGTCACTCATGGGTAATATCGGAGCTTTCATTACACTTTTGTGTATGAATCATATTTTAAAACATCTGAGCAATCTTAAACCTGAAGTCAAAAGCTTTTTTTTTCTTGTTGTGCTTCAGTGAGAACTTTAAGCTAGAACTTTAGAGTTAACGTCAAAAGTCTGAGTGATAGAAAACTCTGGTTAGAAAACTGGGTTAGTTGTGTTGTCCGCTGTGAATGCTGATAAAAACATTCAGGGAAACAGATTTATTTTTTCATGTAGTTGCTGTCATGAATTAGTCAGAGGCTTATGTGTTGGCCTGATTAATTGATTGAGGAATTGAGTGCTGTATTTCAGTGCAAAAACCTGTACCTTATCCATTTTAACCTGATGCACTAAAATAGCACTGTGTCATATTTACATCTGCTAAAACTTTGATTGTCTACTTTAGACATTCTGCTGACTAAGTAACTTTGCAAGTACATATCAACTTATACTAACCCTAACCTAACAGTTGAGGTAGTTGACATACAGGGTTGGGAAGGTTACTAGTTGTGTAATAGTCCCTCATTGTACATAGTGTGAAAAGATGGATCTTAAGATCATACGGTCATTTTTGGAAAGTTGTCAAATGTGCAGAAGATACTGGAAAACCAAAGAATGTGCAGGAAATTGAAGCAGTTTAACTGCTCAAGACAAACAAGGGATGAACAAACAACTATCACAAAACATGAACACAGTCGTGGATCATTCGGGTAACAAAAGACGGGTGTGTCAATTTTTGAATGAGGCAATTTTTTTAAATTCAGTCATTTTGTCTTGTGTAGTGTATGTAAACATCTGTTATGTGAAATAGCTTATTCAGGACTGTACTAAATAAAATAACATGAAATGTTATGCTTTCGCAGAGTGACAGTTTAAAGAATCACCAATTTAAAACCCATTTAAAATGTGTGTAATGAAATACAATTACATTTTTACTTGTTTTTTACATTACTCCGCAACCTTGTTGACGAAGTTGCAAAGTTACTTATAATCAGTGTATTGTCTAAAGTGGACAAAATTAAATGTAACCACATCTTCTCAGTGCAAACACACTTTCTTTCTAAGTAAACTAAGGGCCTGTTTACACCTGGTCACTTCATGCGTTTTCTCTGATCGGATATCTATCTGATTTGTTAAAACGTTTCCATTTACACTTGGCCACATAAATGTGTCTTCGCAAAACGGATATAAATCCGTTCTTCAATTCCTGCGCTCTATGCAAATTTAACGGAGTTCACGTCAATGAAAGCAATACATAGGCGCTGCATTTTATTCATTATCAGCTAATTTCAATATCAGAGACCGCAACAGGAGAGAGCGCGACATCAGCACTGGAAAGATAGGTTAGTCTCACTACTTTTAATGAAGATGATTGTGTGTTGAGCGTCTGCGTCTTACTTTCAGTTTCATTCGCGGCAGTTTGTGCTTCTGCTTGCTGAAGAGATGCTCAGCTTACTCGTCCGCGGTGACGCTTGTTGCATTAGCGCTGACATATCTGACTATAACATGCCCCATAGCCTATAAAACGCTCTCACACATTTATTATTTTAATATTTTGGGAGGAGTAAAATTAGCATATGTGGTTTCAACAACCAGATGCATTTACACTTGTCCAGTTTCGTCTGGAATGCGGCCCAGACCACCTCCTGAAGTCTCGAATGCGTTTCGGAAGGCATTTACACCTGGTCTTTTCAGGATCGGATAGCTATCCGATTAGAAAAAAACGCATGAAATGACCAGGTGTAAACAGCCCCTAACATATTTTTCAATTAATGCTGCTATATTAGCACCCACAAATAAGATTTAATTTAACTTTTTTATATATAAGTTCCACCCACTGAAGGTGGGCAGTAAGCAGAATTATATTGCATGTTTTCAATTCGATCATGGCAACTGTAATTCATAAAATGCTGATGAAATGGTACAAAAAACAGGTTGTTGCATCAAAAGCAGAGACGTTATGCTTTATGAGATAATGTAATATGCAAATATTTCCATACCAGAAATAAAACAACATAGTATAGGAGCAATTATGGGGCCAAGCACATCAGTGCATGTACATTACATTCAGAATGATCTAAAAAAAAAAAAGCAGAAGTTTATGAAGATATTTGATGTCATTTGAAAGGTTATGCAGTTTTCCCTCAATAAACTCCTAATTTGCAGCCTGTTGATAGAAAGTAAGGTAGTTGTTGTAGTAGTTATGTTTAGGTATGGGGTAGGTTTAAGGGGTCCAGAATGTGGTCATGCATTAATGTGCTTTATAAGTATTAATAAACAGCCAATATGCTAGTAATGCGCATGCTAATAAGCAACTAGTTAATAGTGAAAAGTGATCCATGAAGTGTTACCTTATTTGAAAACTATAAGCACATTCCTCAAATTTCACAAAAAAGTAATATCCATTTTTATATTTCGGTTTGTGTGTGTTATGTGTACACATATATAAGATATGCTATTGTGTGTATGCGGGTGTAAAGGTGAGGTGTTTGTTCCTATGAGAGCTGATTAAGTTGAGTTTTTCCCATCATGCTCTTGGCAGGTCAGTGGTGATGCTGTGACTCCTTCACTGAGCTCAGGGCGTAAGGAGTTTGGATGAGGGGCGGACGGTCTGTTACAGCCCTTCATCTCATGCTATATGAGCTCAACACAGATAAATAATACATCTCTGCATCCATCCGTCCTCGTGACCTCTGACCTCTCCGACTGAGCGGAGACGACTGCAGCGTGAAGAACAAGATCCCACACAAGACTTCAGTCCAAAGAAAACAACCTTCTCTTTCTGACGGTGTCACAACCCGTTGGACTCATGTTTTGTCATCTGCCTGTGTTCCCTTCCTGTTTGCCCTTATTTGGTTCTGTTCCTGTTCTCATTAGTTCAATTATTAGTTAATCACCTTCATTGTGTCCACCTGTCTGCCCCTCGTTATCTGCCCTATATTAGTTCCTGTCCCTTGAGTTCTAGTTTGTCGGTTATTGCTTATGTTACCCTGTGTGTGTGTTGGACTTCTTCATCTTTGAATTATATTAAATGGATTATTCTCTTCAACCGTCATCGTCGTGTGACTATTGTGTGTGTGTGTGCACAGCACAGAGACCGTGACAGACGGACAGATAAGTACAATTCTGACAGCGAAGTAAAGCAACAAATAAACCCTTTTGTTTGTATTCTTATATATGTTTAAGTAAGTTCTCCATGATCTCTTTCTCACATGTTACAGGCAGGCAGGCTAGCTTTAAGGTAACCAGAGTTTTTAGATGAAAACCAGTGAAATTTCTGATGTTATTATTTAAGATTAGGAATTATTGTCTGTGAATTAAAAAAAAACAGCAACAGATGTAGCAACAAATCTTTTTTATCTGTACTGTGATGCACATCTGAGTGTAACCGATTATAGATGATGAAATGTAGGGCGGGACTTGGTTCTATGCACTGGCTGTTGATTGGATGTTGAGATGCGGGCGTGGCATTTATAATTGGAGGCAGATGAACATGAGGGGGCGGAGTTTAAGCAAACTAAATGATTGGATGTTGAGATGCGGGTGTGGCATTTATGAGTGGAGGCAGATGAACATGAGGGGGCGGAGTTTAAGCAAACTAAATGATTGGAGAAGTCCTGCATATGTCACTAGAGATAAATCTATCATTTCACCGGAAGATCTAGTTATGAAGCATTCACGGATGAATTGTTCACAATAAGATTTATTATATGCATTTAAAAAACAGTCAGGTTGAATTTTCATTTCATTTTGTTGTCCTTGTTACATATACATGTAAGTATTAATTAACAACATGTACTTAATAGGTTTAGAGTTTAGTTTATTGTTGCTTGTAATTATGCATAGTTAAACTATACTATAGTAAATATATGTAATGTGTAACAAGGACACATTAACAAAGTTTTACCAATACTCCCATATTCTGAATGTTCATCAGCACACACTTATAAACTGCAAAGACTGTAAATAACTGTGGGGCCTTTTTCATTCAACGAGTAAAAGACAACACTGCAATTCCACATGTATGAGATCATATAAAATATATTATATTTATAACAAGCAATATCTAGCATATTTCCCAAGAGAGCTGCAACCACTAAAAAGATACCGTCCCAGGAAAGGTTATCTTCCTTATGTGTGGATAACTTGTCCCATTTATTTATCAATGAAATGTCTCATTGTCTACCAGGAGAATTCAGTGCTGTCTTCACTAGAGCGGTTTACATGCATCACAGCTCAAAGTTAAGAATCTGCTTAAAGAGCTCCACAGTAAAGACCAAAGAGATCCTTTTATTGCCATGGTGTCGCACTAATATCAAAAAATGTCTAAACCTCCACTAACATGGTGTAAATACTCATTTTAACTAATTGTGCATGGTAAAGTGGTACAAGATAAGATTTTTTTAGAAGAATATGCAAGCACATGCCAGGATATTAGCATCATTTTAAGCACAGGTATCTTTTTAAATCTTAAGCTGTTCCTTAGCTAGTTTCATTCTTGCTTTCTTCAAAGTCGAGTCTTTCACTAAAGTCTTTGGTTTGACACATTTTATAGCTATTACAGAAACATAATAGCTATAAAAATATGAGGTATTTTTATTCTTACAATGAAAGAAAATGGAAAATGAATGCTGAGAGCAAGGCCGACATAAACATTGAGGGTAAAAGCATACAGTATAAGGAGGAGACGGGTTTAAAAATGAATATGAGAAAATCACAGCTCTCGATCAGCTAAAGAGGTCTATAAAATCTGGAAAATGCAGTTGCTCAACAGCACTTGCTCAGCTGATAAGGAAGTACACATTTTTAAATCTGCCACCTCGGTTCATAGGCTCAGTTCTGCTGTAATTTCTTGGAGTAAATCAACAGAGCTGTAAATGCCATGTGACTGATTACTCTAAAGTTACAGGAAAATGATGCAGTGACAGTACTGATTGGCTGACAGCATCACAAGAACATGCACAGTCCTAAACCCTTCAAAAAAAATTATGTTTTGGTAACAGTTTAGGGACCAATTTTCACTATTAACTAGTTGCTTATTAGCATGCATATTACTAGCATATTGGCTGTTTATTAGTACTCATAAAGCACATATTAATGCCTTGTTCTGCATGATCATATTTTAGGTCCCTTAATCCTTCCACATAACTAAACGTAACAACTGCCTTACTAACTATTAATAGCAGCAAATGAGGAGTTTGAGGCAAAAGGCGTAGTTAATAGTGATAATTATTTGTATTTCTCATATTCCAATTTGGTGTTAGATTTTCACCCATTTAAAATAAATGAAGTCATTTAAGCTTGCTGCTAAAGAAATATATCATTATACTGTACAATATTACATAGTTAAATGCCTGGTTGCTTTGTCTTTCCTTTCTGCTGCATCACAATGTTACAGCTACAAAACACACTTTCAAACTGTCCCAGTGTTGCTTTGTTCATGTTTCACTGGCAGTGGTAATGGGCATCATACTGACAACTATTAACATCGATAATGCAAAGTCAAGTTTTTTTGCTTAATGCCATTGCAAACACTCCCAATATATTAACAGCCGAATTTCCTCCCCATGATTTATTTGTTCTGCCAAGCAAAAGGTTGTGATGGGGCACAAATAAGGCTGGTCATGTGACCTCAGCATGGCATCCTCATTCTCAGACTGTCTCACCTGAAGCTCGGTTTGGAAGAAGAACTTCAGCGGGCACTGTGAGCAGTCGTAGATCTTGTCCTCCTGCCCGTGTGCGGTGAAGATGTGCTGCTGCAGTTTACAGGCCCGCACGAATGCTGCAACAAGACACAACACATGCATTAAAGTCACATCTTTCCATACGCACTGCCAGTTTGCATCGTAGAACCTTTTGGCACACAGGCCTGTGTTTAGTTTCTTGAAATTAGTTCTGTAGACAAATGTAAGCCTTGCATGTACATGAAATAACTTTTAATGCTTTTAAAAGAATCTCTTCTGCTCACCAAGGCTGCATTTACTTGATCAAAAAATACAGTAAAAACATTGATATTGTGTAATAATGTGATATGTTATGAAAACAGTTTTCTGCTTTACATATTGTGGAAACCATGATACTTTTTGTTTTCAGGATCCTCTGATAAATACAAAGTTTAAAAGAACAGCAATTAAGTGATATATATATATATATATATATTTATATATATTATTTTTTTTTTTTTTTACATTTTTGTAAATGTCTCTTCTGTCACTTTTCATTAACTTAAGGTGTCCTTGATGAATAAAAGTAAAACAAAAAAAAAGATTCACAAATTTACAAATTTGTTGTATATTTTTGATCATTGCATAATTCCCATATTCCTGTTTGTTATTTTGTAGTTTTGATGACTTTACTTTTATTTAAAAATGTGGAAAGTAGTTATAATAAATAGTTGTTGTTTTTTATCGGCATTGTACAGTAAAATATAAGAAAAATACTTATGCAGAAAGCAAAGCAAATCTTTTTTGAATATCATAATGTCAAACTTTAATTCAGTTTCTACACATTTATCTCTCAGACCCCCTTTTTCTAATGGATCACATACAGTAAGCAAACAATTAACCAACATTTATACAGTAGTATTTATACAGTTCATACAGTATTGTTTATGATAAAACACTCACGAGGACACTGAGGAAGTTCTCTCTGGTTATTTTTTTCATAATATTACTCAGTTCAATCGAGGAAAGACACATGTTCTGTTTTCCGAGCTCACATTTTACAGTTTGGCAGCATATGAAAGAAGTATTGTCATGAATGAGTGAATCAAGATGCTGGAAAACCCAAATGTTTCCAGTCCTTCGCATCATGGGGGAACCAATCCCACCTGCGCTCAACTCTTTCTCTCAAAACACTCTGTGAATGTAATGCAGCTTTGATTCAGCATCCAGCTGGAAGCATCCAGGGTTTGGCAGGCTGGAGAATGGTCAGCGGTCGCTGTTTTGAGTCATAGTGAACAGTGAGGAATAATGATGTGCTTTATTTAGAGCCACTGTAGGGACATAAACAAGCACAGGAACTGCAGTCCCTTCCACATGCAAAAACACTGTCTCTATTAGTCAACAGTGCTAATTATATTGACATTATTAATATTCATGCAGACTCTTTATTTATGCGTAGCCTGATTTCAGTCACATATAATCTTTGAAATGGCACTTAAAACACATAGTGTGTCTGTGTGCTTTAATTAAGCCATAGAGCTGCTGAATGTGTGTGTGTGTGTGTTATTCTCACAGGAGTACTTCAAACATGCTGTTTGTTTTTAGAGACCCATATGTTAAGGGTGGCTGGTCGCACACACACACCGAGTCGTGTCTCTGAGGTAAAGAGTGAGTTTTGGTCTTCATTTGAATTTCTTACGAGGGATAAACAACTTTTTCCTTCATGCCACCGTGTGGATTTTGGATTTAGACCCACATTTGATGTTCACTGCTACCATGCAAGCTTTATTAGGGTCAATGAGAATCTGTGTCTTCTAATTCAACTTACAGGTAACACAGGTAAAACGATCTGGACGTGCATCTGTGTGTCTGAGATCCTGCATATGAGCATAAATGAGCGATAATATAGAGAGAAAGAGATGGACGCGATTTGGAGAATGGTTACCAGTTCAATGGTAGACTACAGTTTAACTTTACAATAACATTGTATTTGTTAATGTTCCTTATTAGATGATTCAAAACTAACAATGAACAACATCTCCATACAACATTCGGACAACAATTTATTAGTCAACATTGGTTAATGCATTATCATTAACTAACATTAAGTAATACATTTGCTACAGTATTTATTAATCCTTGTTAATGTTAATTAATAAAAATACAACTGTTCATTGTTAATTCATGCCAGCTCAGGTCCATTAAATAATATTAACAGATAACAATTTTGATTTCAATAATGTGTTAGTAAATGCTGACATGAACATTAACCAAGATTAATAAATGCTTTAGTTATTTTTCATTTTTAGTTCATGTTAACTAATGTTTTTTTTTACTAATGTTAACAAATGGAACCTTATTTTATTATTACCGTGGGTTATCTTTGTTAAGTTGGACATATACCGATGCATTTCTAAATATTAATAACTTCAATTGTTATAATTTGCTAATGCATCATTTAACATTAACTAATAACTCCTCTTTACAATGTTAATTTATCTTGGTTTGTGCTTATTTATTCATTTACAAGTCTTAACATTCAAGATGCATGTTAACATTGCTTAATGTATTAATTACCATTAAATAACAAAGAACAGCACTTTATTAAAGTCACTTAAAAGCAATAAAGCGTTTTTTTCTCCCTGAAACTAACTGTAAAGCAGAAACCACCATGTGTTTCTTATGTTTCTGGGCTCCTTACTAACTTGAATTACTTTTAATAAAGTATCTATTATGCACATTTGTGAACCTTATTATAAAGTGTGACCTATTTCTACATCATTTGATATGTTACTAATGTTTGTAGCTCATAACTAACATCATATGTAAAGAAGCATTTGTTAAGAGCCATTGCTGGATCGTATTGTAACCTGATGATGATTCACACTTTTCCAACATTTACAGAACATTTACAGAAGTTTTCATATTTAAGTATCATAAAAAAAAATCTTCTGTGAACCTTTTCTGAGCAAACAGGAAAAAAACTAAAATCTATGGTACACATTTCTCAAATCCAATATCTTTGCAGTATCTCTGACACAGAAAAACACTGATTGCATTTTCTTTCTAAAATATCTATTTTATATGTTTGCCTGCACACTGGGTTCCTGAACTCCAATGTTGTTTAACAATGTGAAATCACACATTTAAATCACGCTCAAATGGAGCTAAATTTGGATCTGTAAAACAGATCCACCAATCAGAGGCAGAAGATGCTGCTACCACAGTACTTTTGAGGTCACTCCTGTTTCCATGGTAATGATTGGTGGGATTGTGGGTACTGTAGTTCTTCACCATGCAGTTGATGTCGGGTTTTTATTTTTATGAAATTGAAATTACACTTATACTAATGGCTTCAACAGACACATACGCTAATATTGAACAAGATCAGGATAATTCTGTCTTAGCAAAACTGACCATTCATATTTTAATGAAATATTACAGTGTTTATTATAAATTATTTATCACTGCGCATCATCATCATTATTCTATTGTTTAAAATAAGCATATGTCCTCATAGTCTTTCATCAAAAACATTAACGTCCCCTTCAATTCACCATGACTTCTCTGATGACGTGTGAGCGAGGGCTGGCCAGTAAAGTCAGACCTTCAATCCTTCTCACATGAAACAATCACAGTCAACACTTTCTACAATCCATTCGTTTCCCAATGGACAAAACCAAGCCAAGCCCTACTTTTCAAAAAGCTGTTTCACGTCATAATAAGGAACAAAAGACACTCGAAATTTCCATTTCATGGTTTATATATGCTACATTTGACATATTGCTAAATGTGTATTTACAGTGGGTACGGAAAGTATTCAGACCCCCTTAAATTTTTCACTCTTTGTTATATTGCAGCCATTTGCTAAAATCATTTTAAGTTCATTTTTTTTTCCCTCAATGTACACACAGCACCCCATATTGACAGAAAAACACAGAATTGTTGACATTTTTGCAGATTTATTAAAAAAGAAAAACTGAAATATCACATGGTCCTAAGTATTCAGACCCTTTGCTCAGTATTTAGTAGAAGCACCCTTTTGATTTAATACAGCCATGAGTCTTTTTGGGAAAGATGCAACAAGTTTATTTGGGGATCCTCTGCCATTCCTCCTTGCAGATCCTCTCCAGTTCTGTCAGGTTGGATGGTAAACGTTGGTGGACAGCCATTTTTAGGTCTCTCCAGAGATGCTCAATTGGGTTTAAGTCAGGGCTCTGGCCGGGCCATTCAAGAACAGTCACGGAGTTGTTGTGAAGCCACTACTTCGTTATTTTAGCTGTGTGCTTAGGGTCATTGTCTTGTTGGAAGGTAAACCTTCAGCCCAGTCTGAGGTCCTGAGCACTCTGGAGAAGGTTTTCGTCCAGGATATCCCTGTACTTGGCCGCATTCATCTTTCCCTCGATTGCAACCAGTCGTCCTGTCCCTGCAGCTGAAAAACACCCCCACAGCATGATGCTGCCACCACCATGCTTCACTGTTGGGACTGTATTGGACAGGTGATGAGCAGTGCCTGGTTTTCTCCACACATACCGCTTAGAATTAAGGCCAAAAAGTTCTATCTTGGTCTCATCAGACCAGAGAATCCTTCAGGTGTTTTTTAGCAAACTCCATGCGGGCTTTCATGTGTCTTGCACTGAGGAGAGGCTTCCGCCGGGCCACTCTGACATAAAGCCCCGACTGGTGGAGGGCTGCAGTGATGGTTGACTTTCTACAACTTTCTCCCATCTCCCGAATGCATCTCTGGAGCTCAGCCACAGTGATCTTTGGGTTCTTCTTTACGTCTCTCACCAAGGCTCTTCTCCCCCGATAGCTCAGTTTGGCCGGACGGCCAGCTCTAGGAAGGGTTCTGGTCGTCCCAAACGTCTTCCATTTAAGGATTATGGAGGCCACTGTGCTCTTAGGAACCTTAAGTGCAGCAGAATTTTTTTTTTGTAACCTTGGCCAGATCTGTGCCTTGCCACAATTCTGTCTCTGAGCTCTTCAGGCAGTTCCTTTGACCTCATGATTCTCATTTGCTCTGACATGCACTGTGAGCTGTAAGGTCTTATATAGACAGGTGTGTGGCTTTCCTAATCAAGTCCAATCAGTATAATCAAACACAGCTGGACTCAAATGAAGGTGTAGAACCATCTCAAGGATGATCAGAAGAAATGGACAGCACCTGAGTTAAATATATGAGTGTCACAGCAAAGGGTCTGAATACTTAGGACCATGTGATATTTCAGTTTTTCTTTTTTAATAAATCTGCAAAAATGTCAACAATTCTGTGTTTTTCTGTCAATATGGGGTGCTGTGTGTACATTAATGAGGAAAAAAAATTAACTTAAATGATTTTAGCAAATGGCTGCAATATAACAAAGAGTGAAAAATTTAAGGGGGTCTGAATACTTTCCGTACCCACTGTATTACTAAAACTCAAATTCTCTATGGAGGCAATGAATGGGATTTTTACTTTACAGTAGCTTTAACTGAGCTGTTTGTCAAGAGACAAAGTGTCCAACGTGAAAGCAACCACAGCAAATGAAGGACTAAAGTGTGTCTGTACAAAACTCACTGCCAAGATATTCCAGTTGGCTTTACAGTCCCATTATATATTGCCAAAGATTTTCAGAAAGTGCAATACGTTCTTCTGTTCTCACTAAAAATGTTAATGTGAGTGTTTGTGGTTTTGATTGATAGTTTGATGAATGTGTTACAACTGTTATGTAATTCAAATACTTTTTTTTTAAATATGCATTTTAAATAAAGTCCAAAAAGAAATGGTCTTTTACAGTTATATAACATTAATAACGTGCCTACAAACATTAAACAATTCTTCTTCTTCTTTTTTATTTATTCAAATACATTTGTTTATAATGAGGCTTTCGAATAACTCAGTATTAAGGAACCAATTAGTGATCTGAAAAGCATAATGTTAAAAAAAATATTTTAAAAAAGGTGTAATTTGAGCATATTTACTTTTTGGTTGTTATTATTTGGTATCATTTGTATTAAATGTATAGTGCAATAAGTTATTTTTTGTATTGATGGGCACATATTTACAAACCCAGGGCCAGGCTGCATTATTGTGCACACAATTGAGTGTAAAACTGTAGTGTTTTGTTGTGTAAAGTGAGACAAAAGCTCATAAGTGGCATGCAGAGTGTTTGTTCTGCGCTCGGCTTCCTCCAGGGTGAGCGGAGATACTTTCAGCTGCAGGCTGCCTGACTTCACATAGCTGTCAAATGTGTCCCGTGAGAGCGACACTTCTGACATCTCCCCGCTGTCTCTGGATGGCTCCTCGACTCCACTTTTACCTCCTTCCCCCCCTCGCTCCTCTCTCTTCCTCCCTCGCTCCTCTCTCTTCCCCCTCGCTCCTCTCTCTTCCCCCTCGCTCCTCTCTCTTCCCCCTCGCTCCTCTCTCTTCCTCCTCGCTCCTCTCTCTTCCTCCCTCGCTCCTCTCTCTTCCTCCCTCGCTCCTCTCTCTTCCTCCCTCGCTCCTCTCTCTTCCCCCCTCGCTCCTCTCTCTTCCTCCTCGCTCCTCTCTCTTCCTCCCTCGCTCCTCTCTCTTCCTCCTCGCTCCTCTCTCTTCCCCCTCGCTCCTCTCTCTTCCTCCTCGCTCCTCTCTCTTCCCCCTCGCTCCTCTCTCTTCCTCCTCGCTCCTCTCTCTTCCTCCCTCGCTCCTCTCTCTTCCCCCTCGCTCCTCTCTCTTCTTCGCTCCTCTCTCTTCCCCTCGCTCCTCTCTCTTCCCCCTCGCTCCTCTCTCTTCCCCCTCGCTCCTCTCTCTTCCTCCTCGCTCCTCTCTCTTCCCCCTCGCTCCTCTCTCTTCCTCCTCGCTCCTCTCTCTTCCTCCTCGCTCCTCTCTCTTCCCCCCTCGCTCCTCTCTCTTCCTCCTCGCTCCTCTCTCTTCCCCCTCGCTCCTCTCTCTTCCTCCTCGCTCCTCTCTCTTCCCCCTCGCTCCTCTCTCTTCCTCCTCGCTCCTCTCTCTTCTTCCTCCCTCGCTCCTCTCTCTTCCCCCCTCGCTCCTCTCTCTTCCTCCTCGCTCCTCTCTCTTCCCCTCTCGCTCCTCTCTCTTCCCCCTCGCTCCTCTCTCTTCCCCCTCGCTCCTCTCTCTTCCTCCTCGCTCCTCTCTCTTCCCCCTCGCTCCTCTCTCTTCCCCTCGCTCCTCTCTCTTCCTCGCTCCTCTCTCTTCCTCCTCGCTCCTCTCTCTTCCTCCCTCGCTCCTCTCTCTTCCTCCTCGCTCCTCTCTCTCCTCGCTCCTCTCTCTTCCTCCCTCGCTCCTCTCTCTTCCCCCCTCGCTCCTCTCTCTTCCCCCTCGCTCCTCTCTCTTCCTCCCTCGCTCCTCTCTCTTCCTCCTCGCTCCTCTCCTCTCTCTTCCCTCGCTCCTCTCTCTTCCCCCTCGCTCCTCTCTCTTCCTCCTCGCTCCTCTCTCTTCCTCGCTCCTCTCTCTTCCTCCCTCGCTCCTCTCTCTTCCTCCCTCGCTCCTCTCTCTTCCTCCCTCGCTCCTCTCTTCCTCCTCGCTCCTCTCTCTTCCTCCTCGCTCCTCTCTCTTCCTCTTCGCTCCTCTCTCTTCCTCCCTCGCTCCTCTCTCTTCCTCCTCGCTCCTCTCTCTTCCCCCTCGCTCCTCTCTCTTCCTCCCTCGCTCCTCTCTCTTCCTCCTCGCTCCTCTCTCTTCCTCCTCGCTCCTCTCTCTTCCTCCTCGCTCCTCTCTCTTCCTCCTCGCTCCTCTCTCTTCCTCCCTCGCTCCTCTCTCTTCCTCCTCGCTCCTCTCTCTTCCTCCTCGCTCCTCTCTCTTCCTCCTCGCTCCTCTCTCTTCCTCCTCGCTCCTCTCTCTTCCTCCCTCGCTCCTCTCTCTTCCTCCTCGCTCCTCTCTCTTCCTCCTCTGACATCTCTGACCGTTTTAGTTTCAACCCCATGTGTGTGTTTTATATTGTATACATTAAATACATTAGATTTGACTCTGACCCATACAGATTTAATTTTTTTCTGGCTAAAATATATTTTAATATATGCCATATATATTTTGAAAACATTAAAGCTCAATTAAATATATTTTTAATTTGAAAATATATTTAGGTTCAACCTTAATATATCAAAGTATATTTCAAAATGTATTTCAGGGTCGAGAAAATACATTTCCAGTCTTACAGTAACTGATATTTAGGCTAAATGAAAACGTGGATGGAAGAGCCTACTAGAAGTCAATTTAATAATTTTATAATATTTAATTTTTTATATATTGCTTTTATTTTTTTGGAACATCGTCAAGTATGTTCCATGCTGATTTTTATTAAAATGTGTTGTATGTTCACACGTATCATAGACAACAAATAAGGTTTTTCTGACATATGTGAATGTATTTTATTGGACAGAAATGTATGGTGGGCAAAATACATTTTCAAATGCTTTTAAAATAAATATTTATATTTTTAAAACAAATTGTAAAAAAAAAAAAAAAAACTGTCAAAAATATATTCATAGACAAGAAAAATTGTCATTTTTTCACTGTGTATAAAGTATAAATGACCACTTCAAGAGAAGGATGTTTTTTTTTTTTTTTTTTTTACTAAACTGAACCAGCACAGAATGGTGTTTTTGCATCTCTCTGCTGGAAATACACTACAAGAGATGCAAAGAAAGCGATGTGCTTGCTGAAGGCCACTTCTTTAGAGACAAACAGCATTGAAAATACACTCACTGCTCTGTTTGCAGGGCATCAGTTGTGCTTGTTGGCAAGGTGAGTTAGAAAACACTCACGCAACCGACGCTGGATAGCTTTCAAAGCAAACCCCAGGCTACTGTTTTCAAGCAGAATCCGAGTTCAGAAAATAACTTCTGCACAAATGAATTGATCCAAAATGTGATCTAGTGTGAAATGCCTCTAGATCAGTGTTGGGATGTTTGTGTGACGCATGTAGTCATATGTTTGTCATTATTTCTGCAGTGCGGATGCCGTCCTCACAGAGCTGCTTTCTTTTCTCTCTCTCTCTCTCTCTCTCTCTCTCTCTCTCTGCTGCATGATCAATATGAGTGCGGAAGGAGACGTGGTGGGACCTGTCTGTCAGGCGCCAACACCAAATAAAGCCAAAATGAAAAAAAAGCCCTGTAGATCAAGTCAATAAGAATGAGAGAAGCAGAGAAAGACAGAGAGAGACAAATGAAGCATGTTGTTGTGGCGGCAGTAGAGAAATACATCAAGATAAAGTGATTGTATAAGCTGCAGCTTAAGGTTTAGAGTTCTATACATGATATCGCTTCGAGTCCTTTTTTGAAACAAAGACACCCTGGATGGATTTTCTCCATGGAGAAAAGCATAAACCTTTTAATACAGACCTACAGTATTAAGAGCTTAGGTTGTGAAGCAATGACAGAAAACTGCTGTAGAAACTGCAAATGTAATTTTAAGTTCATTTTTTAAAATCATCTTTATCATGTTTTTTTTTTTCCTAAAATGTTAAAACTTTGTTTTATTTAAATGAGTTGACCTATGGTCAATAGTATACTGTACTGGATGACTTGGTGCTGTCATTGACAATTAAAAAAGTACATTAGATAGTTTTGCACCTTTGTTTAAATTTCAAAAATTAATTTGCTTCAAGTTGATGTAAAGTTGTGATTCAGGGCTTGCTGGTTTGGATCAAATCTCAAATTCTCTTTTGAATAATTTTTTGACTTGCATATAAAGATGATGTAAAAATTACTTACAGACCCACAGAATTTTGACACTGACCATATTTTTTTTAAATTTGCTAATTAATTTTAACCTTACGGTAAACATAGTGAGTGTAATAAATAATGTTTTTCATATGTACTGTGAGATCTGAGCGATCAGAATGATCCAGTTCCTAAACAAACTTTTATAAATCGTGATTGTTTGAATGCAGCTCCATCATAAACGTCCAGGTGTTTGTGAAAGCCCGACTTAAACAACAGCTGAAAGAGTTTGAAAAGAAGCTTTGAGCACTGAGCAGCAAACAGCCTCTGAGAGCTCTGGGATGGCATTATGCAGACAGTTAACCCTGCTGACACCAGAGATGAGACGCTTTCCTCTCAGGACGGGGTCTGATCCCACTCTTCACATCCAGAGACAGAGCAGATCATTAACATTAGCATCCACTAATACAGTCCTGATCTTCTCTCTCACTGTCATACCACACCAGCAGTCCAACGACTCGACACACATGACAGAATTCATGTTTTTCATTATCTTAAAAATATAAATGTTCACTAAAATGCATGAAATTATATCTCCATTTGTGTTATTGCAGACTTTTGATGACTTTACTATTATTCTAAAATGTGGAAAACAGTTGTTAATTAATAAAACAACTATGACTGTTGTTATTGTTAAAAGCCTGATTGACTGTAGTGTTGCTCTGGCATATGCAGTACACACACACACACACACACACACACACATAAAGATGTACCTGTGAAGCAGACGGGACACTTGAAGATGCCGCCCATGCCCTCAAAGCTGTGCTCGATGAGGTGACACTGCAGTTTCGCTGGAGAGTCGAAGGTTTGACTGCATAGTTTACATTCATGAATGAGACCTTCCTCTGGGAAACGACAGAAAAACACAAACACAAGCCTGTGTCACTGGAAACGTCACAATGATTCAAAGATTCACAAAGCAAGCACACTATCCCCCAGTTTCATAGACAAGGCTTAAGCCAAGTCCAGACTAAAATGCATGTCTGAGCTATTTCAACTGAAAGAAACTTGCACTTGAGGGATCTTAAAATATGTCAGATTTATTGTTTTGCCTCCAGATGCACACCAGTAATGTTTTTATCTAAGGCATATTTATAAAATCTACTTAAATGTCCTAATTGAACTATGGCCTAATCCTGGCTTAACCTAAGCCCTGTCTGTGAAACCAGGCCTATATGATTTGCAGTATATTTTAAGCATTCATATTAAATTCTCTTCTTATAAAACATGGTTAAGAATAAACATGAGACACTGAAACATCATTAGTTGTTCATTATTTAAATAGTCATGTCTGTCATCTGTACTTTTAGAAGATGGCAATATGATTAATAATTTACAGGATTTGAAACAAAGATTTGTATATTTGTAAAAGTATATACTTAATTACCAACAAACACACAAACAAAAAACAAAATAAATAAAATAATAATAATTAATAATAACTTTGTACCACAATGTAATATGGTCCAAATATTATAAATGATATTTTTTTCTTTGAATTAAATTAGTATTTTTTCCCTCATGAATTCACACTAAAACTGAGTCATTATGTATATTGTCTGTCCAGGATAAATAAGATACAATCTTAAGAAAAGTCTGTTAAGAAAAGATGTTCACTGGTGTTTTGAATTATGCATCAAATTGTTTCTGTTTTAGGGTTAAAGGAAATTGTCACGCGTCCAACAAGGAAGACGATGAAGACAAAGATAATCTAATAACAGATATATATATATTTATTCCAAGAAGGCAGAGACACAGGGTAAACACAACATCAACATTCAATACCGGACGAGGGAGAACCGAACAGGGGTGCGTTTCCCAAAAGCATCGTTAGCTAACTATGGTGGTAAGTCCCATTGAGCTCTATTGGTAACGACGGAACTTGCACCCCAGGCTAGAACTAAAGTAGGGTAGTTAACGAGGGACAGTCAGGTGCTGAGAGTTAACTGATAATTGATTAATGAACTAATACACTAATGACAACAGGAACAGAACCAAATATGGGCAAACAGGAAGGGAATACAGGCAGACCGCAAAACATGAGTCCAACAGGTTGTGACAGAAATATCTGTAAACTTAACATTAAAAGGTGCTGGGAATTTTCAGCATTAAAAAATAATAATAATAATAATTCTTACAGTGTAATGCAATTTTGAAAAAAAAAAAAAAATAATAATAAAAAAAATGTACAGTGGGCATTTCACCAGGGAACAAATGTCAGGGATCAAGGTCGAATCACCATTTAATGTTGTTTTTATTTACCAAATTTAATCACAGTTGATATCGTGTTTGATACCAACGTTTCACCGTCTTACCTTTCAGTGTTGGTAAATTAAGCACATGCGTCTACGTTGTATTATCATTTAATTAATTATTGATTTAGCAAACAAAGTCAACATTAATATCACAACATTATTTTACATATTTTTGAATGAGTTTCTTTTACACTCTG
Organism: Schizothorax lantsangensis; assembly: GCA_027422415.1. Lineage (NCBI taxonomy): Eukaryota > Metazoa > Chordata > Actinopteri > Cypriniformes > Cyprinidae > Schizothorax > Schizothorax lantsangensis. The sequence continues at coordinate 3,959,276 of CM049845.1, forward strand.
CACAACTGTAAACTCAATTACATTCTAACCTAGTCATAGCCTTTCAATTGGATCAACATATGACAATACTGACTAAATCACTGATTTACTGTACATACTGTATGTCATGTTTTACTTGTAAAGCTACAATGTGATCAAATGAGACTCCCTGGAATAATTATAAGGGGAAAATAAGCTGTGTTAAAAGCACAATACAGTGGAGTGGATGGGTGATTTCAGAGCTGGTCTGATCTTGAAGGTCTGTGTGGGCATGTGTTTGCACTGCCACATGAGAACAGCTGCAGCCCATCAAACCCCAGAGGAGCTGTTAGCACAGGTGGCCACAGATGGCATTTAGCATAGAGTGAACTGTGACAGGATCTTCAAACGCACCCAAACACAATACCAGACTGATGAAAACACACATAAAACTTCATTTTTACAGATTTCTTTTTTTTTTCTTTATGTGAGTGCCTGTGCAAAAGTCCCCTTCACGATGCTGGGTGTTGTGGGTGACTGCCAGGGCATTGCTGGGAGGTTATGTTGTCTGCATGGCTGCTTACTGGCCCAATTCAATAGAGCCAACCTCTAAGACGATATTATGGTCTCTAGATATCAGTGTAACTGTACTGGCATTTGTTTTTGCCTTATTGCTCAAATAAGCCATACCAAGAGGAACACATTTACATCAGTTGTCTTTGATACCGCTCATCTGCACGGATGAAGCTAATGGTTTAACGTACATCTCATGGTTGCTCAATGGGATCAATGATAGGCTATAAGAAGAAATATATGAAGATTCTTATTTTCACCAAGGCAAGAAATACAGTCAAACCTTTAATATTATAAACAATATATATAGTATATTTTAAATATTACTATTACATATATAACATATTGTAACGATTTTCCACTGAAGGTGAGTTGTGATGAACTCAAATGCAGTTTATTAAAAATCCAACAGTGAGCAAAACATGAACAACGCTTGACATGAACAGACTCACCAACAGAGGGTTACACAAACAATACTCGACAAGAGACAATGACAACATGAGGGCTATAAATACTAAACAATAAGGGTCACATGACATAAACCAACAAATGAGGAACATGACTAAAACAACCAATCAGAACATGACACCAATAGCAGGATCACATGAGGGTAAAGCAACCACACGACAAACCAGGAAACAGGACTAAACTACAAAATAAAATACATGAAACAAAACCCAAAACATGGGTTATTAACTGTTTTCTATTTAGCACATTTTTTTTAATATTTTGTTACTTTTGATTACTTTTTAATATTTGAAAAATAAATAAAAATTTGTCACAATGCATTCTGGGATTGGCTGATATGCAATGGATACATGTGATGCTGCAGCTATACAGCGACCTGAGAACAGCTCACTGAGGGAGTCGTGCATCTATTAATACATAATGAGCCAAATTAACAGTGATTAAAGCTCTGGGAATTAAACACAGACTCCTCCTCCTGTGTGCATGATTTCCCTCATGAGTTCTGCAGCTCACGCGGGACCACCCTGTGTTTATTCATTTAACGGTGAAAATAGTGTAGGAGGACTTTATAGAGGAAACTTTATCAAATCAAACACTGATGATTAATGATGAGCTATACTTGATTTATGAATGCTGCAGTGTCTCTGCGTGTGATCTGCATGTAAGATTGACATCTCACGTCTAATGAAGACAAAGGGGAGAAAAGCATCTTGAGTTGTCTTCAGTCAAAGAATCATTTGTCCAGGACATCATTTTTCTCACACACTGAACATGAAATAATGTGATTTACTCCCACGTTCTCCTTCTCAAATTAGTGGAGATGCTCTAGGTGTGTGTTTACTGGGACCAAAAGACCATCAGCATTATAAGCATATTGTCAATGTAGAGTAGGAGGATGAATTTTAATACATTAATTACCTTAGATTCAGTGGCATGAAGTCATGAATTCTTATGACAACCATAGATTTGTGAGGAAAGCAGAATTCTCACAGTTCACGATTGGGATATTTGCCAAATAAAAGACTTTATTTATTTATTTTTTATTCCTAGTGTTGATGCTTGTATACAGAGCTGGGTAGATTACTTACAAATTGTAATCTGTTACTAATTGCAAATTACATGACAAAAATTGTAGTTAATTTGAATCCATTACACATTTCAGGTAAAATAATCGGACTACTTTTAGATTATTTTTGACTTATCTCATTTTTCACATTGATTTAAATAGGATAATCTTGTACTATATTGATATATAAATACAAAGAGTTAGAAAATATATTCCATTTGTTATTATCAACAACATGAAATACATTAAACATTATATTATGTGAAGGTTTCCCAAACTGGGCTTGTGAAGGAACTGCAGAGGTTTAATTGAAAAGGTACCAATTAATTAAATCATAAAAAATAAAACAATTTTAAAATGAATCAAAATAAAACATTTACTGAAAAAAATAAATATTTTATTTGCTTACCTGCATGTCATATATGTATGAATTGCTGTGAGATAACGTTGTTTTTTGTAGCTCAAAATTAGACCGTGCGCATTCTGACTCATTTTGCCAGCACGGGTTATATATATATATTAGAGCACCCTCACTAATTTAAGAAGCACCCTCTGTGATTTGATTCTGGAGCCGGGAATGCGCACGGTCTAATTTTGAGCTACAAACAAAACAAAAAAAAAAACAAGGCAATTCATACATATTTTACGAGGTGGCTAATTCATACGACCTCACTTGTACGATTTAGTACGATTTGTCTAAACCCCACTGACGGGTAGGTTTAGGGCCGGGGTTAGGTGTAGGTCATTCGTACAAATTCATACGAATTGGCAACTCGTAAAATACGTACAATTTAGCAAAAATCGTATGAATTCGTACAAATTAGCCACCTTGTAAAATATGTACGAATTGCCGTGAGATCGGGCTGAAAAAAACAAGTGAAAAATGTCAGTTTTGGTCTTTGAGGTGAAATTTGAGGTTTTCACCTCTTCTAGCGATCCCAATGCTCCAAATAGCCTAGTAATTAAACATCTAAAATGAACTTTATTTGTACGTTTTCTGAGAGGAGTACCTTTTTCTCTGCTCACTTCTGGATGACTGCTGCTGCTCACTACGAGTAAGTCTATTGTTGCAAAGCACAGCATTCCAGCTTTGTGAATATTTATATCGAATTCTCCATGACATGAGTCCAAACCAGTGAAATTTGATTTTTAAACCCATGCTGATGAAAACAAAAGGATCGCACCACTGACTGACATTCCCTATAAAGTATATTATTGCGAAATATGGCTTGGCAAGATTCACACAAGCATAATGTTGTCTTACATGAACGTTTAGTTAATGGTTGGGGGAAAGTCTGATGTGTAACATTATATTGGATCCGTGCATTAGGTCTTAATAGATCTGTCTCAATGTTAATCAAACATTAAAAGAAAAGACAGAATCACTCGTTGCTCTTGATTAAACTACTGTTTATTTGCATTTTTGTTCTTGTTTTTAATAACAACGATAAAATAAAAAATAGCTATATTAATAATTATATAGTAATTATTTTAAAGAAAAGAATAGGAGGTAACTCGTTACTTCTCAGAATCAACTCTGCTGACTCTATCGCCTTCAAACTCATCATTTGCTCAGTCATTTTTTGTCCGATTCCAACAAATCATATATCAGTTTGAAGGTATTTTAATGGAGAATGTGAAAATAAAAAGACATAATTTTGGAAGATTACGGACTCATTTGCCAGCACTGGTCACACACACATATGCTCCCTTTCTAATCACTGAAAGGCTGTCATTCATCTTAGTTCATCACGATCTCAAAAACTTATGTTATAATTAATGAAGTTCTCTACGCTGCACAGTGAATCTCTTATTTACATCGCGTCTACACTTAATGAGATTATTCGTACGGAACATAACACCTGAACAAAAAACTCCGGCAATTTAAGCGGTAAGTGGATTCTATCTTAAACGCCTCTGATTTGCTGTTAGGCTCAATAAATCAACAGATATGTCTGTGATTGGATACAATGCTCAAAGCTGCAAAAACACGTTGAAATAGAAGCCGATCTCCAGAGTGGAAACCATAAAGCGCTGGATAGTCTGCCAAATCTGCAATACAATGCCATTATTACAGCTTTAGCTGAGGGTGCTTTTGATTTCGTTTGAGGGTGCTTAGCACCCTCAAGCACCCCCGTAGAACCGGGCCTGTCTGCATGTATATGCAGTGATATGGTCATCAAAATCTGCTTTGCCAGCATGCAGCTTTTTTACATTTATATTACAATTTTAATTGAACTGAGTTGCGTTCGTTTTAAAGGGCTAGTTCCTCCAGAAATTAAAATTCTGTCAATTATTTACTCTCCCCAAGTTGTTCCAAACCTGTGTGAGTTGCTGGTCCCCATTAACTTCCATAAAAATACTATGAAAGTCAATGGGGACCAGAAACTGTTCGGATGCCAACATTCTTCAAAATAACTTCTGTTGTGTTTAACAGAAGAGAAAATCTCATACAGGTTTGGAATGATATGAGGGTGAGTAAATGAGGACACAATGTTCATCCTTTGGGTGAACTATCCCTTTAAATGCAGTTTTCACTCTCTTTCAGTGTGCATGTGGCCAAGATGAAGTACACTGCTTCATTTGGAAACCTTTTGGTGCCAAACATTTAGACCTAATTTAAATATATCTCCTGCTTGCATACAAAACCAGATATACGTAAAGCCAAGCATTAGCATAATTTCTGAGCACACAAGCTTTGCTGTAATACACCAAATAAGCATTTCACACACTCTTTCTTTCCTCGTCTCTCAGTGTGTCTCCGTCAGTTTGTCGGCCGCTCCATGAGCCGCTCACACCAGGAGAGAGAAAGTTCATTAGCTCAGCTAAATCAGAATTAGTCCCTTCATTCTGACGGCCTGAACTTCATTAGACGGCCCTTCACAATACAGCAGGGAGACGTGATGAATCAACGTGGGACGATATCTTGCCTCACACAGCAGATTCATACTTCCTCCACACCGCCCGCCCTTTCTCTCTCACTGTCTGCTTCTCTCTCAGTTCAGCTATTCTGATGTTTTCATTGAAATCGAGAATAATTGCTCAGAAATGAGAAGCAAGACATGTGTACATAATTACACGAATGAAAGCCACATGCCTGCAGAGCTGACATCAGTCCTGCATCAAACATGTTCAATAAAAGCCGCTTGGACTCTCGGGAACATTTGCTGCATCAGTCACGGGACAAAAACGTGAAGGTTTGAGGAGTTCAGACAAAAGAGCCGCGTGCAAATCACAGATTTCTCTCACGTAACTATCACTGCATCTATAAATGATTTAAATTCTGTCTCCTCCACATGTAGATGATAATAACCATACAAAACCAGAAATGTCTGCAGCACAGGGCTGATTTCTTCTTTGGCTCGCGTGTTCCTGTAGCCGCCCCACTGATGCCTGTTGCCATAGTTTCACAATTCAAAAGAGGCAAGAGCACCAATCAGATAAAGAACAGGACACAATTAGCAAACAAATCAGATTGTTGTGCAGCATGCCAAATGAATGAGACGGCACGGAGGAGCAGGTCCTGTGAGATTACACCCCGGATATCAAACAGCATGCATCAGATTGTGTCGTGCTATAGAACATGCAGAGATACAGCGACCTGAAGCAGCCATGTATGAAAATGATTTTATAGCATTATGTGATACATCCCGACTGACTGATTATTCCGTGTGCATAGTTTATGCATTTAAATGAGCAAACATTCAAGTTATTTTACGTTTTCTGTACACATTTCCATTAACCTGATATATGCTTTTCTTGAATAATCACAGCAACAAAAAAATGCTATAGATAAAATAATTTCACTATTGAACCATGAATAATTTAATGGCATAGAGACACAATTCTTACATTTGTGGTGAAGTAATACAGAATTGTAATACATTCAGTAGCAATGCGTCCAAAACTGTATACATGATTCAAACAGGCATGAATAATGACTTCAAATGCAAACGATATCTATTAAATAATTTAACAAGATATTTGTTAGACAGATTATCTAACCCGACCTCAGGAGAAAATATATTTTTATGAGGTATAAGCATAAAGAATATATAAGAATAAATATTGTAAAAGAATAAATAATGGCTTCGCTGCACACCAAATACCTTGCAATATGTGTAATCTAAATAGAATCAACAATTCAACAGTTCTGTGATATCAAGAGAAGGCATTGCAGTTCTTCCGATGAACGTGTTAGATGAGGCTAATGCTTGCCTGCATTGTCTATATCACATGGAGTTCATTCAAAAATCAAAAATGCATTTAAACGGTCACATTTACAGACTGGACAAACATGAAAAATGACAAGAAACATACTTATGCTGTTTCCTTATTAATAGCTAAGCTAGAGTGGAAACTATAATATGTTACAAATTTAAATTACTAATTATAGTTATTTATTAGATGAACCATTTATAATAGATGCTAGACTGTATATATTTCTTATGAATGTATATATTCATAACATATGAAAGGTTTTCAATATATTAACAGTTTTACTTCTATGAACTTGGGGAATTAATGAGAGTGTTCCCTTTTAAATCCTCACAGAACGCATGAAAACAGAAATACTCCAATTCCTCGAAATCACCAACAGATGCTTTCACTAAATTAATAAATGAAAACAAAAGTACAGAAACTCCACGGACCATAAGCACTGCTACACACACAACCATCCAAAGATTAAGGTTAGTTGATGACTAAGGAGGAAGGACATTTTCATTGTAGAGGGCATTTTAATGGACAAAAATGTTTATTTGCAATATGATATAATCAATATTTCTAGGTCCATTTTCCTGGTAGAACATGACTGTAAATTTTAAATGCATACCCTAGTGAAAAATAAATATACTAAAATATATCTGAAATACACAGGGTCTCTTAACTAGTTGCATATTAGCATGCATATTACTAGAATATTAGCCATTTATTAGTAGTAATTAAGCACATATTAATGCCTTATTCTACATCCCTAATCCACCCAATACCTAAACTTAACAACTACCTTACTAACTATTAATAAGCAGCAAATTAGGAATTTATTGAGGGAAAAGTCATAGTTAATAGTGAATAAGTGTTCCCTATTCTAAAGTGTTACCATATATTTTATGCTAAGAATACTACAAATACATTTACATATTTACGTACTTAATAAAAATGCAATTGTACTTTTTGTACACTAAATTGGTATACTTAATGTCTGCTAAATTGGAACAACTAAGTTTGTACTTAACGCGCTTTAATTGTGCGGAAGTACAACTAAAGATATGAAGAATATTTGATTGTGCTAAAGTGGAACTATTGCAAGTATACTTTAGGTACACTTTAAATATCTTGCATTTAAAGACATAAATTATTCAAAGATCATACAGTCCTCATCAATAGTAACACTAAAACACATTTTAGGCTTAATATTAAGAATTGTGCATTGTGCGCAAGTAGTACTCCCAAAAAAGTTTAATATTTTTTTTTATATCAGTAAGTCTTGAGCGATATGGCAGTAAATATGTTAATAGATTTAGACTATACTTAGTATGTATTTTGAATATATTACTTTTTTACTTAGGTATACCTGCTAAAAGCATACAGATGACTTCAAAACTAACATAAGAGAACTAAACGCCCCAAAACTCTTTTGATTTCATGGGGTCTTTAAATAAATACAGTGAAAAAGAATCAATTTAGACTGAATCAAATGCAGCAATGATGTGATGAACAGTATTTTCCTTTTCTTCATGAAGGAAATGTCTGTTGGCATCACATTTACACGAAACTGTGCATGAAAACTCGACTGAAAACTGCAGGGGCTTCCATTAGCGGGGGATTTTGAGGGTAGGCGCCCTTGTGGGAGAATGTGTTGTGTGTGTGTTTGCATTGATGTGTGAGGCGACGCAGGCGAGGGCGAACCCTCGGGCTGCTGTCTGCACCTCACAATCACAAAACTGAGAGACACGCTCCCTCTACGCTTGCAATTATACTCACACACACATACACACTTTTATAGACGAAACACAGGCACAGAAGAAAGACTTCAGTAATTCACTCCCGCTGGATGTGTACTCAGAGCGGCTGACATCTCATCTCAAGGGAAACAGTTCTCTCCGGCCCCCTCGCTTGAGTCAGGGCCGGATTACCCTGGTAAATTCCAGGTGATGGGGTACGTGAAGGGTACACGTGATCAGTATGCCTAATGTGACTCTGATCAGGGTGAGTAATGTGGGCACTGTGAGAGGAACAAGCCGCAAAACATCCAATGCAATGGATCCAACAGCTGCACAAACAAGACTCTCATGGAAATGCTGTCGGTTTATAAAGACGATTGTGTGAATAGCTCCATTTTCCACTCTACAGTCACCCGTTTTCCATATGTGCTCATGAACACGTGTGCTACTTGTCCGGTGAAAAGCCTCAACTCAGATGACTGTTTGCTTTGGAGGAAATCAGCTTCCCCTGACTCCTGCCAGTAGAAAACCAGCTCTGATCTGCTGCCAGACCTGTCAAGAAGACCATGCAGAAGAAAAAAACATACCAATACAAACCGCACTGAGGTGAAAGCACACTGAACTCATGCAGCCTTCCAATAGGGGAAGACAGCTTTTCTATATACAATCTACACTGTCTTAATGCAGCCAGAATTTCACTTGAGCCTAAATGGAGGTGGAAGTATTTTCAAATAACACACTATCTTTAGTATAGAGTCTGTTTAGAAAACTAGGGAAAATAACCAGAACTGTCGAATTTTAAAACGACAGTTCTTGTGCATACAGATTTATGGTAAATGTTAACGCAGTTCAGATGTTCAATTCTTTGGTTGCTGCAGCCCCTATAATTGGAAATTGATTAAATTTGGCAAGTGTACTCAGAATGTCCTGTTCTCCATCTGTACCAAGTTTTGTGCAGTTTGGACACTGTGCTCACAAGATACAGGCCAATTAGCCACTTTGGACCACATCCAAAATTATATATTGGCTCATATCTTCTTAAAAATGAATCAAAATTATTTGAGGCCTTTTGTCAGCCTCATGTGAGTTAACTTCACTAATAACACACAACCATTCCATGTCAACGTTTTGTCACTTGTGCCATACTGCAAATACACATGTGAAATGGAGTAACAAGTAGTTGCAGGAGATGCAACTACTTGTATTTCTTATTCTTCTTCGTCAAGTCTATGGAAGACCATAGATCCATATCATAAAAATTGTGAAATTTGGCAAACTGATAGAGGACAATCTGGACATTAACCACAGCAATTTGGGAGTATCTAACTCAAACCCTCTAGCGCCACCAACAGCTCAAATTTACACTCACGTTTATGCTAATAACATTTGGAACCTAAGGGTTAGAAACAATTTTTCATCCCTTTGATTCCTTGGCTCAAAATGCTTTGATTCATTTGCATCTATCTAATCTTAGTCTAACAAATTTGCAAATAAATCTGAGATATCCAAATCACTACCTTTATTCTTATATATCCAAATGAAACTGAAAACATATTTGTCAAGTTGCCAGACATAACTGAATGTATTGCTGTCCAATTAAACTCAAGGGACAATATTTCTGTATATTGTAATATAGTACATGGTATAATACTTCCATAAAGAGACTCATAAACTCATATTATTTTTTGAAAAGAGACATGGCCATTGTATTCTCAACTGTATAGTCTACATGTGTCATTTGTGCATGGACCTCGATAATTGCTGTTTGCGGCTATATTTCTAACTTGTACTGTAATTACTATTATGGATTTTGTGTGCCGTTGCAGTCCTACACAAAATGCATGGAACTGATGTGGGAGAGCGCTAAAATAGATTAGCTTGTTGGAGTTCTCCTGTTGAAGGTCTGTTGTCAATCCCATGCCCAGCAAACTAACCTCCCACTTAGACTCTTGGAGATGATCTAGTGCCTGCCAGAGGGCCTTAGTGTGTGGGATTTGTGTTTTTTATTTTCTAAGCCCATTTCCTTATTAGGGAAGCTGAGCAAGGGATCACTAATCATTCTCTCAGCACACATGACCAGTGTTGGGAAAGTTATTTTAAAAGCAACACATTACAATATTGCGTTGCTTAGTTACTCTTTATGGAAAGTAATGCATTATGTTATTTTTGTGTTACTTTTTGTCACCTGGACTGGGTTTGCTTATTTGTTTTTTGATAACAAAATACCCAAAAGTTATTTTTTTTGGCAACTGTAAAGGCCCTTTCACATCAAAAGTGAAATTAACCCTTTCCCCGCCAGTGTTATTATATATATATATTTTTTAAGTTGCCAGCCACTGCCAGTATTTTTGATAATTTTCACCTAAATTTAATGGCCCCCATAATTTTTTGTTGTATGAATATCTGAATATGTAATACGTTAAAAGAAAGAACAGAGCCTCTACTTTTAAACAAAAATGCCATTTTATTCTAGCTTCATGCATTCTGTTTTAATAAACACTTGAATATGGGTAAGTTACATTAAAAAAAGCAACATTAAAAAAATAAAAAAAATAAAAAAAGAGAAATCACGTTTTTGTCAAAGACTACGTCCGGATCAGATTCAGATTGATGATCAAAACATAGATGGAATAAATCACTTCCATCAACACATCCAAAGCTTGCACAACCCTCTACCACATTGTCATTTCATTAGGTCATGTTTGGCAGTTTTTATTTATATGCTGTTTAATGCTTGATTGCGTTATTGTACATATGCATCTGCTTACATACACAATCGCTTGTTTCTGCTTCTTCTTCACCGTGTTTTGATCCAAACATTCAGTACTCTTTCAGAAGATGTGTAATAGCACCTTTTCCACTATTGAGACTATTTAGAGTTCCCACTTGAGATCGTGGGAGATTATATGCTGTTGAGTACGTTTAGGGGGGCGATTACACTCTTATCTCCAGTGTTTTAAGTTTGTGAAAGTAGAAACAGATCTGGATATGAAGATATGGGCTGTGTGGAGTAAAACATCCAACTGGCTGTGTTCCTGTAGTGCAGGCACAGGCTCCAAGGTCACCCACATTGGCACCCACATTGGGCTGTTCTCTCATACTGTTGGCTGCATTAAGAGCATTTCACCTGCTCCCGGCATCCCAGCGGTGCGACTTCCTCCCGGGAAACCAGGTGGAGCGTTAAAAAACCTCCACATATGGTGAAGTCAAGCTGCTCGGAGGCTGCTGGGTGTCTGCTGTGGGGATAGCAGCTCCTAAAAGGCCCAGCTGGCTGTTGGAAAAGGGCTTCTACATTACTGCACCCCAGCGGCTGCCTCTTTCTGGAAAGAGGGCTGGCCCACTCGCACCAGAAGGCCATTTTAGACTCCTACTCAACACCCCCCACACGATCTCTCTCACAGACCGACTCTGGATCCAACGGAACATTTGGTCTTCCACTGCTGTTTAATCAAATTCCTCCATCTGGCCGCAGTTTTCCAGCAGAACAGGGTAAGGTGCCTCCAACTGGATATTGTAGAGGGAGCCACAGGCTGCAGACAAAACATATATGTGACCCGTGCTGGCAAGATGAGTCGGAATGCGCACAGACTAATACATGCAAAAAAAGTGAAACATCAGTCAAGTCAATTTAGTCGAATTTGAGGTTTTCATAAAAATGAGTTCATTAAGCTCTTGTTTAGCGATCTCAATGCTCCAAATAGTAATGAAACATCTAAAATTATCTTTATATTGTACGTTTTCTGAGAGGAGTGCCTTTTCTTCTCGCATTGACTGTCATCCGAAGCGCTAACATAAAGGCGCTTCCAACTGCACGCCATCCCGATAAATAGACAGAATTACAGTATTTAAGTATTCACACAAACATAATCTATTATGTCTTAGGTGAACGTTTGGGGAACTATTGGGGAAAAACATCTGATGTGTAACATTATATTAGATCTGTGCATTAAAGCAGGTTTTAATATACTCTATCTGTCTCATTAATGTTAATCTAACAAGAAAAGAAAAGAGGGAATCACTCGCTGCTCTTGATTGAACTGCTTTTGTAATTTTAATAAAACTTTAAAATAATGAATACACTAAATGGATTTTTTTTTTTTTTACATTTGATTATTTGTTTTTCTTATTTGAACGCTTTTATTTAGATGCAAAATGAAAAAGGTAATGCATTATTTTTTTCTTTCTTATATTTGTATACTGTTTTTTTATTTTTTTGAATCTGTTCCCATTTATAACAAAGATAAAATAAAAAAATAGCTATATTGTGATTATTAATACAGTAATTATTATTAAGAAAAAAACTGGAGGAAAAGATGCAATGTTGCTGGTGATTTTGCTTTGGAAATTTCAGAAAGCATTAACTCGATTTTTCTTATAATTGACTTTGCTGCTCTATCAACGGGTGTAGCTCAGACATTTTTCCTCCGATTCCAACCAATCATACATCATTTTGAAGGTCTTTTAACGAGAATGAGAATGTGGAAATAGAAATAACTCACCTTTTGAAAATTTGCTCATTGTGACTCATTTTGCCAGCACGGGCCACATATATGCAGAACAACATAAAGTATATTCAAACATGGGTGACAAATTATAGGAAATTCTCGGGGATCCGGTGGCTCTGTTATGATGTGGGGGGTATTTTGTTGGCATGGGTTGGCTCCACTGGGGATGGGTCATATGTTATGGCCTTCATCATCATCAGATCTCAGCCTAATGGAAGATTTTGGACCAATGTGTTAGACATCATCAAAAGACCAAATGATATATTTTAACACCAAATATTTTTTGGAAGAATGGTGTTACAATCCTTCTGTAGTGTCAATTCCAATGTGTCTGTTTTGGCAGTAAGTGGTGGCAGTAGCTCAGAAACGTTGACTTCAAACTATATTCAATCATTCGTAAAGTGAGTCTACAGTCTTTTTCACACGAGAAATATTTATGTTGCTACCTATGTAGAATAGAGCGTTCCAAACCTGAGGTTTCATCTCAGTTAGGACGCAGCCTTAGAAGGCAGCTGCCCATGTAGGCAGTAAGGCAGCTCACTAGGGTATGGAACTGAGCCAGAGTAAAAATGAGAGCAGACAAAAGGAGATGTCTTTTTTCTGCAGTGTCTCCAGGGCTTCACCCTTGATGTGGCGCATTCATCATCGCGCCTCCAATTTCAGTTATTCAGCGGCTCGTCTGCTTACAGCAGAATTAATTTGAGCTTTAATTACTCTCATCGGTGGAATGCTGATGAAGGCAAGCAAACGGGCAGCTTGGGACGCCGCCGCACTCACTGCACTGCTTTCATACCACCTCAATTCCACACGGACACACGAGCTGGCAAACAACCGGCAGGCTGGCCGCGTCAGGACCCGCGGTCTCAGATACAGCCCAGAGCACAGGAGAGAAGAATCCAATGGCAAACCGTATACGCATGACAGGTATGTAAGTGATTAGACAGACAGCAAAATAAGCCCTGACAGGGTTATCAGAACCTCCGTTTGAACAAGCACCCTAGCAATATGACAAACACACAATAATATTACAATATTTTTTTATGATCCCCTCCCTTATACTTATTTATTTTATCACCCACTTTTGCTGAATGGTCATTTAAATCTTAATCAACATCATAATCAGTTTTTATTACACATGTATAAGGCAACCCAGGCTCATTGGAAATACGTGTCTCTACATACATTTCTGCAACACCATAATTATGTACCTTGCAGCACGTTTCGCGGCAGTTTCAAAGTGAAATGTCCAGAGAGTGGCGCTAAAACACACATTTAATACGTGACCGTGACACGTTTTTATTACGTTGGTACAGGCACGTATTGCAGTGTTTTCATTATGCTGCTTGAGGTACGTTTTGCCGCCATTCATAATTCAAATATCTGGTGAGTGTCACTAAAGATTAAGCTCTATGAAGTTGGAAGTATCCCCTACACCAGGGGTCACCAAGTTCGGTCCTGGAGGGCCGGTGTCCCTGCAGAGTTTAGCTCCAACCCTAATCAAACACACCTGAAGCAGCTAATCAAGGTCTTACTAGGTATACTTGAAACTTCCAGGCAGGTGTGTTGAGGCAAGTTGGAGCTAAACTCTGCAGGACACAGGCCCTCCAGGATCAAGTTTGATGACCCCTGCCCTACACCAAACCCAAACCTAAACCTACCCGAAAGTGTTAACAAATGCAAAAGTAATATAAAAACGTATTCGCTGATGCAGCCATGCTATTTTAACTTCCTTATGCAGATTTGAGCTGTTTTGTTGAACTGTAGTTTGACGGGATTCGTACCGGAGCTCTTCATCACCTGAGTGCAACGCTGTATCGCGTGAGCTACCGAGTAAACTTACTGAGTTAGTAAACTCATACATATGAAGCTGTATATGTGACGACAACGTTCAAAGGTATCAGTTTTCAAATCGTGCAGGATGTTAAAATTGTTTAGAAGTCATAACATACCATTCTGCAAGTAACTGTGAGAAAATAATCAAAACTGTTCCTGTAAGTCATACTTCGTGTGAAAAGGAATAAAAGTTGTCAGAGTTTTACTGCCTCTAGTGTTCATTTCAACTGGAAACTGCAGTGAATCGTACATATAGGTAAGTTTTTTCAGTTTTGCAGAAATGTATGTAGAGACACGTATTTCCAATGAGCCTAGGTTGGTATAAGGATGTGTATGCGTTTTTATCTGAAAGGTTACAAAGGGTCTGGCCAAAGGAACACTCTCAGAAAAAAAGGCACAACCCTAAGGTACGTAACCAAAGGTACAAAAGCTAAAAGGTGCATCATTGAACCTTATTTACCCCTAAATGGTACATATTGGTACTTTAAAGGTACATATTAGGAGTTTAGAAGTGCATACATTAGTACCTTTTGAAAGGGTTCCGCTCCAGTCACAGTTCTGTACATGCTTCCAAAGAACATTTAGGCTACTTGTGTTTTTTTATAGATTACTAAATAATTAGATTAATCAATCTTATTCTTATTCTTATCTGCCTTTTTTTTTTAAGAAATGCATGGATAGTTGTAAGAATGCAATGCAATCTTGTGTTGGTATAAATGGACAGAGGAGTTAAAATAGAGCTCTTCTCCACTTTTGATTGCTGTGAAAAACAGTCTGTTAGTTGACTAAACGATTAGTCAGTTGCACACATTTAAAAAAGTGTTCTAATAGGATGCATTTTATTTTTTCTATTTGAAAACACCTAAACAAAGCCCAACATAAAAGAATGCACAGGGTCGCAAGGTGAATTTGCAAATTCTATTTTTAACTTGGCATTGTGTTTTAACGAGGTTCCTGTAGCTCAAACAGCAGAGCATGGCGCCAGCATCAGCAAGGTCATGGTTTCGATTCCTGGGGTATGCATGAACCTATGAAATGTATACCTTGAATGCAACGCAGTTCACTTTGGGTAAAAGTGTTTGCCAAATTCATAAATGCAATGTAAATGTTAAAAAAACAAGCACAGACTGAATGCAAAAATGTTTGGCCATTAGTAGGGCAAGAAAGATATTAGATAGCCTACAGGCAGTTATTCAACTAACTACAGTGTGTAATAATTATAAGTACAGATTTGTTTCATTTTTTAATTAAAATTATACTCTAGAGCAGAGTTGGCAGGGCAAATATTCCCATTCAAATCCATATAACAAAAATGCAATTAAATGATGTTTATTCTGAACGAATTATGATGTTGATAATATTACATGAAGAAGACTTGTGTGGAGAGCTAATGGTGTCATGTGGACAGAGATGGACTTTGCGCAGGTGGATGTCTGCTCATGGGTGGATGCTCTGACTCCGGCTACAAAAAAACCCTGCTTTAATGAACAGCTGGGTCACCAATGCTTGGCACCTTCATACTTCTTAATGATAATAATCATTACAGCGTAAGCATCTTTCCCCAAAGTCGGCAGAGTTAGCAGACACCGGCAGGCAACGCTGCCATTAAGAAGCGAGAAGAGGAGTCTTCATCAGAGAAGTTCAGATGCTCAAACAAAATGACTCTAATCACTAATGAGATCAAACTGCAATTAACACTTCATGCTCTTAATGATGGGAAATGCTGAGCATGCCACGCTGGTGAACCTTGAAAATGACTAAGTTCGAAATGATTTCCCAAATGAACATATACTTTTTCCACAGTAATGTTTTGTTCGGGGGAATGTTTGTCTAGATACACGTTCCAGTTGATCTGAACATTTTAAGATGAAAGATATTACAACAACAAAGGCCTTCAGAAATTGCAAGGTGCACTATCTATATGCATATGCTTAAATTCAGGTCTAAACCCAATACAAATGTTTTTTGCAGTAATGAGATGGAAAGGGGTGACCTGTCATATTTGTGAAAAGAGTTTTATTGTATGTGTGCAAAGCCTGTGTGTGAATGTTTTCCATGCAAAAAAAGGCAATGATTCATCAATAAATTAAAGTTATTACTTAAATTATTCTAAATTTATAAAAACATACACAAAAATCCTCCAGAAGGCCTTATATATGGTATCTACACACACACACAACATATATGTGCATGCAGCTCCACTGTAAAAGAAATACAACTGTGATTTTTAAATTAAAGAATTTGTTATTAGAAGAATGAGAGTTAGAAGCATGCAGCCATTTTCTTCTTAAATTGTCTACAGATGAGAAAAAAAATATGGTAGATGATTTTGCTAATTCCTACCTAATTAATTTGGATCTGTGTTGGATTAGCAGGATTGGTTTGAGCTCTGATGTTTTGACAACAACCCATGATTCTGTCAACTTGCCGTCAACAACAACAACAATAATAATAATAATAATGAAATGTGTCTAAATATGTCTGCTTAATTATTAAGAAAAAACTAATTGGATAAACCTTTCACATCAACACATAAAACATCTGAGCAACAGAAGCTTGCTCCTTCTGTATCCCCCTCACTGTTCTTCACACAAACCTTTGTCTTGTGAATACAGCTGTCAGTGTGGGCATATCACAGGCCATTATCTGCCCCATCCACATTCATTATAGAAGCTAATGATCTGTTGTCCTCCATGCACCTCAATGAAGGAGGACTACATTAGAAATCTCTCAAGTTAATTAGTAATTAGAAACGTAAAAAATTAATCATAGAAAGAGAGTGTTTCAGGTTTGAGTCTCAAGGTGTGTGTGGGGGGGAGAGGCAATATGGGTAATGAAATGCTGATGGTCCTCTTTCAAGGGCATTTCAACACCATGCAGCTGCTAAACTAATCAATGGAGCTTATTTATTAATTTTGTATATGGGCGTTTCTTCAACTACAGGCACTTTAGGCTCTATATGAACTTTCAAGAAACCACATTTTTAATGTGCAATTTTCATACTAACACTATTCAAATTGTTCAAATGTATAATTATGTTCATAGCGTTGGAAATAATGATGCTGAAAATCACATTACAAACATTTTTGACTAAAATGGATTACTGTTGTCTTGCTATGGGTGACTTCTTAGCTATTATTTTACGTACTGTAAATACATACAATTGAACCATATATTCACACATTTAGCAAACTTTGAAAAAATTAATTGTTTGAAAATTGTGCATAATAAAAATATTTAACTCACCAGGTTATATGATATTACCTTCATTTTTCACCTTCGGTTAATATCTCATATTTTATCTCAAGAATATTTTACACTAACTCTCCTCTGTAATAAATGGGATACTCCACAAAAAAAAAAAATTTTTTTGCATCATTTCTCATCCAAAAATAATCCTATAAAAAAAACAATTAAAGTCTGGGACAAGCTTAAAACAATAAAATCCCTGTCAGAACAGACAAAGAAGGCTGAGCCAATTCAAAATGTGCTAGTGGCTAAGATAACAGGTGAAGAGAGACTTACCAAAATACTGATGTCTACGTATGATGGTGGTGGGGTTTACATAAATAGTATTTGCTTACAATACTGTATGTATATGCATGTACAAAATTTAAACTGATATCAATGTTTGTTACAAGCCAACTGTTCCAACTCAACTTAGCATTAGCATAAAAACAAGCATAATAAAGACTAAGTTGCTTTGATAAATGTTATGGTACAAATGAATATAAAGCTCCATAAGGTATTCAGATGAAGTTCAGCTCAAGATGTTGATTTCTTTTATAAACAGGACAGTTATAAACCGTGGTGCTGGGAGCTGGGAAAGATCTGGCGTGTGTCCCCTGGTTTGAAGCACCTGAATCTTATTAGAACACTCTGGAACATTCCACAGGGTTCCATGACTGCAGCCAGAGGGCATCATGAAGGACTTCAATGAGAGAGTTTACTAATCAGCATCCTGTTCACCAGCAGAGCCCAGGGGGCCAAAGCAATAAAAAAAACAAGAGAAACCAAACTGAGCCAAGAAGCCACAAAAACAGAGACCTCTATCCACAGAATACATATCAAGTCATGTGTTCCTTACATTTCTGCCATAGTCACCACTAATAATCTACTCCTAAATATAATGTAGAAACTAAATGTTTTTTGTAAAGCTGCTTTGCAACGATCGGTATCGTGAGTTAAGTGTTTTTTGCCCTCTTAAGTAGGACTTGAGTGCATCTTTATATGTAAATTCACAATAAATTTTATTGTTTTAAAATGAGGTTAAAGTGTACTGCTGAATTTACTGAGAAACATTTATGGTAAACTTACATATATTTTAATGTAATTTCTGTTCAAACTTATATGTCATCATATGTCACCGACCGTTCTATCTGCCGCGGGAGTTCACGGCCATTGTTATTGTCGCAGTTTACATTCCACCATGTGCAAACGCTAAGGACGCGCTTCGTGAACTGTATAGCGCCATCAGTGAACAACAAACAAACAACCCCGACGGCTTTTTCATCATAGCCGGTGACTTCAACCACGCAAACTTAAAGACAGTTTTGCCAAAGTTCTACCAACATGTAAACTTTGCAACAAGGGGAAACAATACACTGGACTTTGTTTACACAACAGAAGAGAATGCTTACAAGGCTGTACCCTGCCCCCACCTCGGGTACTCAGACCACATCTCTGTTATGCTAATCCAAGAAACTCATCACAATTTGGCCAGAGAATGCTACCTCAACACTACAGGACTGCTTTCAGTGCACAGACTGGAACATGTTTAAAGAGGCGGCCACCTACAACAACCACACAGACCTGCAGGAGTACACTGAAACTGTGACTGCTTACATCAAAAAGTGCATTGATGATGTGACAGCCACCAAGACCATCACCACACGTGCAAACCAAAAGCCGTGGATGACAGCAGAGGTTCGTGGGCTGCTAAAGACCAGAGATGAAGCATTCAGATCAGGAGATAAAGCGGCCCTCAAAACAGCAAGAGCCAATCTGTCCTGTGGCATCAAGAATGCAAAACGGTCATATGCTCAACAAATCAACAATCACTTCACGGACAGCAGAGACACACGGAGCCTGTGGCAAGCCATTCAGACCATCACTGACTACAAGCCCCCGCCACAGGCCTGTGATGATGATCCATCCCTCCCCGATACACTCAACCACTTTTATTCACGGTTTGAAATGCAGAATGACACACCTGCACAAAAACTGCCCACACCTCCCAACGACCAGGCGCTCTGTCTGTCTCCAGCCGATGTAAGGAAGACCCTATCTAGGATTAACCCACGAAAGGCTGCGGGTCCTGACAACATACCTGGCCGTGTACTGAAAGACTGTGCTGCACAGCTGACGGATGTCCTAACAGATATCTTCAATACCTCGCTGAGCCATGCAGTCATCCCCACATGTCTCAAATCCACAACAATCATACCGGTACCAAAGAAATCACCTGTGTCCTGTCTAAACGACTACCGTCCCATAGCACTGACGCCAATCATGATGAAGTGCTTTGAGAGGTTAGTCATGCACAAAATCAAAACCAGCCTCCTCAACACACTCGATCCGCTCCAGTTTGCATACTGTCCAAACCGCTCTATGGACGATGCAATTTCCTCCACCCTCCACCTGGCTCTCACCTACCTAGAAAATAAAGACTCCTATGTTAGAATGCTGTTCATTGACTTCAGCTCGGCATTCAACACAATAATCCCACAACAGCTCATAAATAAACTAAACCTGCTGGGCCTTAACAATTCCCTCTGTAATTGGATCCTGGACTTTTTAACCGGAAGACCCCAGTCAGTCCGTGTTGGCCACAACACCTCGAGCACTACCACACTGAGCACAGGTGCCCCACAAGGCTGTATGCTCAGCCCGCTGCTCTTCACGCTGCTGACCCACGACTGCACTGCCAAGTTCAGCTCCAACCACATCATCAAGTTTGCTGATGACACAACAGTGGTAGGTCTCATCAGCAACAATGATGAAACGCACTACAGAGAGGAAGTGGCACAGCTGGCTGAATGGTGTGGTGCTAACAATCTGTCCCTCAATGTGGAGAAGACAAAGGAGGTTGTGTTGGACTTCAGGAGGAGGAACTCCATTGAGCACCCCCCACTGACCATCGACAGCTCGACTGTGGAGAGAGTCAGCAGCACTAAATTCCTGGGGGTGCACATCACGGAGGATCTCACCTGGACAACCAACACCATGTCACTCTCCAAGAAGGCACAACAGCGCCTACACTTTCTCCGTCGGCTGAAAAGAGCAAGTCTCCCACCACCCAACCTCACCACATTCTACAGGGGCACCATTGAGAGTGTGCTGTCCAGCTGCATCACTGTCTGGTACGGGAACTGCAGTGCTCCTGACCACAAGACACTACAGCGGACAGTGAACACGGCTGCAAAGATCATCTGTGCCTCTCCCATCCATCCTGGACATTTTCCTTGCACGATGCTCCAGCAAAACCAGCAGCATCGTGAAGGACCCCACCCACCCCTCCCACAGTCTCTTCCAGCTCATACTATCAGGAAGACCGGAGCATCAGAGCCCGCTCCGCCAGACTGCTCAACAGCTCACTCTCCTCTATGCGCACTAGACACTTTTCACACACTGCTGTGTGTACACAATCCCACAAAAGACTCTGCAATATATGTATGTTTACATGCTCATGCACTACAAATCAGCTTGCACTGTTCCCCAGCCAGCTGCTTGACTCACAATGTTTCTCTCTGCACATGTACAGTATTTATGTGAAGCATTTTTGTATAGTTTGTATTTTTTATCTTTTATCTTTAGTTGTATAGGGTAAACATTTATATATAGTATACTTAGTCAAATCTGTCAGTAGGTTAGTTGTGTATAGGTTTATAGTGTTTTACTTCATTGTTGTATGTGTGTATTTATGTAGCACTGTGGTCCTGTGAGGCACGACATTTCGTTCCACTGTATGTCCCCACATGTAGCGGAATGACAATAAAGCTCAACTTGACTTGACTTGACTTGATCATTACACATTGTCATTACACATTTTTAATTATTGTTGCAATGCAGTACATTTAAAATATATTAACTTTAAATGTAGTATTTAATAACAAACAAATATATATATATATATATATATATTATAATTTTTTTTTTTTCATTTTCACCATGAATTTCTTTCTGAGTGAAAGGATGTGCTCAAATGAGTGCCTGTTTGGAAATGCCAACAAAATGAGATAGAATATTGTAAAGAAATGCAATTATTTTTATTTGACTGGCATTAATGAAACAAGCATCGATCTGATGATCCAGTTAAATAAAACAGGACACGCTACACACCACAATAAAGGTCATCGACAGTAATGTCTCTCTATTGCTCTGTTTATCCACTTCATTCCTCTTCTTTATTTGGAAGGTTTTCTCCTCTCTCCTTTCAGCATGACATCAGCCCACAGTGCTGCTTCACACAGAGTGGCCTGCTGGACAACAAATGTGCATCCTACACTGCTCCAAGCCTGCACCAACTGCTCTCTGCCATCCACCTCACCCACCTTCCTCTGGCTGGGCCGCCCAGGCCATACGCTCCCCGTGGCGCGCCGGAGCGACACAAGGCTGGATGTGTTTTCTGCTTGAGCTTGAGCCACTGTAATCAGCCACCCCCACCTACGCCACATGCAGGACGCCCATGTGTGACCGTCCTTGAGAAGGAGGCCCACCAACTTGGCAAAAGCTTTAGAGGAGGATGGAAATTTGCCCTTTTTCCTTTTGCCTGATCTCATAAAATCTGAAATATGTTGAGGTTATGCTGACATTTCAAGAGTCACTGGCTGGATCATGCACATGAGTCAAATGAAAGGAAGCCTTTCTACATCTTCAACAAAAGAGTAACCAACTAAACAGCAAATCTGGATTTGGGCCGATCACACTGTGAGTTTCTATCCGCAGGCACTTCAGTGCTCCAGTGGCCAAGATCAGTCCCTACTGTCCAGTTCACACCTACCTCCACTTCCTTACCTTAGCCGATTGCCTTCTGGAAGATGTCTCTGTGGAAATCAGCAATATTAATGACTGTGAATCAAATCTGCCAGGAAAAAAGGCACAAAGCACACCTTTTTATATTTACGAACCACAAGGCCAGGTTACAAGGACCTACTGGCTTTTGTGCTCATGTTTAATGGCATACCATTCTCTACATATTTAGAGTTATCGATGGCAATAAAGCACGGACATGTGCCTAGAAACAACACCCTGAAGAACATAGCACCCGCTCCATTACATAGGCTAATAACACTGACAGCTGAGCGCAGATAACCCTGCGGCCCCCTGTTTCACTGCATCTTTACAGATGGCCATTAACAGGAGAAAGTGTGCCCTTTTTCCAAGGGAAAAAGATATTTAAAGCTTCTCAAATATGGCCTTTGTTTTTTCTCTTTGCAGTTTTGGCACATGCTGGTTTATAGGGAATTACAGTCCAGATTTACACATACTTGATGTGAGACTGCAACAGAATGCGATTCAGCAGAACCAATTGAAAACTGAAAGCTTCTATATTTATTGAGAAAAATGGAACATGCTTCTCTCAAGCAGAGCGGCAATTCTGTTCTGACACATTCTCTATCCATAAAATACAAAAAATCATGAATAGGAATAAATAAAGTAATGAATAAAGAACAGGAGAGAAGATAACCACATAAGACCCTTGACTAAATCTGTTATTTTCCTGAAATACAACATTTCACCCTGAAATTTTGTTCCCTGTGACGTTTTTTTCCAAACACCCAAACTGAATTATTTAACCACATTTAAGTTTTAAAACCCTGTTTTATCCTTGACTATATTCAAGAGTCATATTCCAGTAATAGCATTAAAGCTGTAATAAATAAAAAGATCCAAATGGCAAACAAGTTACATGATCATACTTAACAGCAATACCCAAAAGTGATATTGAAATTTAATTGACAAATGTTTAGCCACTTCTTACAGATCCAATTAAAACAGTCTTACCTAGCATATGATTGGCCACATGGACCTGAATGTCCCATTTACTGTAGAAGACCATCTGACACTTGATGCACTGGTAAGTCTTCTTCTAAACAGTGGGAAAAAAGTAACACAAAACAGAAATTAATAGTGTTGGACAATGATGCTGAAATAAGAAAATACATGTCCCTTATAAATGTGTTTTTGCATCTCCTTTTGGAAACACTTTATTTTGATGGTCCCCCACCAATGAGAGTTAGATGACATGTAGTTGCAAAGTTACTTATAGTCAACAGAATGTCTAAATGGGACCATCAAAATAACCATTATTATGTAAATGGTACAACCCAATAAAAAATCATTACCAACAATAATTATCACTATTAATGTGGCAAATGTACTGAACATGCACTGTATAGGTTTACTATACACCTTACCTCGTCACTTTGGGTTGGGCTAACTCGTGACATGGGGGAGCCATTGGGGGTCCGTAACAAAACAGCTTCTGGTGTTTGGTCTCTGTGCACTGTCTGCAGGTGTGCTTGAAGCTCTGCCTCTGACTCGAATTTCACATTGCAACTGGAACAGCGGGTCTTGGAAACAGAGGGTGATACTGATGAAGACGATGAGGAAGAACAGGCAGTCTTTCCCTTTATAAGACCAGGGCTAAGGCTCTCCCCATGGGTCCATCCAGCAGCAGGACCCATCAAGGTTTGAGCCCCTTGATGCAGCTGCTTCCCTCCATTTACACTCGCACTCTTGCTACCAGCAGCATTGACACATAGCGTGCAAAGACCATATGTCAAACCATTAATGTCAAGTTTCACCAAGTCCTGCTTAGAGTGGAACTCTTTGAGACATGCAGCACACTTGACGACTTTCTGGCTTTGACTGTGTTGAAAAACTGTGGCAGCAGAGCATGCAGTTGGTTGATTCGTGGATGCCACTCCAGTCTTTTGCATGTGAAAGGTGCCGTGGATCTTGAGTTCTAGAGTTGAGGTGACAGTCTGCATACAGACCACACAGCGGAAGCCAGTCAAAGAATTGCGCAAATCGGGATGTATCTGACAATGCTCCAGGAAGTCTTCCTCACTCTGCAGAGGTAATTTACAGATCCGGCAGCTTCCGGTGTCCAGGCTTTTGCTGTGAGTGACCTTGTGTTCTGTAAGAGTAAGTAGTGAAGGGAAGCGCTCTCCACAAATGGGACACATGTAGTGTTTGACAGGCCCTAAGTGCGTTTGCATGTGCTCCCGAAGTCCTCCCTCCGAGAAAAAGGTTCTAGAGCAGACGTTGCATTTGTGGTTTCCTTTGATCATTTCTGCCTTCCTCTTGTGTATAGCACTCTCACCAGGTCGAATGTTATGGTCACGAAGTTGGTGATTGGTTAGGAGAGACTCCATGGTATAAGATGCACCACAGATGTCACAGCTATACATGATCTCTGAGGTATTAAAGTCTTCTTCGCTGCCATCCCGACTGTTATGAGACTCCCCTGCTACAGTTCCTCCATGGCTGTTGGTCAGAAAGACATGTAAGTCTCCATCATCTTTGGCAACTGAATCACCGCTACCGGACGTGGATCCATTGGTGCTGCAATTCTGGGTCTTTCCCTCAAACACACAGTGCTTTTCACGAAGGTGACGTTCTAGCAGATAAACAGCATGGAAGGCTTTGCAGCAAAAGTGACAATTGTACTTCTTGCTATGGGTGGTAATATGACACTGCAGCTCTACTTCGGTGCCAAAGGACTCACCGCAAAAGATGCAACGGTGTGAACAACCCTGATTTTCAAGGTGACTATGTCTGACATGCACTTGAAGGTCAGCTTCATGCCTGAAATCCCAGTTGCAGGAAGTACATCGGAATACCTTTTTCTCATTACTGTGCTTCACCGCAAGATGGAGTTGAGTCGATACTTTAGAGTCAAACACCTCCTGGCAAAGAGTACAGCGAAAAAACAAAAAGGTGTGCATATCCAGAAGGTGCTTCTGCAAGTCATCCACAGATGTGAATTGTTTATCACAGCTCTCACAGATGTAGTATGTGGACATGATGGTGAAATGTACAGTCACGTGTTTCAGAAGAGACTCCTGGTTAGGAAAGTCCTCGTTGCACTGTGAACAGGTTAGCTGTGGCACGACACCATCAAGGTGGGTCTTTAGGTGTGTCTGAAAAAGGTCTAAACTGGTGTACTTAGCACCACACTGGTTACAAATGAACTCACTTGAACATAAGGAAGTGCTGTTCTGTTTGAATAGCGAGGCTTGTTCTACAGCGACTGGAGATGAGGGGCTCAGGACTCGCAGAGATCTTCTCCCATTGTTGATATAATTCAGAGCAAGAGGGATGTTCTTGTGGTTCTCCTTTATGTGCTTGTTAAGCTTTATGACACTGTTAAAAATGGGGGAGTTGGTACAGTAAGAGCAGGAGTAGATCTCCACAATGGGATCTTTTGGAGTGACCGCTAGAGGAGAATCAAACTGTACGCTTCCAGAGTCACAATGCGTCTGTCTGACATGTTCTTCTAGAGTGGCCTCAGTTAAAAATCCCATAAAGCACTTGGGGCAAAAAAATGCATTGCTTTCTTTGGCGACTGGATTAGGAAAGCCATGGGAGCACCGTATGTGCTCTTGCAGAGCATTAAGATCTCCAAGAACCTCTGGGCAGAAATTGCACTGCAGCAGGTCATCGGACAGGTTAGCAAGTACACCCGAAGGATCCTTGGCGTTGTGGATCTGTTTCAGGTGCTCGTTCAAATTGCAAAGGGATGGAAGGATCTCCAAGCAAAATTGGCAGGTATGAGCCTGTTCTGGCTTGTCAACATGTTTGGTCTTAAGATGAATCTGCAGCACAGCAAGGCTTGAGAAAACTTGTTTGTTGCAGTAAATGCAGCTGTATTCGATTTTTGGCTGTTTGGCAGATCGCCCATACATGTTATTATGGGTGGCCCTCTTTCTTCTCCCCCGTGTCTTGGGCACTGCAGAAGCGGCCTCAACCATGATTGAACTGTCAACAGAAAGGTTGGAGTCTGGGGTAGTGCTTGAAACAGAAGTATAACCTACGGGCAACACGGAGGGGCTATTGCTGGACTCTGGGAGTTGGTGGATATCCATGTGAGTGTAGAGCTCCTCTATAGTAGGGAATTGCTCAGAGCAAACAGTGCATGCATTGCTCTTTCCATCTCTCCCATGCACCTGATCGATGTGGCTCAGAAGCGTTCCTTCATCACCGAACGGCTCGTGGCAGTAGATGCACTGCAGACCAGGTTCGAGACTCCCTCCTACAGGAGAAGAGCACTCTGGGTGGCTTTCTGCAATGTGCTTCTGCAGTTCCTCAGGCATGTCAAAACCCTCCTCACAGCGGCTGCATTTGCGCGTCTCTTTTAACCTCCACTCTTGAGGGGACCTTGCATTCGCTCCATCCTTCCCACGTTCATGCACCTGCATGTGTCCGTGAAGTGAGTTGGTGGACAAGAACCCCCGGTGGCACACTGGGCATTTATGGGGCTTGTTGGCAGCGTGTGTTTTCATATGGATCTTTAGATGATCACTGCGTGAGAAAGCAGAGTCACAGTCTCCACAGTGGTACTTTTTGTCACCGGTGTGAAGCTTGATGTGTCGGTCACGGCTGCGCTTGTGCTTGAACAAGCGAGTGCAGTATGTGCAGCTGAAGGGAAGTTTATCTCTGTGACTCTGCTCGTGGCACTTAAGGAAGCTCAGGCGACTGAAGGATTTTGCACAAAACTGGCATGGGTAGGGTAGGCCTGCACCTCCTTCATCCTCACCGTATTCATAGTCATCGACATGGCCTGGAGATGTGTGGTCTTTACTAGATGGCGATGATGCAGGCCAAGAGCAGGATGGGTCATCTTCTATATCAGTTCCATCTGTCAAAAACGACAGAAGATAAGACAGAATGCATTACCTTTATATTGTTTGGTGGTACACAGATGCAACAATATGTACAAATTGTATTTGTGAGAAATCTCTCCATTCAAAATTATATTAGTTTTGGTATGTATTTGCTTGTGTACTAATAATTACTGCTACTCTAAATATCTTTCAAACTATCATCCACCATGAGTTCCTACAGAAAATATATTTGTTTTGCATGTCTGCCTTAATTTCTTTCAGCAAAAAATAGTCATTATGCATTAGTAAAAGACTTGTTTTAGGAACATTAGTAGAGTATGTTGTAGAAAAAATACTTAACTGTTCTTATTTGCATGCAATCTTTTCCCTAAATCTGCTTTGAAACAATGTATATTCTTATGTGTCCTATACAAATAAACCTGACTTTAACACTAAGTTCAGTCATGTGTTTAATCATTTGTTCTGTGCATGAGTGGTTCTAATGTGTTGTGGAGATTTACTTGAAGTATATATCCAATAGTGTTTTAAATCAATTCAAAAGGTGACCAGTCACAGAAATTTCCTCACTTCAATTTAAAAAAGGGCCAAGTTAGTCAACTAATCAACTAGTCAGCTGTTGGACAACACTGAGGTCAACTATTAAGTTTGATATTCGTATATTAAACTCAATAGTTAACATTTGCAAATAGTCACTGCTGGGAATGACAAACTAAAAGGTTTATTATCTTAATTATTTCCATTTAAAGCATCCACCACAGTCATTAATGTGCCATTACAAATTCTGACAAAGTCTGACAATCACTGTCAGACTTGAAAATCCCTGGTGTGAAAAAAGTAATACACCCCATTAAATGTGTAGCTTATATATATATAAATATATATATATATATATATATATATATATATATGAATATATGTATGTGTGTGTGTGTGTGTGTGTGTGTGTGTATGTATATATTTACATTTAGTCATTTAGCAGATGCTTTTATCCAAAGCGACTTACAAATGAGGACAATGGAAGCAATTAAAATCAACAAAAGAGCAATGATATGCAAGTGCTATGACAAGTCTCAGTTAGCCTAACGCAGGTACATGTAGCAAGTTTTTTTTAAATTATATAATAAATAAATAAAAAAACAGACAGAATAGAAAAAGAATAGAGAAGCTAGTGTTAGTTAGTTTTTATTTTTTTTAAGAATAGAATTTGAATAGAGAGTGCTAGAGTTAGAGGGTCAAATAAAGATGGAAGAGATGTGTTTTTAGCTGATTCTTGAAGATGGCTAAGGATTCAGCTGCTCGGATTGAGTTGGGTAGGTCATTCTGCCAGGAGGGAACAGTTAATGTAAAAGTCTGTGAAAGTGATTTTGTGCCTCTTTGGGATGGCACAATAATGCGCCGTTCACTTGCAGAGCGCAAACTTCCAGAGGGCAAATAAGTCTGAAGTAATGAATTTAGGTAAAGGGGTGCAGAGCCAGTGGTGGTTTTGTAGGCAAACATTAATGCCTTGAATTTTATGCGAGCAGCTATTGGTAGCCAGTGCAAATTGATAAACAGAGGTGTCACATACGTGCATTCTTTTCGGCTCATTAAAAAAATTATATTGCATTAATTTTAAAGTTCTGGATTAATTGTAAAGGTTTGATAGAACTGGCTGTAAGACCTGCCATGAGAACATTGCAATAGTCCAGCCTGGACAGAACAAGAGCTTGAACAAGGAGTTGTGAAGCATGTTCTGAAAGAAAGGGCCTGATCTTCCTGATCTTGAATAAAGCAAATCTGCAGGACCGGGTAAGTTTTAGCAATGTGGTCTGAGAAAGTCAGCTGATCTACAATCACAACTCTAAGGTTTCTGGCTGTTATGGTTGATGTGCCTAACTGGATGGTGAAATTGTGATGAAACGATGAGTTTGATGGAACCACAAGCAGCTGTCTTGGCATGGTTGAGTTGAAGGTGATGGTCCTTCATCCAGCAAGAAATGTCTGTTAGACAAGCTGAGATGCGAGCAGCTATATTCGGATCATCAGGATGGAATGAGAGGTAGAGTTGAGTGTCATCAGCATAGCATTGATATGAAAAGCCATGTTTCTGAATGACAGAACATAGTGATGCCATGTAGACAGAGAAGAGAAGTGGTCCAAGAACTGAGCCCTGAGGCACCCCAGTAGCGACTTGGACACCTCTATATAGACACCTGTGTATATATATATATATATATATATATATATATATATATATATATATGTATTAGGACCTAATATTTTCTGGAGTCTGGTGCTGATTTGCTATAGTGTGGTATTCACTCCCAGGTGTCTGTCAGAACAAATAAATTACCTTTTTAAAATAGATGCAGAATAAAAAGCCTTAAACTGCTGAATGTAGTGCACCCACAATATTTCAGTTATTAAATTTTGCATGCGGATCAAGGATCAACCCATGAGCATTCAGGACTGCATTTGGAAGATTATTGTTTAACTAAATAAAAGGTCATAGTTTTGACATCTATTTAGTTTATAATCTGTTGATTTACTATATGAAGGTCTATGCTTAGTGTCCATGTATCCATAAGCAACACATCTGATCAGGGGCAGATGGACATAATGTAACCTAATTATACAGGCCTTATTTAAAACCAACTAGTTTTTCAAACAACCCATCAACCCAACTTTTGTCCATATCCCCTTAAATAACGGAGTGAATTGCCAACCAATAAACTGCCAAGAGGCAGTGCTGAGAAAGAGAAAAACAAGGGGAAATGGCTAGGATTTATGAGACATCTTCAAGCAACCTACTCACATATTCATGTCTCTTCCATTGTTTTTACCTCAGGATCGGCCACGGTAACATGCATTTATGAGCACTTAACCCTTGGCAGCATATCTTCAGGAAACAGATAACAATGCAGGCTGACCTGCTGTTCCTCTAAACACAGCTTTACGCAGCTCAGCCCAAGATACACATTCTGAATAATTCCGCCTGTCCTATTGACCGCACAGTTTGGAACATTCTGCACTAAAAATATGAACAATGTTCAGACAAAATGTTACCACAAATGTGATTCAATGAAATACATAAGCAATGTATTTTTGATCAGCAAACCTCACATGATTTAACGCATTTCAAAATCAGTGTCAGGATTGTCTAGTGCTCACAGACAAGAGTGTGAACACTGACTGATGGGGTCAGAGTCAGGGCAAAAAGACAGCATGTTTTTGTCTCTCTTACTAGTCTTGTTTTTTCCTTCCTTCACTCAGACGAGAAATGTGCAGGACGCTAGCCGCCTGAGTAAATAAAAGCCAGAGTCTCATGGGTCCTCATCCCCGGCTCATGGCAGCGGCCTCTGTGTGCCTGCCAAAGGGGATGCTGGTCCTGAAAACCTACACCCTACAGATGAGGGTCTGTCTTTGTTGGCCTGCCAAAGCCTTCCTGAGCATCACTGTCCAACATCCTGCCACTTCTACAGAGGAAGATCTCCATCTTATGGGCTGACGTTGGTGCAGGGTTTTTTACTGTGTACAGTATGTAGCTCTCAAAGCAACCACTCTACACAGCTGGAAACACTTTTGACATCAGCTTTATGAGTGCTTGGAAATGGAATAATGTACTTTAATAGTTCTGAATAGCTGCGGTTGCTTCATCCAACAGTTAAATAAAGGTGCTCCACCATAATATCACGTTCATATTCAGAGGCGATTCATAGAAAAAGACACACACACACACACACACACACAAAATAACAGTAAAATAAATGATCTTTTAAACATGACAGTCTAGATCTATTTAGGGGCCCTAACCTTAATGCACTAAAAATCATATGGTTTTGTTTTTTATTAAAAAATCTGCAAAAAAAACATATTTATTAGTAAGTAAACTAAAAGATTAACTAACAAAATGTTTCTAGTTTTATCTTTACCCTTTTAACTTTTTTTGCCTTCATCAAAAATTCTACTTTCATATAATAACTAATGTAGCTTTTCTTTAAGGTGAAATTAAGTTGCCAAAATATCACAGCAAAATATATTATAAATATTAATATTATGTTGACCTTAATTAAGTACCATTTTGGTTTGTGTTTAAAGTAGTGGTGTCAAAATTAGCACGTTAACGCGGGAGATTAATATTTTCAGATTAATGCGTTAAAAATATTTAACGCCGTTAACGCAGGGTTGGCCACCCCATTCACAACTGCTGCCTCTGTCTCTTTTTTCTTGAAAAGGATTGTGTTTATTTAGATGCAGAACGTCTTTATGACCACATCAAACGGGAGACGTTTCAGACGCGCGCTCTAACGTCGCCTCCGCACCAGGCGCGAGTCAAACGAGCGCGGAAAAGATACTGTGCTCGTAGCGCGCGCTCTTCAAATACACGCACAAAGGTGCCGGCGCGCGCTGTAGTCTGTATCATTTCATATCAAACAGCGAAAGAACCTACGTGCATGCAATGTCCTAGTTATGCCGTCAGTTAAGGCATGAAGTTACCAAAAAGGCGATTAAAGCTGCCTTAAAACTGTGTGCATGCATGCAATATGTTATATATGCGTCATATTTAAGAACATGCCTCTGAAATGGTTTTCAAAACTTTCCTGAGGCACCCCAGCACTGTCTCCCTCATCTAACACACCTGATTCAACTCGTCAGTTCATTAGAAGATACTTTAAGACCTGAAGTGAGTCAGAAAGCAGCAGCAGCTTTTAAAGCAATAGCAGGCAAATAATAATAACCAGCTGCTGTGATCTCTATTAATCCAAGAACAAAAGAAAAAAAAGAGGAAACCAATAACTTTTATAGCTTTAAGGGGTTCATCTATATTTAATTTAGTGTTTGGTAACTATTCATTTTCTGTATATTTCTACTGAAGGGCACAGTTAGCTAAATATGTCATTTATTATAATGGGTTTATGTGAAGATTGTTTTAAGTTCACTTAAATTAGAAGTTAAGTCTAATAAATGTTAAAATTGATAGCTCTCAATTATACTGTAATGCTGAATGGCTACAGTCAATGATTAAATATTAAGGGGGAAAAACAATTTTATAGAGACATCAGTAGTTCTTCCGTCGCGCAACGCAAACCGGACTTTGAGTTCCTGAACGCCGGTGGATTGTTTACAGACACCGCATCAGAGCCCTTTGTCTGGAACGCACGACCACGACGAAAGAAACGTAGCCGGAAAAGAGGGAAGAGAGCTGGCGTTCTTGTCAGACTGAGACGCCGTGCCTTTCGACCTCCTCTCCCAACCATTTTGCTGGCTAACGTTCAGTCACTGGATAACAAACTCTGTGAACTGCGTGCGCGCATCTCATACCAACGAGAAACAAGGGAATGCTGCGTTATTTGCCTCACAGAAACCTGGATGTCTGCAATGGTTCCAGACTCAGCCATCGAGCTTACGGGCTTCTCCGTACATCGCTCGGATAGAACGAAAGAGCTCACAGGGAAAAGCAAAGGTGGGGGCGTTTGTTTCTACATCAACAACTCGTGGTGTGATGAAAGGAATATACACCCTATTAAATCCTTCTGCTCCCCTGATCTGGAATTTCATACGCTTCTGTGTCGACCATTCTGGCTACCGAGGGAATTCACAGCGATCATAATCACAGCTGTATACATTCCCCCTCAAGCCAACACAGACCAGGCACTCAGGGAACTGTACGGGAATATAAGCGAGCAGGAAACCGCGCACCCAGATGCAGCGTTTGTTATTACGGGGGACTTTAATAAAGCCAACTTCAGAACAATAGCTCCAAAATACTTTCAACACATCACCACCAACACGCGTGGTGATCGTGTACTGGACCATTGCTACTCCCCCTTCCGGGACGCTTACAAATCCCTCCCCCGCCCACCTTTCGGCAAATCGGATCACTCCTCCGTTCTGCTTCTGCCTGCTTATAGGCAGAAACTGAAACGTGAAGCACCCGCCCTCAGGACAGTTCAATGCTGGTCGGACCAATCGGACGCTATACTACAGGACTGTTTTGATCACGTGGACTGGGACATGTTCCGGGCAGCGTCTGATGACGACATAGAGGAGTACTCAGATTCTGTAACGCGTTTCATACGGACGTGTATAGAGGATGTAATTCCGACCAAAATAATACGCATCTACCCCAACCAAAAACCGTGGATTAACAGCGATGTTCGATCAGCCTTGTCAGCGCGGACATCTGCCTTTAAATCCGGAAACACTGACGATCGGAAACAAGCCAGTTACGATCTCAGGAGATCCATCAAAGCAGCCAAACAACAATATAAAAACAAAGTTGAAGAACAATTCAACAACAACAACCCAAGAAGCATGTGGCAGGGCATCAACAACATCACAGGTTTTAAAGGGAATAAACCAGCCACCGTGAACATTGCGGCCTCTCTACCGGATGATCTGAATAACTTTTATGCTCGTTTCGAGGCTCATAACACCGCCCACACAGAGAGCGCTCCCATGGCTGCTGCAGAAGAGGTGAGTCCACTATCCCTTTCTGTCGCGGATGTAACTCGATCCTTCAAACGGTTGAACATCCACAAAGCTGTGGGTCCGGATGGCATCCCAGGCCGTGTGCTCAAAGCATGCGCTTACCAACTAGCCGGGGTTTTTACAGACATCTTCAATCTGTCCCTCTCTCTGTCTGTGGTTCCCTCATGCTTCAAAAAATCCACAATTGTGCCCATACCTAAGAAAAATAAAATCACATGCTTGAACGACTGGAGGCCCGTTGCTCTGACACCCATCTTCAGCAAGTGTTTTGAGAAGCTCATCAGAGACCACATCTGCTCTGTGCTGCCTGCCTCACTGGACCCACTACAATTTGCATACCGCAGAAACCGTTCCACAGACGACGCTATTGCCTTCACCCTGCACACTGCTCTCTCCCACCTGGAAAATAAGAACACCTATGTGAGGATGCTGTTCGTGGATTATAGTTCAGCATTTAACACCATAGTGCCTGCCACACTGGTTGAGAAGCTCCAGACTCTGGGACTGAACAGATCTCTGTGCAGCTGGATCCTGGACTTCCTGACAGGCAGAAGTCAGGTGGTCAGAATGGGCAACAACACTTCATCTCCGCTGACCCTCAACACTGGTGCTCCGCAGGGCTGCGTTCTCAGCCCACTCCTGTACTCCCTGTACACACACGACTGTACAGCTACACACAGCTCCAACGTCATCGTCAAATTTGCCGATGACACAACGGTGATAGGCCTAATCACCGACAACGATGAGATGGCCTACAGAGAGGAGGTGAGTACCCTGACAAAATGGTGCCAGGAGAACCACCTCTTACTCAACATCGACAAGACCAAGGAGCTGGTGGTGGATTTCAGGAGACGGAGCAGAGAACACACACCCATCTCCATCGACAAGACACCTGTGGAGCGGGTAAACAGCTTTAAGTTCCTCGGCGTTCACATCACCGAGGATCTCACATGGTCCACTCACACAGACGCAGTGCTGAAGAAGGCACATCAGCGCCTCTTCTTCCTGAGACGGCTGAGGAAGTTTGGAATGAGCCCCAGCATCCTCAGATCCTTCTACACCTGCACTGTGGAGAGCATCCTGACCGGCTGCATCACTGCCTGGTTTGGAAACAGCACCGCTGGCAACCGCAAAGCTCTGCAAAGGGTTGTGCGAACTGCCCGCCACATTGTTGGAGGTGAGCTTCCCTCCCTCCAGGACATCTACACCAGGCGGTGTATAAGGAAAGCCAGGAGGATCATCAAGGACTCCAGCCATCCATCCCACAGACTGCTCTCTCTGCTGCCCTCAGGGAGACGTCTCCGCAGCATCCGATCCCGCACTAGCCGACTGAGGGACAGCTTTTTCCCTCAGGCTATCAGGCAAATGAACAGTCAGAACTAATTCACCCTACATCACACTCCCACTCACACAACATGCCACGCACTGCACTTTACCGCCGTTCACTGGACTACACGCACACACTGCAATAATACAACCTATCTGCTATCACTGGATACCATAAAATGCACATCCACGACATTGCATATGTATAATCTGTTGCACCTTTGCACAACTATCTATTGCACAACTAATCTGTTGTAAATCTATAATCTGTTGCCCTTAACATATTACAATGTTTAGATGTGTACATAATGCAAAATGTGTACATAGTGTATTGGTAACCAAGACTGTCTTTATAGTATACTGTGTATATTGAGTATGTGTATGTGTATTTTGCACATTGTCTTCTGTACAGTCTGTAAATATGTACTGTCTATATGTAAACTGTTTTGTTTTTTGCACTGTTTGGAGCACGCTCTCAAGAATTTCACTCACCAAGGCACTTGTGCTGTGGTGATGTGACAATAAAAGTGATTTGATTTGATTTAGTATTGATATCAGTGATGCTGCCTTCAATCATAAAAAAGATGCATTAAAGAAATATTAAAAATATACTATCTTTATGTTGTTTTTACATTGTACATTTGAGGATTGAATGTGAAATTATTGCAATATAAAAGTATATTTACAGTGCCCTCCACTAATATTGGCACCCTTGATAAATGTGAGAAAAGGTGTCTGTGAAAATAAATCTGCATTGTTTATCCTTTTGATCTTTCACTCGAAAAATTCACAAAATTCTAACCTATCATTGAAGTAAAACAATTGAAAGTGGGGAGAAAATCTCATGATGAAATAAATGTTTTTCTCCAATTCATGTTGGCCACAATTATTGGCACCCCTAGAAATTCTTATGAGTAAAATATCTCTGAAGTATATTCCCATTCATATTTACATTTTTTTAGCACACCAGGGTGACTAGGAGCATGGAATTGTCCAGCCATGACTTTCTGTTCCACAGGATTATAAATATGAGGAACACAAAGGTCAAATTCCCTTAATCATCATCACAATGAGAAAAAACAAAAAATATATTTCTGATGTGCAGCAAAAGATAATTGAGCTTCACAAATTAGTGAAGTGGTTTTAAGAAAAGAGCTAGAGCAGTGAAAATTCCCATTTCCACCATCAGGGCAATAATTAAGAATTTCCAATCAACATAAAATGTTACGAATCTGTCTGGAAGAGGACGTGTGTCTATATCGTCCTAATGCACGGTGAGGAGGAGAGTTTGAGTGGCTAAAGACTCTCCAAGGAACACAGCTGGAGAATTGTAGAAAATAGTTGAGTCTCGAGGGCAGAAAAACAAAAAAAAAATTGTCAAACAGCCCCTACATCAGCACATGTTGTTTGGGAGGGTTTCAAGAAAAATTCTCCTCACTCATCCAAAAACAATCTCCAGCATTTTCAGTTATCAGACACGACTGGAACTTCAAATGGGACTGGCTTCTATGGTCAGATGAAACTAAAAAATGAGCTTTTTAGCAGCAAACACTCAAGATGGGTTTGGTGCACACAGGGATAAAAAGTACCCCATGTGTACAATGAAATATACTGCTGTATTTTTAATGTTGTGGGCCTATATTTCTGCTGGAGGTCCTGGACATTGTTTTAGACACATGGCATCATGGATTCTATCAAATACAAACAGATAAAAAAATCAATAAGTGACTGACTCTGTTAGAAATCTTATAATGGGCCATGTTTGGATCTTCCAACCGTACAATAATCCAAATATAAACCTCAAAAACAACACAAAAATGGGTCACTGGGCACAAAACCAAGCTTCTGCTATGGCCATTTCAGTTCCCTGACCTGAACCCTGTAGAAAATGAGTGAGGTGAACTGAAGAGGAGAAGCACCAACATGGAGCTGTGAATCTGAAGGATCTGGAGAGATTCTGTATGAAGGAATAGTCTCTGATCTCTTATCAGGTGTTCTCCAAACTCTTCAGGCATTATATGAGAAAACTCAGAGCTGTTACCCTGGGAAAAGGACATTGCAATAATTGGGTGCCAATAATTGTGGCCAACATGAACTAGAGAAAGCATTTATTTCACAATGAGATTTTCTCCCCACTTTCAATTGTTTTACTTCAATGATACGTTGGAATTTTGTGAATTTTTTGAATGAAAGATAAAAAGGATAAACAATGCAGATTTATTTTCACAGCCGCCTTTGCTCATATTTACCAAGGGTGCCAATATTAGTGGAGGAAACTGTAAAAACTTTAATGTTAGGTGGAATTAATTGCGATTAATTTGAGAAAAATGTGCGATTAATTAGTTTTTTTTTAATCGATTGACAGCACTAAAGATAAAGATTGTGTTTTTTTGTTATCAACAATTTTTTTTATTTTTTTTATTCACACATAACACAACATAGCAATAAAGATTGTGTTTTTATAATAAATAATATTTTTACTTTGTATGAGTGTAAATTTTTATCTTTGGGAAAATAAATATTATTATAAATAAATAAATATTTTAAAATATTTTAAAATAAACAAATATTTCGTCTTTGGGAAAAGGCCATATTAAATCAAAATTTACTGTAGAACCAGCAATTTTGGTTTAACTAAACCATAAATATAATTTGAAACAAACTAATAAATTTGACTGTAACAAATTCAGTTTTTTGCTTCCTGTTTTCTTTCTTTCTTTCTTTCTTTTTCTCTCTCTCGCTCTTTTTCTGTGTATAATGTAAGTAATTATAATGGCTTCTATATAGATGAACCATTCTAACATAATTTTGGGAATTGTTTATTGCTGGTAAACAACTGTAAAAAGGTGTTGAATAATTACCAGATTGTCAAACATTTTTTTATTTCTGTTAACATTTAGAGGTTTAGCTCAAATGTAAGTAGTGAACACTTTCTCAAGGCACTGTACACTGTAGATAGTTAATATACCCACTGGTGTGGTCACTCTAAAGAAGGAAGCAGACAGGAAGAAATGACGTGAAAACATGTTAAAAAGGAAATGTCATCGTACAGAGGAAGATTTTATGAGCTGTGAGGGTGATGATGAACAGTTTGTAAAAAAAAATTAAAAAAAATGCAGAAAATTAAAAAAAGGGAAAAAATGGAAACAATGCATGTGTTGTTTGCCAAAATACAAGTACAAAAGGCAATGGAACTAGAAAGTTTTTTTTTGCATTTTTGCCTACATTTTTTGCTGAATACCTTACAGTCACATTCCTTCTCTGTATCCTTCCTGGTATCACGCATAAGTTATATATGTGTAACTGTGCTCAAATCAGGCATCACCTATCTGAAGAATGTAGAATGTGGAATCTGTAAGTGTCCTCGACATACTTTCCTAAGAGGAAGTGTCCAGATGGAGGCTTTGGGTAGCTCTGACCTCCCCTAAAATTTGATTTTCCACCTCAGATACCATCAAGAAAATTCTAAACTTAGTTTAAATCTGAGCCGAAAGCTGTGTCGCCAATGACAATTAATGAAGTGAGCTCATATAAAACATGGCGTAAGTGAGTGTGCTACACACAGGCAACCTGTATTTAACCTGGAATATTCTTTAAACATAAGGTTTTAAAATTCAAAAGTCTCCTTTAGTTGCATAATATAAGAATACATTGATATATTTCACTTGAAAGCTCAGCTAAAGGCCTCCTCCTCATATCTCCATCCATCATCATTTCTAACAGGCTACGGCTAAGATGGTTTAATCTTGTTTAGGAGGCCAGTTACTGATTCTTCAGCTGTGATTTCATCATGCTGACCTAAATTCCCGGACCGCTGAGAAAAACATCATCTAGCCAAACATCACTAGAAAAGAGTTTGTTCCCATACCAGTAAACCAGTAAAATAGTTTCAAAATATTTTCTACCTATTTTATGAGACCTGAATATGAAAGCAGTGATGGATTATATATATATATATATATAGGCAGGTATGCAGTAAAACCGTTTAATGCACAGGTAGTTCCAAGTCAGTTTAATCACCGTTCCATATTAATGCGCTGCTTTATTTGATGCACACTAACCAACATGCATCACTCGCTCGCACATACAAACGGAAAGAGAGAGAGAGAGAGGTCGGAGATCGTAGATTGCGCTGCACACACACAAACTTGTTGTCAACGCTTCCCCACAATTTTTATTAATATAATAAAAGATAGATACTAGATCGCTACATTATATTCTCCAGCAACGAGGTGATAGAATCGCTGTTTTTGAAGTAGCCTAGTTGTTTGTAGAGAGAGAGACGCGCAGACACAGCAAGCAGGTACACACAACTGTCATCTCTCTCTCTCTCTCTCTCTCTCTCTCTCGCTCGATCGATCGACAATTAATTGAAATACATGCTATAATTCATTCAAATAAATGTGGTCTTACCGCACTATCTCATCTCTGTGTCTGATTTGAAGCAGCAGAATGCTAGTGCTAACGAACCGTAACTGACAAAAATAATTGTAATTTTTACCCATTCGGTCAAATATTGCGCTGCAAAGAGCAATACTAGTTTTAACTTGTCTATTACTTGGGAAATTACCATGGAATAAGCGGGAAAATCAACGGCTAGCCGTGCATTAAAGGATTTTAAATGCACTCTGCTTCACGACGGGCGGTTCTTAGCCTCCACGTCGTGCATTAAAATCCTTTAATGCACGGCTAGCCTTTGATTATCCCTTATATATATAGCCTATATATCAATGCAATGAGTTGAACTTAACCCTCTACTGCATGGTGTGGCCATATGGCAACATACACGTTGTGTTCATTTCCTTGCCACTGTGTCTTTAAGAGAACATTCTCGTTTTTTTTGTTGGAAAGAGAAGACCTTAGTTTAGCCAAAGATGTGCTTTGGTTAAGTCACATGACATGCAGTTTTTGACTGCCGTCTCTTGTCAGTAGTTGCTGAAAGCAAACTAAAACGTCAGTAACAAACAAGGACCAGCCAGTGTCACATGCACAAAAAAATCGTAAAGATCACCTCAGATAAGTTATAATGACATATTCACTACTCAAAAAAGTTTTTATGAAATTAGTTTTTGGTAAATCAATCAAATGTATGTGTTGCCAAGCAGCAACATTGTGCAATAGTGGAATGATATTATTGCAATACTTTAGCTAGCTAGCAAGGTCAGCTGCAATCTGTTAAGATGTAACAATAACATCATTACTGCTAGTGATATAATGTTGATAAGTTGTATGTTAATGGCATGTGTATAATGGATAAAATCTAATTTAAATGGCAATTTTACTTTTGATTAGATAGGAATACAGGTAACATTACATCAGTGAGCCACTGGCCTACCATGGTGTCTCAAAAAGGCAGATGCAAGTATTCTGGCAGTAAGGGTATTGTTAGGATGAAGTGCACCAAATGTGTGAGGTGTACCTGTGTCTCACCTCTGAAAAAAACTGCTTTGTGAAGTTTCATACATAAAGTATCAAGGATTGTGGGGGGGGGGGTCTCAAGTTCATAGTCTTCCTCTCATAAGATTGCGTAATGTTGAATTTTCATGAACTGCAGTGTTTTTGGTTTTGTGTCAATGTTTTATGATACATGATATACAGTATTATATTTGTTTTAACTGTATAAATTTGAAATGTAAATAATATTCATGAAAAATGTAATGAAATTCAAAGAATATAAAGCATTATTCAGCTAAAAAGAATGGAATAAATAAAAGCAGAAGTTGTTGGAAAGTATGTATAAGGTTATAAGTACTGTATTAAAGCTTATAATAGCACCAATTGAATCACCACAAACATTTCTGAGGAAAAATATTAACTATAAGTAAACTTACACTTATTCTAATTTAGATTCACTATTGTATGTTGTTACCGTATGGCAACATATCATAAAGTACCTTAAAATATATATTTTTTTCCATAATGTGTGCGGTAGAGGGTTTTAAGACTGCTTTTTGTAAGACTTAAGTAGGACTTAAGTGTGTTTTTATATGTAATGGCATAACACTATTCTATTGAAATATGGTTAAAGTGTACTGCTAAATGTACTGACAAGCATTTATAATAAACAGAAATATACTAAATAAAAAAGTTATCTATTGATGCTTGTATTTAAATATATTTCCTTACACATTTGTAACGATTGGCATTTAGTACAAATTTAGTACATTTAAAATATATTCACTTAATAATGTATTATTAAATAACACACTACATTATAAGCAAGTACTTTACTGTGCTTTAGTATGTTAGTCAACATATCAAAATAAGTGTAATTCTTTAAAGCATTACAAAAGATTATTAAAGCATGGTTTAAAATGTACTTTGAAGTAAAACATTTAATTTGATATTATTACAAAGTGCACTTTTCCTCTTTAAATAAATCTCTTTAAGTGCACATTGGTGGGCTGTTATTTTATTAAAATATCTGCAAGTAAAATATACTTTTAAGATTTTAAGTACACAGCATTTTAATTAAAAAGAAATGTGGCAACCCCAAAATGATAACATCTAAATGAACTGGTTTTATTCAAGTCAAAAATATGATTTAACATCATTGAACCAATCTATATGCATTCATTTATACCAGCAAGTCTAGTCTTTAAGGGTTAAATAAGATATAAATAGCTCTTTAAGGTAACAATTGGAGGTTACCACTTACAAGCGCACATGCAGTACAATAAAGCACACATCTTTTTGACGAGGGTATTGTGAGATCAGAGCTCTGGCGTCTGACATCCACAGCTTTCTGTCCACCACAGGAGAGCAGCAGCGCGTCAGCGAGTCTGTCCACATTTACCCATGTGCCCCAGCACACGCACTAACACTTGGTCAGTGTCCCAGAAATCACACCGCACAGGTGGACACCCAGAAAGACCAGACTAATGACAGATAGGGACGTGAAAACTAGGACAGTCACTCCTTCTGTTCTCCAGAGTTACAGTGTGAGGAAAAATGATTAAGAACCTAAGACTAAGACTGACAAAGCCGTATATTAATCAAAACGCGTTTGTATTGCCTCAATAAATGAAAAATTGAAAAATATAATTTTGAAAGCTGATTGCAGAGATTTTTATTGACTGTTGTTCATAGGACAATCATGACATATGATGCAAATATATATATATACGTATATATATTAGTGCTGTCAAAAGATTAATCGTGATTAATCACATCCAAAATAAAAGTTTTTGTTTACATAATATATGTGTGTGTGCTGTTGTCATTTATGTATATATAAATACACACACATGCATGTATTTCAGAAAAATATTTTGTTTATATATTATATATATATATATATATTAATATAAATATATACATGTAAATACATGTACATATTTTTAAAATTATATTTTAAATTATTGTATTTATATATACATAATAAATATACACAGTGAACACACATGTTATGTAAAAAAAACTTTAATTTTGGATGTGATTAATCACGATTAATCGTTTGACAGCACTAATATACTGTATATAGTATATATATCTGTGTGGGTGTGGGTGTGTTTTCATCTTACACAATATCAGTATTTACTATGATATTCATTTATCATTAATGGGGAAGGAAATACTTTCCACATGTTTGTTAGATCTTGATAATGAATGTAAACATAACTTGTTTGTTCACAATTAAACTCCACAGAGGAGTAGCTAGGGCTCCATGAAATACATTTGATTTTTTTTCCTAAATTCCGTGTTTTCCATAATCAATTTTTTGTAATGAACACACTGAAGTAATTTTCACATTTGATTATTTGTTTTTCTTACTTGAATGCTTTTGTTTAGATGTAAAATGAAAAAGTAATGGAGGCCTATTTGTTTCTTTCTTATATTTGTTCTACTGTTGTTGTTGTTGCTTTTGCAGCTGTTTTTATTTTTAATAACAAATATAAAACAGAAAATGGCTATATTGTGATTATTAATATAGTAATTAATATTAAGAAAGGAATTGGAGGAAGCAATGGTGAATTTGCTTCGGAACCTTCAGAAAACTTTAACTTGATTTTTCTCAGAACTGACTTTGCTGACTCCATCGACTTCAAACGGGTGTAGCTCAGGCATTTTCATCTGATTCCAACAAATCATACATCATTTTGAAGGTCTTTTAATGTAAAATGTGAAAATAATATTGAAATATATTTTTGAAAATTTGCTCGTGACTCATTTTGCCAGCATATGTCACATAAGGAATATCAAATATTATATGTGACCCTGGAGCACAAAAGCAGTCATAAGTAACACAGGTATATTTGTAGCAATAACCAAAAATATATTGTATGGGTCAAAATTACAGATTTTTCTTTTATGCCAAAAATCATTAGGATATTAAGTAAAGATCATGTTCCATGAAGATATTTAGTAAATTTCCTATCGTAAATATATTAAAACTTAATTTTTGATTAGTAATATGCATTGCTAAGAACTTCATTTGAACAACTTTAAAGATGATTTTCTCAATATTTAGATTTTTTTGCACCCTCAGATTCCAGATTTTCAAATAGTTGTATCTCAGCCAAATATTGTCCTATCATAACAAACCATACATCAATGGAAAACTTATTTATTCAGCTTTCAGATGATCTATAAACATTACAAAATGATTGGTTATGATTGGTTTTGTGGTCCAGGGTCACATATGTTATATATGTTATTGTTATCTGAGAAGTATGTTTTATAAACATTAGTAATAATATTTCTGTCATATTTTCTTTAATTTAATCCAAACTTTTATTTTGGTGGTTTCTCGTGAAGATCTTGAGTTTCAGTGCATATTTGACGGTAGTT
The DNA here is from genome assembly GCA_027422415.1 of Schizothorax lantsangensis. Lineage (NCBI taxonomy): Eukaryota > Metazoa > Chordata > Actinopteri > Cypriniformes > Cyprinidae > Schizothorax > Schizothorax lantsangensis. Next base: position 4,003,065 of record CM049845.1, read on the forward strand.
TTATCTTAAAAGAAATGGTGTGAAGCTGCTGAAGTGACTCTGAGAGCAGCTCTGGAGATGAAGCTCATGTTCATGTCCTCATATATTGAGATGCAGAACCTGAAACACTGTGAGCAGCACTGTGTGCATCAGATGAAACTACAGAGACACACAGAACATTCAGATATATGAGACATGCACTGATTGACTGCTGTCTCATTTATTTCTGCTGTTAGATTAATCCAGATCAAGCAAAAACATACAGAGTTTATCATCATTTTCAACCTAAATTTTATCGCAATCTCGATATTACTGGTTACTGCCCAGCCCTACTTAATCCTGTCTCTTTTCTTGGCTTTATCACGGTTCATCAGGGTCTTTGTATCAGCTCCTTCCTGCGATATGCAGCTCGTCCTCGGGCTCATCTCAGCGTGCAGCGCTCAGGGAGTGGAAGTGCTGTTGAGCAGGTCAGGTATGAGTGAGCAAACAGGAAGGCGGCTCTGCCCGGGGCCTTGGCTGGGTCTCTGTCCCCCGCGGCCCACCGGGGGGGAGGCCAATCTGTCCCCCAGCAGAGCCCGGCCCGGCCCGCTTCACTGATTCACCCTGAGCTGAGCAGCCGTATACAACAGTCTGCGCTTGACTACAACCAAGACAGGCGGCCAAATAAAAAAAAAGCAGATGGATGAGCCAAACAAACTCCAACTGCTCATAGCAGTTCATATGTCTGTTTCACACCAAACACATTTCCCAGCATGTCTTGTTTCCACAACTTCAAAATGGCAAACAGTGTAGTGACAGCATTTATTGCTACCAGGAGCTCTAAAGGGGGCCCGAGGGGCGCCAGTGACCCCATGTCTGTAAGTTTGCTCTGTTTTTGTTTTTGCAATGACAAATACTTATGTTCGGCTTAATATTCAATCATTTGAATGCTTATTTTGAAAAAAAGGAGATGAATGAAGCACCACTTACACAGAAATCACTTTCAAGCCAAGCAACTTTCAAGATTTCTATTTCTTTCTAGCTTTCTACATTTCCTGTGAAAAATTCACCTAACATTGGTAAATGTGACAGTCACAGTTTGTATTATATGTTCTTAACTACTATGTACTTAACTATTTTATACAACATACCTATCATGTACATACGTGTTGGTGCATTGTTATTACATATTAAGTACTTGTAGTCAATTGACATGAAACCTATAAGCAGTAAATGTGGGAATTTCCCATAACAACATGTAGTTACACAGTAAATCCTCTGCAGTGAATGGGTGCCGTCAGAATGAGAGTCCAAACAGCTGATAAAAACATCACAATAATCCACAAGTAATCCACACCACTCCAGTCTATCAGTTAAAAATCCAGCCACATATTTGTTTAGAGCTGTTTTGGTCTGTTTTGGCTTGTAAACGGTGCTTGATCTGTGCAGATTTCTCTCCTGATTCAGACCAGACCACTTTTTCACTGGAGGAAGCGTTATTATGGATTATAGACTCGTATTTTAATTAAAAACGTCTTAATGATGGATTTGTTTCAGCTTTTGTCTTCTCCAGATGTTAACTGATGGACTGGAGTGGTGTGGATTACTTGTGGATTATTGTGATGTTTTTATCAGCTGTTTGGACTCTCATTCTGACGGCACCCATTCACTACACTGCAACATTTCCCCCTCCAGTTAAAATAATTTTGAGCTGCACTTTGAAATGTAATGTCTGATTTGTTTTGAAATACTATGAAATAATTGACCCATATCTGTCGACCCCAATGACAAAATAAGCCAACCACCCATTAGATGAGAAAGAAGGTAAATGTCAAATAATAATGCATAGAACTGCATAAATGGGAAGATTCATAGTATCCGAAGGCAGACAACATCAATGGTAATCTAGAAGTCTAGTCTTTTAAAAAAGAACAATTAAAATTCGGCACAGTTTGGCTGACCCTTCACCCTGGATCTGATTAATCTGATTAATACTTAATACTCATTGCAGTTGCACACATCACATGTGAAACAATAGCAGAGCACGTCTAAATGCAAGAGAGAGAAAACATGCAGAAAAAGAGGAGAGAAGGGAGAGAAAGAAAACAAGTGTCAGGCGAGCAGCGTGTTTTTCATGCACTCCTGTCTGAAATGTCAAGATGTATTCCCCATCAGTGTGAAGATACACTGACATACCGCCAAGCCTGAACACACACTCTCACTCACACACACACACACACACACACACACACACACACACACACACACACACACACACACACACACACACACACACACACACACACACACACACACACACACACACACACACACACACACACACACACACACTGCATTCATTAATGATTAGATTTGGATAGAACCCCTCGTCCAAGATCACACAAATGGCAGTGATGTGTTTTCTGAGGACGTATGAGAGGCAGTGCCTGAGTTTGGTTAAATTAAAGCTGACCTTATGTTCACTGAGCATTTGATGACTAATGGTCTGAAAAGAAAGTGACTAATAAAAATAATACAGTAATTGAATAATAGTTAATAGTAGTTAGCATAGTTAACATGCATATGATGCATCCGAGAAGTGATTTGGAGAATGGATGGATGGATAATGGGTATTATTTTGACATTTCAAATAAAATATATTTCGGAACTTAGGTTTTATTAAAGTGCATTTAAATAGAAATAACAATAAAAATTGAAGAGCATTAATGCAAGAATGAAATGCAATTAATTTTTGTATGCATCAAGCAGTCATACACTTTAAATATTTATCAGGTGCATTATAAATGATGCCGATGTTAGATACACAGCTGTGCTTAAGTGCTATTAAAAGGATTGAGAAAGCACTCAAATGTTTAACATTTTACTTTCAAGATGTCCAATCTAATTTAGTACCACTTAAATATAAATAAGCTGTGATAAGTAGTTCTGAAATAATATATTATGCAAGTGTGTACTTTGAAAGTATATCATTGCTATAATATGCTCTTTTAAAAAAAGTATACTTAAGTGTTAAAGGAGCAGTAAGGGATTTCTGAGAAACGCTGGATCGGACCGAGCACCAAAACACACTTAGCCAGTCACAAGTAAGGGGCGTGTCCACTCGTGATGGGGGAGGTGTCTGTGTTGCATAGTGTTTTCATGAATTTGGAGGCGGAGCTATCAAGATAGGGGTGTGACCCTTACGGGTAGGGGCGTGTTTGTTTTGGTGATTCCAAATATCAACAGCGTTTATAAAAAATCACTTACTGCACTTTTTAAGGTTTTATTTTTTTAGCAGTAGACACAATTTTGATATCATGGTGGGGAAATTCCATTGACTTCTATTGTTTTGATAGTATGTTTTCTGTCCTCTACCTCTACACCCAAAACCTAAGCCTTACAAAAACCTTTCTGCACTCTTATATTTTCATTAAGACGTTATTTAGTATGTTTATTAAGCCGTTTTCCTCAAGGAGACCATTGGCTGCTCCTCATAACCTAGCTGATTTCAGGTTTTATTATCCTTGAGGGGACATTCAGTCCCTACAATGTGGGGAAAACCTGACCCACACACTGACGCTCTGCTTTGGTCTTTTTAACTGCAGATTTTCTCTCTGTCTCTTTCACTGCACACACTCTAATCCACTCCAGATGAACAAACAGCTCTGTTTCTCCACCTTCATATTCATCTCTCCCTCCCTTATTCTTCAGTACAGAAGTACAGACAAACAACAGACAAGACAATGAAAACAAAGAATAAATGTTTGCATCATTAAGATGGGGTGTTTCATTGCATACAATGCATATTTCTATATATTTTTGTAACATCCAGCAGCTGCAAGTTACTTAGCTGATGGCACAGTACAGATAATCACCATCTGCATTTACAAAACAATTATTTTGGACTACCACCATAATGTATACAGTTTTTTGATGTTTTGGTTTAAATAGGGTTCAATGCATAGTTTAGAGTTGCATTATTGAACAATATGTTAGCTAAGTCAAGCCTATGACAATATAATCTATTGTCTTACACAAGTTTAAACAAAGCAGACACATCATTTACATAATTTACATCCCTGACCACTTTTCAAAGTCACATACTGTCTAAATACTTTATGCAGGAGACCGCATCAACACATAGACATGCTATAACTGACTGTAATTACATCTGTTCTTCAGGGTTTAATTACTGTCCCCCATTCTGGTTTCCAATTCTCTCCCTATTCCAGAGATACAACACTCTTTTACTGATTTGAACATTTAAGTAATGAAGGACATATATTTGATGGTTGAGGCAATAATGGTTGTACATGATGTACATGTAAAGCAATCCACAAATAAAAGCAAATGCTGAAATGGTGTTATGCATTTTAAATACAATATATGAGTGTATTTCATTAAGTCTATTCAATTTAAATAAAAATGTATATCAAAGTTGGCCATTTGGATATTTCTTAGAACCTTGAACCTGCACAACAATGGCACAGTGGATTTTTATTATGGAAACTGAGAGACCATTTAACTTACGAATTTGTAAAGATTTAGCAGTGTAACAGTACAAGGCTGGAACTAAGTTTATATGCACTTCTAAAAATGTAACCTCTAGCCTGTAGAAGCTTTTTGAGCATCATAAAAGTTGTCCATACTCTTTGTTCTTGAGAAAAAAAAAAGATCTGTGACCAAATAATTTATTTTTTCTATGAATTGGTTGATCCAATTCACAAATCAATTATTTGTACATGAATTGGACTGCTCCAGTTCAATGATCCATAGCAGTTACAAATTATTTGTTCCTTATAGAAAGCTATTGTATGACTTCACACTCTTAAAAATGAAGGTTCCAAAAGGGAGTTTTTACAGTGATGCCATAAAAGAACCATTTTTTGGTTCTCCATTGAACCTTTGAGTGAATGGTTTTTAAAAGAACCATTTTTTCTTAGTGTGAAGAACATTTTAAAAATCGAAAGCACCATTTCCCAGTATAAAGAACCTTTTGTGCAAAGGAAAGGTTCCTTGGATGTTAAAGGTTCTTCATGGAACCAATGATGGCAATAAAGAACCTTTATTTTTAAGAGAAGACTTAAAAAGAAGCTTGAATGCTCAAGTAGAAGTGATGCCACTGTAAGACCGTTGGCTGTGATAGACAAACAGATTTAATGTGTTAGACCTGTGGTGAGGTTTATAGCATGCTCTGAAAGCTCACAGTGAGCAAGACTGACTGTTTCAGCAAGCTGAGACAACTGAACAGAAACCCCAGATATCAGTTTGGTGAAGCTGAGGATTCCACCCTAAAGCTGTGTGAGAGGACTCACTACTCAATAATTGAGGATCAGAATTGATTTAGATCTACTTGCATCTACTTATTTACAAACCCCAAATTCATAAGTATGCTGTTTAGACGTCAAGTAGAATTAGTTTAGAATGACAGAAGATTAGAATTGGTTTCAAATTAGCCTCAGACATGTCACTGTCTGAGTGTCTGTGTGTGAAAGTTCACAGCCTAGACTCTTGATGACCGAAGATGACATTCTTGAATGAATGATTTATTGGTTGCATGCTGATCTTTTATTGTAGGGACACCGACTTTATATTTTCACACTCCTAAACATGACACTGAACAAACCAAACTGTGATTGGCTGCTTTACTTTGTTTTTGTCGGTCATACGGCCTCTTTGGCCGTCCTTGCCAATGAAAGCTGCTGTGGAGCCCAGACCTTCTGCTGTCAGTCTGACGGTCTGGCTACATAAGACTAGTCCCAAATGGACCAAATTTTCCAATAGAGGACTAGTGGTCACGATCTTAAAACCTGTTGATCTGGGTCTCAAATTGTAAAAAGTATTGTTCTGGATCTGGGTCTTGGCTGGGTCTTTGAAGAACTATACATGACCTCAACTACAAGTCGACAAAGTATCTTCAACATTACAAAGAATTGCAAGAATTCGAGTGGCTACTCAGCATATGTCTCAGTGTTTGAAAGGAAAGACACAATAAATTAAGCATGTTCTCTCCTCAACCAACCACCCTCGGTCACAATCTTGGTCCAAGGGGTGTGAAAATGGACTAGATCAGGGACGGGCAACTCCGGTCGTGGAGGGCCACTGTGCTGCAATGCTCCATCCCTAATCAAACACACCTGAAAAATCTAACCTATAACTGTGTCCAAATTCAGGGGCTGCATCCAAAACAGGGTTCACAATCTGTATAAATGTGAAGAGTTCTGTCTAAATATGAAGAGTTCTGTCTGAAAGTGCTGTCTGAAAATTTCTTCTAAAATCAGCATTTTTCTTAGGCTCCTATGTTTATGTTCAGTTATTTCACTTTAATGGCAATGAAAACAACCTATTCATTGCTATTAAAGTGCAATTACTGAACCTACACATAGGAGTCTGATAAAAATGCTCATTTTAGAAGAAAATTTCAAATGGCACTTAGAGGCTTTTGCATCTGAACTCTTCATATGTTCGCCTTGGTCCATTTATGTACATCATAAAAAGTATGATCTATAAGATATAAGTCGAAATTAAAATGGCTTTTAAACAGTTTTTGTAACATTAGATATTTGACTACATTTTAAAGTGTAAATCTACCATTTTCTCAGAAAACAATCCTGTCATCACCAACACGCAATGAATCTTGGAATAGTCTGGGCCACAAAGGATGCATGTCTTGTATCCTTCATGGCTCTGGAAACAAACAATGCATATCGAGCCCGCATTTAAAGGAGTTTACATTTTTGGACAGCCTTTGTCATGCCACTGTGATGCATTCAGTTTTCGAATACAGCCTTTGAAGGATGCAGCCTCTGGATTGGGACACAGCTTATGTCTTCAGGATTGCTTAAAAGTTACAGGTCGGTGTGTCTGATTATGGATGGCACTAAACTTTGTAGAACAGAGGTCCTCTAAGATCCGGGCTGTGAAGGATCCATCCCTTGTCTCTTTCATGCCTCGGGAAACAAAGGACGCATTTTGAGGTTGCATTTGAAGGAGCCTTTGAATTGGGACAGCCTTCGCCGCGCCGCTGTGACACATTCAGTCTTCGAATACAACCTTCGAAGGATGCAGCCCCTGAATTGGGACACAGCTTATGTCCTCAGGATTGCTTGAAAATTACAGTCAGGTGTGTTTAAGGAAGAAACTTAACTCTGCAGGACAATGGTCCTCCAAGAACCAAGCCGCAATGGATCCAGCTCTTGTGTCATTCACGGTTCAGGAAACAAAGGATGCATTTTGAGGTTGCATTTGAAGGAGTCTTCGAATTGGGACAACCTTAATTGTGCTGCTGTGAAGCATTCAGTCTTCGAATGCAACATTTGAAGGACACATCTTCTGAGTTAAGACAAAGCTTATGTCCTCAGGATTGCTTGAAATTTACAGGCAGATGTGTCTGATTAGGGAAGGAACTAAACTCTGCTGGACAGTGGTCCTCCAAAATCTGAAGTTCCAGGTCTGTTTTCCACGATATGTGTATTTCTCAGCTTGCAGCAATGATACAAAACACAATCTTAGTGTACTGACAAAAGCACAAAGCCTCTGCAAGGATAAGATCAGGCTATTAATACAGCTGTTGTTAAATACAGCAGCATTCACTGACGCTGCAGGAACTGTTCTGAGTCAAGACGCAGCAGCGGTCCAGACATGCAACGCACCTAAACAAACTACTGCTGTTGTGCAGCGAGACAAACCTGCAAAACAATGAAAAAAACACCGCTGAGGTGCGGGAGGAAAATATGAAGAGAGAAGTAAACAGATTGAGAAAAACGACAGCATACTAAGAGGCAGAAGACATGGGAGAGAGGGTGGAGAAGGCAGTCGCAGTGGTAAAAAGACAGTTTGAAAAATCAAATTTGCAGAAACACACATAAAGCTACCGCTCAGACAAAAGGCAACACACACGGGTATTTGTGGAGCTGTCTACCCATGATGCCGTGCTGAAAGCTTTATTAAACAAGAGCCCTTCACGTGAAGACTCCCCACCCACAGACGAGCCAAAGCCCTGCGGCCCCCGTCACTCAGACGTTCCTTCATTTCAGCCGCGTGTTCACCTCCCCGCCGCTCTGGCCTCCCTCATCCTGCTGCGGATAAAACAGTCCCCGAAGGATCCTGCCGGTAATTTCCAGTTTCTATAGAAACTTAGGTATTAGAGAAGACCGCTTGGGGACCGGCTACAATATATCTCCACCATTTCATCCGAGCGAGAGAGGAAGAAGTAGCAGAAAAAGAAGAAAAAGGAAAGAGCTGGAAGTCCCCCAAGGGTCTCGCAGTTCAAATTTCTGAAGTTCAGGGGAGGAGGAGAGAGACGGCTCTGGGCTGAACATATGAGCATTAGAAAACCCACCACAATGAGAGAGAAAGTGAGGGGGGAGCATTTCCTCTATGGTCTGGCAGGAGCGATCTTTTCCCCTGGCTCCCACTGGAAGCTTTTTACAAAACATGTGTTGCTGACATACTGACAGATTGCTCAGTGAAGTGTTCGGAGCGTGCACATGCTGGCCATTTACAGGACAACATCCTCTACCTGAGGCGCCATGTTTTATACATACGCCGAAAAAAAGACAATGGAAAGCAGATTGTAAACAAAGCAGGCCTCTTGAAGGTAGGAACGGAGATACAGATGTACAGCCGTTCGCTTATTGACCCACAGCATGCAAACGCTGTTAAAATGACAATGGAAAAGCTATAGAGTCTGCCGTCTGATTGAGGACCAGAAGTGAGGCGGTATTGACGCCATCTCCATCAGCCGCTGGCTCAGAAAGTGCTGTCGTGGCAACCGAATGGAAACGGGGGGATCATAATGTATTCATGATGCGGCGACCCAGGGGTTGAGAGTGCGCTCTCTGGGGACCCTTTACCTAGAGCTAGACGTGTCTGAGCAAAATCACTCAACACAGGACAAGAGCAGAATACTGAGCAGGCCAGAGGGGAGAGGAGACAAAACAGGAGAAACGAGAGAATAAGACTGACGTGTGTTCACAAATGGGGACACAACAGCAGCGATACACAGATACTGGAAATAGACATTTAAGAAGTAAAATATGTCCAAGATGGTGCATGAGTCAAGAAATATTTCACATTTCACTGCTCTGATTTCCAGTTGTTTCTTAGGTAAACATGAATCCATGCTTAAAATCAAACTCAAACACCCCTGATCTAAAGTCTAAACCACAATCACTGTGCATCAGTCTGCAGCATCAGTCATTACTCCAGAGTCCAGTGAGAAATATACCAACACAAAAGTGTTTTGTTGAATTGGTGGCTAATTTGTATGAATTTGTACAGTCTGATTTTTAAGTTTTCTTACGATCTGGTTACTCCCCATTGACGGTTAAGTTTTCTGTGGGGCCCAGGCACCAAATTTGATGGAAAATGATTGTGTGTGTGTGTTCAGATCTTTATGTAGTTCCAAACCTGTATAAGTTTCTTTCTTCTGTTGAGCTCAAAAGAAGATATTTCGAAGAATGCTGATAATCAATCAGTTGCTGGTAGCCACTGACTTCCATAGACTGTGAAAGTTCCATAGAAAGTCTGGACCTCAGTAACTTTTTCATGTTCAAAAATAAAAAAAATTCTCTGAATGACTAATTTGCTGTTATACGAGTGTATGCATGTACTGTATAATTCAGTTTAGACAGTTTGTAAGAATGTTTAGCGTCCGTGGTATGAAAATGATTGCTGCGAGACGCTGCCGGAGTGAACGAGGCTTGAGAGAGTTGTGTGTGAGGGTGCGGCTTGTTGCCAGATCCAGCTATTATAAGCGTCTTTGGACTTGTCTTTTCTACTTAATTTGTTTATGAAGCAATATCTGGCAACACTGCATCAGCGGCACTTAAACTGACAGTAATCAAAAAAGCCCATGGACAGGTTATTGCTGACAGGATAGCACATTCGGTAAGGCAAACACAAAAAATATCATGATATTATCTGTCAGAAAAGTTATCAACGCTACCAAAAACAGCAGCATTTAACACTAGTACACAGATCTGTAGAACAAGTTACAAAATGAAATTAAATATGAAAACTCTAGCCATGAAGAAGTCTAGACCATTTCATTCAGTACAGTAGTTAAATTTTCTCAAAGTTATGCTAAAAATATTTATAAGAGCACTAGACAAAGTTATCACCTATATAGTAATAGTTATTAACAAAAACTCTAGCAGTAATATGTATTGTTGCATTAACAAAAAAAAACAACTGATCAAATTATCTACCTCTAACCTATAGAAAAGTATTAACTAATTTTGATGCAATAAATATGGTATAATTTAACAATGTTCATCCCTCCAAAACAGAGAAAACTTCTTTCACAAACATCAACATGTCTGTCTCTTTTAAAGTGTTTAGTGTATAATGAGTTGTGGGGTTGTTACAATTATTAACCCCTCCCAACAACTCACTAATTTTCAAAGCCTGTCTACAGCCATGCCGACAATCTTTTGATTATCAACATTCTTCAAAATATCTTCTGTTGTGCTGTCAGTGAGCTCTTGTGTGCAGCTGAACTCTGGCCATCCTCAGGCGTTTACTGCAGATCTCTGGGTCCAAACGACGGCGGTGCAGTGCCTCCCTCGGGTTACTTTATCCATGATTACTGAGACTGAATGTCAAGAAACAAGCTGCGATTCTGGTGTCATGTGGAGATATTTAAATAGTTTAAAACTGGTTTTATTGTTTATTTTTTTAACTCAAAAATATTAATTAATATTAATAAACTAACCGGAGGGGTATTGCACAAAAGCAAGATAAGGGATTAAGCTGGGATTTTCCAGTTATCCTGGTTGAATTTAGCCCTGACTCAGTTGCATGAAATCAGGCTAAATTAAGCTAAATTATGTTACTATGGAGATACAACCAGGCTAACAACCAGGCTAAGCTGAGCTCCTCTAACTCTGACCAATAGGAACGCATCGATATTACCGTTGACTCTCTCACATACAAAAATAAATGTATACAGAAAATACACATTAAATAATCAAACAAATAAAAATAGGCTACAACCAACTGTATTTAATGTATTGTGCCCAAAATGTAGGCTACCCAGCCGCCATTTCAACGTTGAAGGTAATGACCTTTTTTAAGATATATGAAAACATTTTAACATAGTTGCTACTTGTGCATTCAGTTGATCAGCAGTGTCTAGGCATGCAGCCTTTCTCTCTGATTTTATGACAGATGTACCTTTTATGCTTATTAGAAGGTTAAAACATTACAATCTAAATTTGCTCTTTAAAATATTAAAGCATTAAAAACACGAAATCAAAAGTTAAAATCACTGAATTAAAAATTAAAATAAAAAATAGAAATCAGACTACATTTGAACTGATAAGAGGATCACACATTTAACTCATTTGAGCTAGTATGGCTGTATTAGTCAGCTTACATTAGATTTACAGTTACTGCTATCATAAAAATACACAATTTTACGTTTCACATTTAATGTCCAACAACAAATATTTTAGCAGAATGTATATTTTATTCAGAATTCTTGTGCTATTATTCTATTCTGCTCCGTCTGTAGCGCGCATGCGCTCAGCAGCGCTCATTCGCTCGCGTAAGCCTCGCTCACTCCTGACAGCAAAATTTATATATTTGCATGACTTTCTAACATTTACAGATGAAAAACATACCTGTGACATATCAGTTATGCACTGATGAAAACACAACGTCTCAAATGCATTAAACAGCACAAATATTCGCTGTTTGCCGTGGTGGATCGATTTGATCCATGATCAACATTAAGGGCTGTTTAAGAATAAGCGTGCACATCAAATTATCCTGACTCATTGAACCTGGATCGAATTAGTCAGATTGCCTGAACTTGAATTGTCGTTTATGAAACCGCTTTAGTCCCGATTGATTTGTTAGGTTAGTTCAAGTCAGGTTTTGGACTTTAATCCCCGCTTTTCTTAGCGTCTTTTATGAAACAGCCCCCGGATAATATGAGGTTATATAAACAAAAGTCATTTGTAAGTGTTTGATGAAGTAGGAAAAATGTTACTGTCTGCTCTGATATATCAGGTACTATGTGCATCAGCATATACTACAATATAGCATGGTTTTAAGTGCGTTTTATAAATTATTACCATGCAATACAAATATTAAGGACATTTTTATAGTCAATTAGGCAAATTCATGAAGTAGATGCTATAGAAGACATAGTCCCTAAAACTAAAGTATGGAAGAATTCCCCATCAGACAAACATTACTGCAAAATAATCCTAGAATAAGGATGTGCTGCTTTTCTTATGCTGCCATGTTATTCCTGCTAGCTAGCTACATGCTAACCTTAGCTGGATAGATAGATCAGCTGAATCAAAGTGTTACATTTCACAGTGTATAAAGTGGTGTAAATGATACATAGCCTTGATTTTTCCACATTACATGCGGACTAGTGGAACAGTTATTCAGTTGATTTCTATGTCTACAGTCGCGTGCCAAACAAGGAGAGAGAGAGCAAACCAGCGCAGTCTCAGCCAGACACAGACTTATAAACATTTAATACATAATACGGCTTCCAGCCGCGCAAGCAAACTCAGAGAGAGCACAAACATCTGGGACAAATGTGTTGAGTGCAGGCAGTGTACTTGCAAACATGAAGGGTTCTGGATTAAGAATAGGGCTGCTGGATTGCATTTGAAGATAGGAGTGCATTTGGGAAAAGTAGAAATGTTGAAAAATACCCTCTCCAAATATGTTAGCAATTAGTTTAGTTTGCTTTGAATCTAGAAAGGTCTACTAAAAGGAATGGGTGGTGCTAGGGCAGGATTTCAAACTTAAGCTGTGTAAGTTTCAATGAAAGTACAGTTGATTTTCTTTCTTTCTTTCTATCATTACTTTCTAATACATTTCCATGCCTGGTAATTTGTGCCACAAATTAAATAATTAAGATCTTCAATCTACCGTCTAAACTATTAAACACTACATTGTGATCTGATGATCATTTAGTCAGGGTTTAAAAAAAAAATACAAATATACTTGGGCTGCTGGATTGCATTTGAAGATAGGAGTGCATTCCTCTCGTGCCCATATTTGGTCTTCCTGTTCCTGTCTTCAAAAGTATTTTTCTCCTCACCTGAGTTCTCCTCGTTAATATTCTTAAGTTGAAAAATTTTCCCCGTGTCTGACCCTCTCCAAATATGTTCTCCTCGCTCCTTGCTCTCCCCTCCGAGCAATTAGTTTTTTCCCTTGCTCCCGCGGCGATTCGCCGCCCGCTTCATCGCTTGCCCACCGAGATGAATCTTCGCGGGAGTTCTGCGGGCTTGCCGCGGCGAAAGGTCTACTCCTCTCTCTGTTCTGGCACGGGGCCAATTCCCAGGACCTCCCAGACACCAAGGGACTGGGTGCTGGAGGGAGGGGATCCTCTGGTGTCTGCTAGGGTGTCAGGCCCGAGCCAGAACCAGCCTTCGTCCGCGGCTCCCCCAAGCCCGCCAACGCGGATCGCGGCTCGCCTAAGCCCGCCAACGCGGCCCACGGCTCCTCCTTGCCTGCCGGCAAGAATATGGCAAGCCCAATATGCCTTAATCCTCACAAGTCCTCTCCAGTGCCCGCTTCTCAGGGCCATCCCTCCAGAGCCCCTGCTGGTCCCGTCCAGCTCTCAGAGCCCCTGCTGGTTCCGTCCACTCTCCAGAGCCCCTTGGTTCCGCCCATTCCAGAGCCCCTTCCGCCCAGCTTCCAGAGCCCCTCTTTCTTTCTGCTGGTTCCGTCCAGCTCTCCAGAGCCCCTGCTGGTTCCACTCAAGAGCCCCTTCTAGCTCTCAAGAGCGCCCCCAAGACAGCTTCGCAAGTCCCTCCATGCCTGCTCCTCGTAATTGCCCCCCAGTGCGCACCCCAGAGCCCGCTCCTCGCCACGCACCCCAAGCCCGCTCCTCGCCAGCGCCCTCAATGCCCGCGCCTGCCGAGCGCCCTCAAGTGCCCGCGCCTGCCGAGCGCCCTCAGTGCCCGCGCCTGCCAAGCGCCCTCTGCCCGCGCCTCAAAGAGTCCGCGCTTCCCGACCACCCAAGTCCATGCCTCCAGTTCACCCCCAAGTGCCCGATAGCCCCTTTTTCCCCAAAAATTTTTTTGGGGGGGTAGTAGGGCTCCGGCCGAAGAGACTAGGTGGGGGCTGGGGCCGCGGTCTCGGAGGCGGTCCCACCATGGCCTCCCAAGCTCCTTGATCCGCTATGGCCTCCTGAGCTCCCTGACCCGCATTTAGTCAGGGGCGCCGCCCTGGAGGCCTTGTCCTGTCCTGTCTCCATGTCCCTTAAGGCCTCCAAAGCGCCCACCCCCCCTGTTGGATGGTGTACGGTGCGGGACGCACCGTTCGGAAGGGGGGAGTACTGTCAGTCCTGTGTTCCCCATGTCATGTGTATCCCCTCCTCTCGTGCCCATATTTGGTCTTCCTGTTCCTGTCTTCATTAGTTCCCAGCTGTGTGTGATTTTTCTCCTCACCTATTTCAGTTCTCCTCGTTACTCCCCAGTATTCTTAAGCCTTGGTTTTCCCCGTGTCTGATGTCCGGTATTGAATGTCTTCCTTGTTTTATTAAAGTCCATGTTTGAAATTCTCCGTGTCTCCTCGCTCCTTGCTCCTTGCTCTCCCCTCCGAGAGCCTGACAATACTAGTAATCATACTACACACATGCATACCTATAGAACACATTTTATTAATACTCAATGTGTACTGTAAGTTCTTCATCAAATGTAGTACATACAGTACTTAGAAGTTAATTCAGTTCAGATGTATGAACAACCAGTCTGTGGAAGACTCGAGTCTCACAAACAGGATTAGTCCTTCGTTTGTAATGTTAATTACAATTAAAATACTATTATGTGATGTTAATGCACTATTTATATCACAAGAACTTCTTTGGCAAGATCAGTCTGTGTCTACCTGATCTCATGATGAAAACGTACCTGTGAGAACTTTTTCGCAAGACGCGAAATACGTACCATATACATCTCACTGCAGTTTCCAACAGAAATGAACACTAGAGGCAGTAAAATAGCAAGGACTTGTACTTTCCGGACTTAACAAGCTTTCTCGATGAGAGATCGAAAAACTAGCTAAAGCGGCATGCTTGCGATTGTGTTTTTATGTCACATTCACTTTTGTTCATACTATCAGGTAGGTTTAGGTGTAGTGCAGATTGTACGTTATTTTAAATCGTCACCGAGCATTAGAGTTATGGCGCCACTCAACAGACATTTCAAGCCAGAACTACGGTGACACATACAAAACCAACGTCACATAAAACATACCATATGTATATTCATCTGTTCTGGTGGAAAAAAAAAATAACTCTCTTTTAGTGCCACTCAGTGGAAACTTCACATTGAATATTTACATTACATTTACATTTATGCATTTAGCAGACGCTTTTATCCAAAGCGACTTACATTGCATTCAAGTTACAGGGTTTTTTTACATTTTATCAGCTCTTCAGCTCTTGCTTTCCCTGGGAATCGAACCCATGATCTTGGCATTGCTAGTGCCATGCTCTACCATTTGAGCTACTGGAAAGCAACCTGAATATGTCACAAAACATACATAGCGTACGTATTTCGCGTCTTGCCAAAAAGTTCCCACAGGTATGTTTTCGGCATGAGATCAGGTTGGTCTGTGTTGAAGGTTCTTGGACTTTTATATTTATTCTGCTCTCACAAAAACAAACAAAAAACAAACAAACAAAAATCATAGCATTCTGTCTCAAACAATTTCCCATGAACTCACTTATATTCCACTGGACTACACTTAAGCTCTTATTTATCAATCATTCGTGCCTCTTAATAAATGTTCAGTGCAAGAAAGCCTTGCAATCAGTCAGAGACAGTATCATGACGAGACGGACAACTAGTATCACACTGAATGGGAGAAACTGAAATGCCCAACATGGTGGCTCTATAAATACACCCAGCCTTACAACTAAAACAGCCAATCACAAATCTGGAAAATCAACACCTTGTCTTATGATAACTTTGCTCCAAACTGCACATGTGCAGTTGTAGTTTTTGTTCAATTATAGTAATGTCTGTTCAACAAGGCTTCACAGGGTGCTCACCTGTCTGCTAATATCCAAGGCAGTCAATAAATTTAACTGATTGTGATGCTATCAAGTTTGTACAAAGTATGATTTTTTATTCAATTATTCTATTTAATGATATATTTTTATTTTCACATTTGATAAAGTTGCTGCCAATAGAGTGCAACACTCAGGTTTCAGAAGTAAAAACTCCATTTATTTTCTCAATAGGGAAATTGTTTTTAACAATAACTGATAAACCTTTAAAGGCAGGCCAGTTTTGAATTGATTGTATATGTTTTTGTGGAACCCATCTATTCGCATTGATTAGCATATGTATTTGTAGCAGAATTCTTGGTGAAAAACTACATTACCCATGATGCTGTACAGAAACATTCCACCAATCAGAGGGTCACAGTGTGCAAAGTGCACTAAAAGAGATATTTAGCTCCGCCCATTCCAATGAAGCACCGAAAAAGACATAATCGAGTCTTTCAAAACACAAGATACAACCGATCATTTTAAAATAATGTTTATATTTCTCCATCATTTTTAATTAAATTCACGTTTGTTGATGTTTTATGGAATTGTCACAGTCTTGAAATGTACCTTTGTCTTTGTGTCTGGATTTCGTTTACTTTTTTACTCAAAATCAAAGTTCTTTTAAGATCCATATGGGAAAAACTAATGGGAAAAATACTTCCGGAACAAGCACCACTGAAGAAGTGGGCGGCACTAATGCACTCTATAGGATGCAAAGTGGAAACTCTTTGGCCACTGGCTCAAGTCCAGAAAGACAGATAGAAAAATAGCTCACCTGTTTTTCTATATTTGCGTTTCTACAGAGATGAGCTATGGCTGGTAGACAACGCTCAATGAATAGTTTATATGGAGCAGGATAGGATGCTCAGGAGACGGAAAGAGAGAGAGTGAGGAAGAGGAATAGATATGTCTCCTGAGACTGGAGCTGCTTTGAATATCTAATGACACTTTGGCTTTAACACTGAACGCACTCAGACTGCGGCACACATTCATAACAACACTGCCAAGTGCAAGATAACTCCAATATTTCTGAATTGTTGAACTGATGAATTCATCATTGAGGAGTTCATTCATTTGTGGCACTGATAAACACTAGCAGAACAGCTGAACAAGATCCTTCAACCTGTTATGGCAGAAATTATGTGTTGTGTTATGAACTGCGGTTGGACATTTTTTTATAGACTTTCTAGACTTTACCTTCCCATTAAGCAATTTTTGTCATTGCAGAATACTTCACACACACTGATGGCCTTAAACTGGGGTGACTCCATAAACCTCTAAATTCCACAATAGATTGCCATCACATGCTAAACCCAGTGCCAAGAGTGGAAAGCTGAACCTGCTCGCAAATCATACTGAATGATTAATTTATGAACTGAACTTATTCGATACCTGAAATGTGGTGTGCAATATTTGACAATATCTGTATCTGTTGTAATGATAAAAATATTGATATTTTTATTCAGACAAATCTGTAACTACCAAGCAGTCTAGAAGTTCAAACTACACTGAAAAACAGTGTGCAAAACAAAATTCTGAATAAGTTATTAAATATGGGTAATTGCACAGAGAAATTCTGACATATTATTTGCACCTTCTAAAAGTAGCTAAAATACTTTGAATTTACTATGATTGTGTGTCCACATCTGTACAGTGTTTATGTGCACAACTGTAAATAAATGTTAAATAAAAATTCTCACCAATAAGCAAGCAAATTAGTGCATAGTGCATCTTCTCTGCTGCTGTAGCAGTTTTAAAGAACATAAATCAACTAGCCTGTTTTAATTTATTTTGACATTTTACAAATGTTAACACTTTTTATACAGTATGTTGTCATCACATATACATGCACACTTTAATTGATTTGATACTGAAATCTTTTGATAGAATATGAAATATGTTGCTAACAAATTGAAATATTTGCTAATTTTTAATTGCAATCATGCATATTTAATGTGTGCATGTCTCATAATGTCAGACTAATCTCTGGTCTATTTAAGCTCTCTGTGTGCCGGTCACATTAGTCTCATCTCTTCTTAAACATGCACTCAAGCACTAGAATGGAGAATATGAAATTGAAACAAACTAAACTATAGCACTTTAAGATTGGTACCTTCAGTACATTTAAAAGTAGACAGGAGTACTTACACTTTTACTGGAGTACTATTTCATAAGTGTGTCTGCACTTTGATTTGTGTATTTCATACACTGCATTAACTTTTATCAATAAACCTCTCGCAAATGGATCCTCAGCCTGTGGGTTAATCAGATCCAATACATATTTAAACAGTTTCCCAAACCTTACTCAGGTGTTCTGTATTAGATCATTTTTCACTCTCAAAAGATACTGGGAGGAGTTCAGTGAATTTTGCCTGCTGATAAGGCTGTTTATTTGAATTTTTCATTTGAATTACTTGAACAATGTTTCATTTAAAGTTTCAAATGTAAGATTTTTTAGATAAACTATCATTATTAGTCAACCTTGGAAACAGTTCACCCAAAAATAAACAGCTACTCAAAATATAGCTCGGATATCCAAGAGGAGTTTGTTTGTTCATGGGAACAGTTTTGGAGAAATGTAGCATTCCATCACTTGCTCAGCAATGGATGCTCTGCAGTGAATGGGTGCCGTCAGAATGAGAGTCCAAACAGCTGATAAAAACATCACAATAATCCACAAGTAATCCACACCACTCCAGTCCATCAGTTAACATCTTGAGAAGACAAAAGCTGAAACAAATCCATCATTAAGACATTTTAATGTCCATAATGCATAATAATGCTTTCTCCAGTGAAAAAGACCATGCCCTGGTGTCCTTCACATCAAAATCCACCCACATATATATTTTAAGAGCTGTTTAGGACTGTTTTCACTTGTAAACAGTGCTTGATCTATGCAGATTTCTCACCTGATTCAGACAAGATTACTTTTTCACAGCAGGAAGAATTATTTTGAAATATAGACTTTTATAAATATAGACTTTTATATAGATATTTTAGCCGGAAGCAATGGTTTGAAGTTAAAATCATCTTACTTCTTGGATTGTTTCTGACAAACACACGGCTTTTGTCTTCTCAAGACATTAACTGATGGACTGGAGTGGTGTGGATTACTTGTGGATTACTGTGATGTTTTTATCAGCTGTTTGGACTCTCATTCTGACGGCACCCATTCACTGCATAGCATCCACTGGTGAGCAAGTGATGGAATGCTACACTTCTCCAAATCTGATGAAGAAACAAACTCATTTACATCTTGGATGGCTTGAGGGTGAGGATATTTTCAGTATATTTTCACTTTTGGGTGAACAATTCCTTTAAGCTTAATCCTCACTGGTGCAACCTACCCTTAATAATGAGCAACAAACCTAAAAAGGAGATTATGTTTTAAATTCACGAGCAGGGAAACGTGCCTCACAACAGTTTACAATTCTACAGAAAGTGTCTGTTAAAGCCTGTGCTGGTGACCTTGAGGAGCTGTATCGCTGAGCGTTTATGTGGAGATGGACAGCTGTTGCATTTCCAGCCTCCCTGAGGACAGCAGCGGCTGAAGCGACAGGATGCTGAAACCAGCCGCAGAAACTCAATCCTCAGCCGGGCCGGAGCCAGAACCCCACCGACGCTGAGAGCTTTCAGGGGTAAACATTCCTATCCCAGCCCCTCTGGGGAGCGATCCTACCATCCTCCCCAGGGACGCAGCTGCTTCAGCCCCGCACCAGCGTTCGCAGCCCGTTGGGGTCAGTATGAGGAATGCTGGAGGGTGCAGGCATTCTTCCTTTCAGGAAGACAGCAAGTCCTGCGGGACACATTCCTACAGCCTTCTCTCTCTCTCTCTGCAGTTCTGCATTAGCACGATCAATAGTCCAATCACATCAGGGACACGGGTGGATCCATCGGCCCATTCCCATAACGCAATGCAGTGGTCATGGCTTAAGTGCACAGAGAGGTGTTAAAGCTCCTCTGGTCCGGGCCGAGACGACGGCAGCCATTGATCGAGGCGACACGTGACGTCTCTTACTGCCTCTGTCTTTGTGTCTCATTCTCTCATGAAAATCGGAAATTTGTTTCAAACACCCTTAGTCGGGGTTCCCTGTAGCACTGTTCAGGAAATATATCAAATATATGCTACCTGATTTAAGGAGCACAACAAGATATTACAAAGACATCATGTCTTTATTGCATTGTCTGTTCTGGCAACACACACACACACACACACAAGTTTAGGCCTGGATTTCAATAATACTGTAATGTTGAATGACTGTGTGTATACTGTATATATATATATATATATATATAAACATATAAGTATCAGTATTGGAATCAGTGATACTGGCCTTCATTTATAGTAGATGCCACTGAACAAACATTTAAAATATCAAATATTTAAAATATTGTCTTTATGTTGTTTCCACATTGAAGATTTAATGTAAGATTTAATCAAATTACAAATAAATTGCAAATTTTAAAGGTCATTGGTTTTCATATCACTGAGGTACTATTATAGTTTTTATTAATCTTTTACATTTTAATTTTAAGTTTTTGTCATTTTGTTATGTTTTTTGTCATTTTAAGTAGGTTTTATGTATATAGTATGACTATACTTGTGACTACATAGTTTTTTTTATGAATGTTTATTTCAGTTTTAGTTTTAGTACATCAAGTTAAACTAAATTAAATGAGAAATGCTGCCTTGGCAACTAGCTGAAATACAAAGTTTCTCTCTCTCTCTCTGTGTGTTTTTGTTTGTTTTTCTTTCAGTTTTAGTTAACTATAATAACCCTGTTGGTCTTGTCTAACGAATCTGTCACCGGATGAATCTGTGGTTCCTGAACTGTCTGTAAATTACAACTTTCAGTGATTTGTGACTAAATGAACCACGAGCTGTTACTGTGTTTTGTTCTCTTAAGACTTGCGAGACTAAATCAGTCTAATTATTGAGCATGTCATTTGTGAGGAGAATGAAGCTGAATGAGTGTGTTCAAGCCTTTTCTGCTGAATTTAATCTGTGGAAATGTTAGATAGAGTGAACACAAGCTCCTCATCGAAGCACAGCTTTAGTATCAGACCCATTTGAAGAAGCAACTCATTTAATCATTCATACTGAGCTACTTCTAAACCTGCTTTCAGCTGCACTCTTCTCTGCTCTTCTTCAGATATGCACCGCTCCCAAACGACTATTACATTCTTCTTTGTGGCCTCCACAGGGAGCTCATTTAAACCACCGTCTCAAGTACTGAACAATTAAGACTTATTTGTCAGAGAAATGGGTTTTTTTAATGAGGGGCTGCTCTGATGGCAGAAGTCAGCAGAGAGAGTCGCTGATCAAATCCAGCCAAATCAATTACACACAAATACTGAATTACTAAAGCCCAATCTCCAACCTAGGGACCAAACCAAAAATGTTTTGTAGAAGTTTACGCCAAAACAACAAACTGCAATAAAAGAGAGGATGCAAATAATAATGAAGCAACAATGTGCTGCATCTAAACATGAGTCAGATCTGAGAGCCATCTACTTAGTGTTAAAGAACAAAAGAAGATATTTTATAGTGTGTTTGGGTAACCAAACAATTAACAATAGCAATTGAATCCGTAGTTTGGGGATAAAAATACTATAGAAGTCAATGGCTAATTGTTTGATTACCCACATTCTTCAAAATATCTTCTTTTATTTTCAGTGGAAGAAAGAAACTCAATTTAATAATATAATTTCAATATAACAATATAAAGAAACTCGATATAATAATTTTCAGTTTTGAAATTGTCTATCGGCACAGACTTGATCTATATACTCATTTGCCTTCTTTTTAAGATCACTATTTTATACTTTATGCAATGGTATATAATAATCAATAAATAAATGTTAATATTATGTTCAAGTTCAAGTAGGGCTGCTCGATTATGACAAAAATCATAATCACGATTATTTTGGTCAATATTGTAATCACGATTATTTAACACGATTATTAGCGGGCCATATAACCAATTTTTTTTTTATGCAAATCTAAAGTATTCAGTTAACAGCCTACTATAGAAATTGAATAATCAAATGTAAAATAAAACAGCATAGTCTTCACTGTAAGAATTAAACTTCCTTTGTTTCTTATTAAAGCTACAAAAGACCTTCTGTGAAGAGCAGTGAGTGATTTTGTCTTTTGTTGTTTGATTAATATTAAGCACACAGTCGACAGCAGGAATATAGCGCGCTGTCACTTTAAGAGCCGCACGGATCCAATTTACTGTTGCATGCGTATTTTCAGTATCATCTGTTCACATTCATTTATTACATAACCGACGAGGGTTTACGTGAATAATCACTAAGCGCCGCATTTTGACACATTTTTGCATTTGACCGTTTAGGTGCATACATTCAGCTAAAGGAGGACTTTACATGTCTGTGCTCTGCTCCGTCTCTGAGCGCATACACAGATATCCTCCTGAGGAACAGCACAAGCTCTCTTTTGCGCTTTTTAAAAACATTAATAAATCTAATCAACTTTAATAACTCAAGCACGTCCCATTTTGCAAAAGTCACGTTACATGATTTACATGTGAAAATGGGCTTTTATGGAGGAGTGAAAGCGCACTGCTGGAAAGGGGGCGGAATGGGGCGCCATAATCGTTTTATCTCGATTATTGTATTTTCATAGTCGTTGGAGGCCGAAATCGAAATCGAAACTGAATTTCGATTAATTGCACAGCCCTAAGTTCAAGTATATTTTTGATACAATATTGTCAATATGGACAGTTTTGCTCTATTTTGCCAAGCATTGCATCTCTCGATCAACACAGTGGTGTTTTGTTGCTGAATGATTCAGCATTTATGAACGAATCGGGTGAGTCAGTGATTCAGTAAGCTGTTTATAATTGCTGAAGTCGAAACTGCATATTTGTACACTACTCTTACTATTTTTAGCATATTTTTTATTGCATAAATAGTAGTATTAGTAGTATGCTAGTATGTGGTTCAGAACTCAACAAGTCACTTGCTTCATCCCTGAATGAATCAGCTGTTATGAATGAATTGGTTGAGATAGTGAATGAGTGACACACACATTAAGACCGGTCACCACCTACTGCTGGATTTACTTTCATATTTAAATATCATTTTATAGTTCTACATTTAGTTCATCTTATATTTAAAACATTAATCTCATAAGCAGATGTAACTGCAGTGTAAATGCATTCATGGCATCTCTGAGCTGCGTAAACAGTCTGTGTAAATACATCTAAATCCACTTCAGATGCAGCTTCTGTGCCACTTCTGCAGTGCAAAGATGGATTTTGTTGACACTGATTTCATTTCATTGGAATCAACCCTATAGTATTTTATTATTCTAATTGCATACATTTAATAAGGTTAGAAAATTTGCTTTCATAAAGTTAAAAAAAATTCCATGGAAATCAATTTAAGAGGGAAAATATTGTCACTTTATGGAAATGTTGATTTTTTTCCCTCACTGGTTTAGGATTATTTTTCATTTTTTATTCAGGCTTCACGAATCCTACAAAGTATCCTTCTTTTGGGAAGCAGCTTGTGCAATTAATCTTTACATTTGCACAGTTTAAAAACTCTCTGTTGTCTGTTTGAATCATGCATCATGCAATGTTGTGTGTGTAATTTAAAGAAGCATCTATATGGCATGGTCATTATTTACCTGTGAGGTGACACTGATGACTCTTGTGTGGAGTGAGTGTGTTCAGCTCTTCCTCCTCCTCTTCCTCCTCCTCAGGATAGATGTGGTTCCTCAGACGGCCTTTCCCTTCATCCTTTGACTCAATCTCTGCAGCAGCTGTGTCTGGATCTGAGGGACCAAGCACAGCAGGACGAGAGATGATCATCAATAGTTTAAGATCTATTCTCACATTATCCCAGTATACAAGCAGACGTATTAAAACAACATTTTCAGAGATAATTTTTGCTCAAGCAATAATTGTATCTACTGCTCTTGCATTTCTTTTTATTAGCAAAAAAACATTGATTTTGTTCAGTATGACCAGGCAACTGAAGGTAATTGTATCTACCAGCCACTGTTGCAGACAAATTGTCATGGATTGGCCTTTGGAAACAACAATGTATTCTTGTTGTAATGCATTTGATAATGTATTAAGGAAGAGGAGAAAGAAAAGCTCCATGTGTTTGAGTGGCTGTTCGTCTCAAACGTCAATGCTGTTCTGCTCGTTCCTCAGAACAAAATGTTTGTCTTATATGAGCAGTGCTCCACATGGAGAAGAAATCCACTAAGTACCACCTAAAACACTAGAGGTCTGGCTTTAGGGGTGTTTTTCAGTATCTTCTATTAAATAAACTGGTCCTCCAGGAATGGTAGATCACATATGGGATAATGTACTATAGGGCTGCATGATGAATCATATTTTAACCATAGTCACAATTTCTGCTTCTCTCCATTTATTAAGCATAATCGTCTGCAATATTTCCCCACTGGTTATTTATCCTGAAATGTTTCATTTTAATTTGGCATTTGCGGCATCTTGCATTGGTAACAAGCCTCCACAAGCTTTCATGGCTGCGGTTGCCAGATATCAAGAGATTAAATCCCCCAATCAGAGCTTTTAAAATTCATACATTTTCAGGCCAAGTAATCTTCCCAACCTGGCAACCATGTGCAAAAGCACTGATGAGCTGAAAACACCAGCAAACACGTATGTTGGAGTTCAGCGGTCTCTGTTGTGATAGTCTGCACAAATAAAAGTGCAATACAACCAGTCTGTTTTCTTTCACGTTCGTTTGCACTGTTTACTGTAACTAAATCTGTGAGCAAACCATGCAAGTCGATGTTCTCTGGATTTGTGCTTGCATGAAAATGCAAAAATAAATAATGACAATAATCCTGAAAAATAATATTTATATTTAATATTGTATTTTATATTTATACTTTATATTTTATTTTTATATTTTTGAGCAAAATAATCACAATCAACCCTTTTTCACCATTATCACACAGTCCTAATGTACTGCTGGTCATTATCACAAAATAAACCAGAGGAGGTGATCAGGACCACAATGGGAATATCCCCCTGCTCAATATTATTATTGTACTCAATACTACAATGTACATATTTCAAGTCACCGGAGAAACCACTGACCCTTCTAGTCTCTATTGATGGATTTTATTTAGCAAGAGAACTGTCCATTTTAGAAAACTTGACCAGCATGTGGGAATCTGATGCACATAAACAGTCTACAATCAGCCTGTAAAAAGCTGCCAACCAGATTTGGCGGAGCACTAACAGCATGTCGAATTTACTAGTTTTGTACTCATTATCTTATCTCAAGGTCTCTCTAAACAAGATACAGACAAGTGCTAATACTGTGCCAAATCTCATCTATACTTCCATATTGGTAGAAGACCATCTTTCATCAGATGAGAGTGTCCTGGAAGGACAAGCACCCTTAAAGAAGGCTCTTCTCCCAGCCAGAAACAATTACAAGAAAAAAGTTGAAATACTTTTAACTTGACAGTGTTTCAAAAACGTGGCACAAAAGAGACGAGATGCGTGCACAATGGTCATACATATCCGTCTAGCACACTTACATAGAAAAACAATGGAAAAGTAGCGCATTAGAATGGAAAAACGTGTTCTGTGTGAACAGCCCTTAGAGTAATAGCAAAGTCTCTTTAAGACAAGTCATGTCACTCGGCGGCCATCTTTGAAACGCCTCTCGGGCATCCAAGTGCAGCTCCTATCTCTTTGAATGGGGAAACATTAAATTCTCCCAAACTGTTCACTAAGCTTACGATTAAATTTCATATTTGAAATCACCAAAGAAATCTGACATCATAAATGTTGTTTATTTTGCTCAAATAGCATTATAAAAAGCTTATTTTTCAGGCTAGATCAGCCTGTGAGCATGCGCAGTCCTAGGCGCACGTCTCAGAATGCTGACTGTTTCTATAGCAACAGTTGCAGTGACGCGCTAACTTTACCGATTAGCGATTGGCTCTTTCATTCAGAAGGCGGGACTTCCTGCGATTGAGTGGCCATATTGAGCGTTGCGTTTTTCCCCATTCAAAAATATACAAGTGACATGTCATAGTCTTTGGTAATAGTATATACTCCTAAGCCAGTAATATGGACCCTTTTGATACTAAAATAAATGCATCAAGGAGTTAAAGCAATTGAATCTTCATCAGACTCAATGGCCTCTTCAACTATTGGTTCACTCTTTCCATCAGAGAATCTATTCCTCGAGGATCTATCTAATGGCTCACTGTCTCAAAGCACAACAATAGCAGCTTCTTGGTAAGAATGTCAACTTTTCAGTAACATGTGGTGTGATTTCAGCTTCTTGATAGATGGTGTTTAATTTTGTATTTATTCTCTCGCATGGCAACTAATACAACTCTAATACTCTCCAGCAAGAGAAAATCCAACTATTTCTGCACACATCTCGTCACGTCTTCTTGGCAAACTGGCTCACTGGCACTCAGAAAAATGATTCTAGGTTCCCTGCTTCCTTCGACTATTTCACCACAGTCTGATGAGATGATATTTGATATAGCCTTGAATAAAACTACACAATCCTTTAAAACGAGCTGACAGCAGAAGTCACACAGAGCAGAATGAAATGTTATATCAAATTAAATAAATGAGCTGGCTGTGTTTGATCATAAATACAATAGAATCAACTGATTAATTCCATGAATTAAACATTCATTGAATAAATAAGGATTTGTAAACATTTAAGTCTGTAAAGTTGTTAATTCATCAATTTACGTTTTAGAAGTCAATACTGTAAGTTGTAGTGTCTGTGGTGCATATGTAAGTAAATGCACATGTGGCAGAACCGCATTTTACATATGAATACTTTTTACTCATGAATAAAATTTTATTCATTTTACTCATGAATATGCATTTTATTTTTATGCATTTTACTCATGAATTCTCATGCAGTCACATTGCATTATGGATGTTGCAGTTAAAGTTTATACTACATGCATACCGGTTTATTTAGGTGAATAACAAGTCAAGCAAAAGCAAACTGTGAACAAACTCATCGAAAGATGACCTGCACCAAGCTGTTATTTTAAGATTATTTTCAACCTACCAGCTGTAAGGTTTGAACTTTAACAATCCTTGTGCAAGAATCCTCTAGAGACGCTGTCATTGATGTGCACTGCAGTGAGACAGATCAATAACGGGACGTTTGAGGATTTGACCGCTCTCCTGGAATACACACGAGCCGCCGCACAAAGCAGTGCATGCATTACTGAACTCACTAAAACACAAGCATTTAGACAATCTCCTTGGTTCTGCTTTTATAACATAAAGTCACACTCTGAAACCTGCATTGCTTTTCATGTAACAAACTCTGTCTCCAACAAGACTAACGTACACAAATCTCACACTGTCCTGCAGGGTTGCCAGGTTTTTACAACAAAACCTGCCCTATTGCTACTCTGGGGGGTAAAATATACGTTTTCTGGCATGGTTCCATTGGTTAAATTCGCATTTTAGGGGATAAATTTCACGTTATTGGGGTCGTTTAAACCCGTGGACATGAAAAACAACCCGCGGCAACAGTGTAAAAGTAGCCCAATTCCACAGGAAAACTACGGACTTGGCAACACTGCTGTCCTGTCCTGCAGACAAGGAGATCTTTAAAGACACACTTCTGTCGAGTGTCACTGGTAATGTCATTTATTCTACTGTCACAGAGTCTAATAAACAAGAGGTAATGTGCGGTCAGTCATTATCACATAATAAACCATAACAGGGTGACCATGACCCCAAACCGGAAGCAAACTCTACCTTTTAAAAAATATATAAAATGCAAATATATATTCCAAGGAAACAGGTTGTGTAGTGAGCAGAGCTTGAAAAGTGTGTGCTGCTTTATCAATACAGCAAATGCCATGAATAAGTGATTTCTCTTCCCCTCCTTTCTCTAATTCCTCCAGCAGCAAGTTCATTCTGTATATCGATCTTCCTTCTCTAATCGGCCCTGTCTCTCTCTCTCTCTCTAACACACACACACACACACACACACACAAACACACACTCACTCAGTCTAATGCACTCCTGGACTCATATTCTCTTCCAAAGAACAACACAAACCAGAGCAATAAAAAATAAAGGCAAGTTTTATAAGAGAGAGAGAGAGAGATGATGAGAGATGTGTGTGGTTATAATGAGACACAGGCAGAATACAGCTGAAGACCCTGATCCCAGAACAATTCACTCATATACTGTTGCTTACTGCACATTATCAGCAAACTCTCTGTACACTTCTGCATTCTGCCTCGGTCAGCTCAGTGACATCTGCTGCAGCAGCGGACGTCTTTTTCTCCCAATGCTGCTCGTGCTGTTAGGATGAGCAGGAGGAAATTACTTCTCACACTTTTTAAATAAGTTTCCAGAAATGATGTGAATGCCATCCATCGCTCTGTGAGACTGTCAAATATGTGACCTGATCACATGTATTGCCGTTTAAGGGTAAACGAATGACATGAAGTATAATGCACTGAAAGTAAACATGAATGAAAACTCTTGTATGTGAAGAATAGCATAATTTAATTGCCTGTATAGACTATATATAATGTATAGACTATAGAACAATTCCATATAAAACAATAGTGGATTTACTGTAACATCAAAATTTGACATCTTTCTCCCTTTAAATAATTCAAGAATAATTTATTTTATTTATTCTAAATAAATAAAAGATCAGTTTCATGTCTATCCTTGTATAGTTCAACTAGTGGAGGTTGATGTGGGATTTAGAAAGTAAGTAATTATTAAAAAGTAATACAACACTTTTTAGAGAGAGTAATTAGCACAGTAATATAATTAGGCTGTTAAAGATGTAATTAGTAGATATACCTTCTACTTGATCTGAAAAATTGGATTTTATTCTGAAATTGCATATTATTTCAACCAAAAACATAACTGATCACCATTTGTAATAGCTTAATCCCAAAATGTGTTTATTTTCTGTAAATTTCTCTTTTTTTCTGCCTTTTTTCTTAACACTTTCAGCTCATAAGTTTACATACCCCTTGCAGAATTTGCAAGATATTCATAATTTTAACAAAATAAGAGGGATCATAACAATGGCAGCACAATACATTTGGTAATTTGTGTAAATTTAGTTATTATTTTGCATTGTGGACTATATGTAGATGTCCGTTATGTGTAACAGCATATTCAGAATAGTACTAAATAAAAATAACATGCAATCTTTATGATCCCTCTTATTTTGTTAAAATTATTAACATATTCTGCAAAAGGTAAAAGCATCGGTAGAACTGCATCTTTAAGTCCTGTTTTCTAACATCTTTTAGATCTGAAAGAAACATGAAATATCACAGTTTGACCATTGCTGGCCTGAAATATCAGATGCTTTCATCATCCGTTGTACTGTATTTATGTCTTCACACCAGCGCCGCTGTTGTGCTAACGGCTGACAGGCTCACAGGTACCATCATCCATATGAGCTTTAAAATAAACACACATGAGAGCTGACCTTTACATGAGACAAATGAAGCAGCAGATCCGCTGGACTCACTCATGACCTGATTACTGCTGAACGCCACATGCATGACAGGAGGCATTCATCTACTGAACCACCACAGCTCACATCCGCTCACGTCCATATAACAGCACAAAGAGATCAGATTCATATGTACATTATCCATCTGGGTTGACTTTCATGGCACACAGAAATGAGCAGGGACACATTAAGGCATAACATGAACACATAATGGATCTCGGAAAAGTGAAGATGAGCTCTGGGACACATTTGTAAAAGTCCTGGAATATTATAAGTGATAGCTAAATTAATTACATTAAAATTCAGTATGATGCTAATATTTTTAACAACTGCTGCTGATAGCTTCAGTCTCGCATTCTTTTCACTTTTCTTCAACTGAAAAGGTCAATATTAGCTAAAAAAAAACACGAATGCAAGCTTCAACAGGCTCTTGCAGTGCAAATGCAGACTAACAGACCTGCTGCTCCCAGATATGTCATTAATAATAATCAAACACAGCTAATGAATAAAACACACTCACTGTTATTGTCTGGATAACTAAGTTAATTAAGTTACTTAATGCAAGTAAGTGCATTGAGAACCTTCACGATTTCTGGTGTATTGCTTGAAATGTGTTTGTTTAATAACTTTTTGATTACTTGCATACTTAATTGAAAACTACTTGAAGGTTACATGCCATTGTTTTCACTTATTGATAATGAATAATTTGCATTAAAATATAAAATTGAAAATAGTTAAAAAGTTAAATGAATTGAATGACGTTTTCCTGAATTCATTGGTATCATGTAATTTCACTTAGCATGTTTAAATCACTTTCTTAAGCCAATTATCAGCATAGTTAGTGCAGATTTAAGCGCATCTAGATGGAGCAAACATTTTGCAGTAAAGAAAGAAGGAAATATATCACAAAAGCAGACTCTTTCATGACTCAGAAAGTTATAAAAATGTGTTCTCATCTCATGCAGCAGAAAGTGGTTCAGTCAAAACGCTGCATTTATAACTGCATGAGAGGATAATATATTAGGGGTGTGCTGATCCGATATTCAGTATCGGTATCGCTTCGATACGGTCATTTTCTGCCGGATTGGGTATCGGTCAGACGAGTCCGATCCAAATCCGATATTCTGCGTATACTATTCTGTGTTATTGTTAAGCCCCACGAAAGCCACAAAAACATCATAAAGCACCATAACGTTTTCGTGCACTATATTCCAAGTGTTCTGAAGCCGTTCCACAGTTTAATGTGAGGTACAGATGAATATTTAAGTCAACACTGGAGTAGAGAGCTCTATGAATTGTTCTTCATGAGCACACTAACTCAGATTTAAAACTGTTAAAAGAAAAGGCTCAATAAACTATCGCACAGATTTAATACACTATGCATCAATGTCTCTTCCCTTTGTGCTTTGAACTTTTCTATGCTGCGCGCTGTGACTCTGTGTTGCTTCAAGCACATCATTCTGCGCACGGGATGCGCATAAGCGCTTTGTGCTGCTCTGTATTGGAGCCTTTTTTGCACAATGACAGGTTATTAATAGCCTTTCTTGTTTGTCTTATCTATCATATGTTGCTGCCTCATTACTGTGCTATATATTTAAAAGAAATGTTTTTTAATTTTATAGTAGGCCCTACATATTTATATATAAACAGTGCCGATCGTAGTCTTCTGGGGGCCCTACGCAAAACTGTGTCGGGGGGGGGGGGGGGGGTATATGAATGTTTCACTCAGGTTTCGCTCCGTCTCGAATCGCGCACATGGAAAGCTCTTGAGAAACTCTTCCGTGGTTCTGTGTGCTTTCAACTCATTTTATTTTGTCTCGAGCAAGATACTGTATGACATTCACGTTACATGATTTGACAGATTTTTACGTAGAAAGGGCGACAGCGCACCGCATTAAAATAAATGAACATGAATTCATGACCGCTGGCCAAATTAAAAAACAAAACTAAAATTAAATCATCTTTGAGAGCAAGGGGGCCCCCTGGTGTTTCGGGGGCCCTACGCAGCTTGCGTATTTTGCGTATAGGGAGGATCGGCTCTGTATATAAATATATTACTTCTTTCATGAACGTATTTTACAACCATACAAAGAGCAATGTGTAACATTTTACCAGATTTAGTCCAACACTTACTCACTTTTATTTATTCCCCACTAATTAAGTTGTTTTTTTTCACTAAAAGTTTAGATTTTATAAAATTACTGTGCACTCATGATTTTTCTAGAGTAACTTTTGGTACTGAATTATCCACTAACCTAGTTTATAATAGTATTTTTGTCATAGATTATGATTATAAATATTTTTTTCCTTTTGTTATTTTTTCTTTATTAGAAAGTTGTCAGCTTTATCAGCTCAACACACATTGAGGTATAGACATTCTACACTGATTAAAAAAAACTGTGCTGGTATTGGATCGATATCAGTAAAATCACTCAAAATCTTTTGTATCGGATCGGGATCGGTTCTGAAAAAGTGGTATCGAGCCACCCCTATAATATCTGAGCTGTAAGTTTCCCGCTGACATGTCGCAAGCTTCATTTAACATCACAAATGACAATGTATGGAATACTTGGAGTCAGATATGCAAATTATTATATTTTGATGTCACTAAAGGGAAATAACCTGATTTATCAATTAAGTCATGTAAATGCAGCTTACTTGCGTTGTCGGGTTACTGATGTGCATGTAAACAGGGAAAACTGGTTATTTTACTGGTGTGCATGTAAACGTGCTCATTGTTATTGGTACCAATTACTGACATTTTGGTACCGAGACAACTCTATACGGAACACATGCATTCTAGTAATGCATTCGGTTTAAAATAAATATCTTTGAGGAATGAATTAATTCATTCCATGCTCAAGAAACTGCATTTGAATCTGTTTGGTATATGTGTATAAAGGTGTTATCATTCTGGAATATGCAACATCATCAGAGAAATGTTATAAAAGACTATGTCATATAAAATGTCACATTTCTTGACCTTAAACAACCCTACAGCAACAGTACTGTCTGTGTCGTCTGCATTATAAACCACAAAATCCTTACACATGGATTTTTTTTATTTTTACCAACGATTGTGGTACTGAATATTTGGCCCCAGCAGAACCACACAGTTTCCTTATATTGCTTTGAAGTGTCTTGTATGGAAATTCTCTGACAGTTTGAAACAACATTTACCTTTGCATCAGCTGATTTAGATGTTTTAAACTCCTCTTTTCTATTTTTCTATTGTTAAGTCAAACCTCAATCTGTATGTAAATCATGCACCACATAGCTTTTAGAAATGCACAGAGCTTTCACTGCTGAAAGAACAGAATAAACCAGCAGACTGCCTGTGGCTCTGTTGCTCTTCTGACACATTGTCTTCTACTGTCACTGAGAAAGAGAATTTGACCGTTAGCTGATGTCCTTTAAAGCCCACAGAAGAAAGACCCACTCTCACTCTTACTGAAATGATATACATATATAATGTGTGCAAATAAATAACAAACAAAAACAAAAAAAATTTCTCTTCTGTGCAGAAATACTTCCTTACACCAGGGATTCAAATCTCAGTTTGACAGTTAAACAGCTGAGCCCAAGTGTCACTTTAGAACTAGTAACAAAGGAACGTTGAGTTGCTTCATTAAAAGCTTATTGTATCACTGTATTAAAAGCAGTGTATTATGTGTAGTGGAGTATTATGAGAGAGAGATTGACTGAGCAAGTGTGATTACCTGCATCTGATACAGCATTCATTCTTCAGCTCAATCTCATATTCACAATAAAGCATTAGTTTGAATGGAAAGCGATATCTTTGTCGTAATATCCTTTAATTCGTTAAGGGTGATTGCCGATGACAGCGCTGCTCTGTGCAGTTGTTGGCTGTCATTGAAAGAAAAAATAACTTAAGGGCTCTAGACTGCGACCAATTTATGAGAGTGTGCGAGTAAAAACTGGACTTGGTCGCACTTTTGCGAGTGCATGCGCGCGCTGCCAGCCGCGGCACATTGTAGCAGGAGTCAGATTTCACTGATCCTGTGAAGAGAGGTGCTTTCAGCACGAGCGCTTCAGTAGAGCCTGGTTTATACTCGCCGTGTCAGCACGAGCGTGAAGGTGCGCGCAGCGGACGGAGCACAACGGAGGATTTGGTTTTCAAACTAAAATGAAAGACCGCTTCTTAAACCAGAGAAGGTGAACATGTTGGTATTCTTGTAGAAAAAAACATGCAAGTCCTGTCAGCGACAGCCAGTTTAGTTTTACTTTTCTTTTTGTTTTCGTTTTGAAAAGCTTGTTATCTTTGCTGTTTACCTCAAGTTACGGAGGCTTTCCTTATTTTTTTTATTATTATTTATTTGATTCCTCAGTGTTTGCTAAACATTCTGTAATTTATTAGTCGGTAGCCAATACAGCATGTGATGTGTCCTATGCCATGCCTCGTCTTATTAGTTTTTGTTAATAAATGTTATGCTAGTTTGTCATTGTAGCCTACTGTTTTATTGTTGTTGTGCTTTTTAATTAAGAATAACAATGAATCAATCTTTTGTTTTAGTCTTAAAAAGTGAAAGGTGTATAGATATAAGCAAAACAGACAATTATCTTTTCTTGTAAAACGTGACACCAAGATCGCGAACTTGAAAGTGAAAGCGCACGAAAAGTGGGATTCCTGTTCACAAAATTTAAATCACAAATAATACTGATGAAAAAGGGTTTTGTTACCATATAATTATAAACTATGATTAAAGTTCATCAGCATGCATTGATTAATCAAATGTTGTAGCAAAAAAAATAAAAAATTGCGACCAAATTATGTGCTCGTGCGACCAACTGAGAAAGTTAGTCGCAAAAGAGCGACCAGTGGGAAGAACGAGTCTAGAGCCCTAAACTTCCTTGTTTACAACCCTGTTTCAGTCTCTTTCAATATAAAAGTCTTTACTGCTGACTCACTCTTAAAAATGATCTCTTGTCGCCATCTAATGGCAGGACAAAAATCACCATCACTACCACACAGACCATTTCTACACCAAATACTATTATTAAATACTACTATTATTTATATAAAATATTATTTATTGAACAATAGTATTTAATAAACAATAATACCCATTATAAGAAGTTTGTACAATTACAAATAAACGCAAGCAAACAATTCAGTCAAAAGTACAAAGGCAGCACTCTCATACAGCATTAAAGTTAAATAAAAATATTAAATAATGAAATGTAACTTTGCCTTCAACTAAAACGATTTGCTCTGGAATACATTAATTAGACCAAAGATTGCCTGTTAGATATAACCGAAATTAATTATATTTCATGATTATCCACTATAGAGATATCAGAACATTCCATAATATGTATCTAGCTATGTCATGAAACTCTAGATGTGCAGGTTGATCGGTCCTTTACATGCAATGAGCTAGCAATCACATCATTTACTACATGGTGCAAGCTGATTGGCCTCTGCTGATTCTGCAGCCAATGAGATTAGCTTGCTCAACATCTAAATGTTCACTGTAACCCTCCACCTGCCCCAGCACCACCTGTCTAGATCTGCTGCAGGATTTATATATGCCTATTCATCCAGCACAATAGTTGTAGCAGATCTAATCCACCATGACCAAATACACTGTCTTAACATGACGCTGAACACTGAATTAACATCCTAAACATTCAGAGTTGTCATGATTGAAATATATACTTATTTTTTTACAAATTCCTCTGTGGTTGAAATTATGTTGTGATTTAAGCTTAACAACTTTGTATTTTGCAAGGCTACAAAATTTAAACATGGGAACAATTGTTTAAGAATGACCAATTGAAAATCCATTTTTGTTGACCACAAATTTGAGGATGCAATCCCCTAATGGTGCTTCCTCGGTGTATATGGTGATTGACGGTTAATTTGGTTAATTGTGATTTCTAAAAATGATCCTTAATTTTTATGTACTGTACAAATGGCAACTTTCCAGCCAACATGTAGCATACAAATAACCCATATTTAGCCTACAAACATAAAACAATGTTATATGCCAATAAAGCGATTTTTACAGGTACCAGTGTTCCACAAACAGACTTTGCGCTGCAAAATGTGCCTGTCACTTCATTAGAGACTCATTCTCTACCCATTAAACAGGAAATTTTCCTCCTGTATGCCAGGTGTGGAGAACTAAATGGATTTTTGAAGCACAAGGAGAACAAAGACTCCCACCTGCTTCATGAGAAATGAGGCTTTCTGGGAGGAGACTTCAGCTCTACCCCTGCGGTCTCCATTATACCTCCACTATCTGCACTTTCATTTCCTGGCACAGAGGAAAGGGACGCCTGACGAGACCTCCCCGCTGGTCTCTGGCACTGACTGACAGCGCACAACGCTGCTTTGAAAAGCACCTTTAAAAAGAAGTCCTCCATCTGACACAATTAAGCTGAAAGGCCAATCGTTGTACAAAGGCAGGCTTTCTGCTCAAGCACAAAGATACAGTAAACTTCCACCAAAATAATCCAAAACTGCAAAATCATCATTTGACTGAGTTACTTGCCCTTTAGCAGATGTGATTCAAAAGCAACAGTACGCCAGACAGTCTTCCTAGAGTATACTGAAGAGTCTGGCAGTATATTTCATACTCTAGGGCTCACAACTGACAGACTGGAGAGCTGGAGAAATTATAATTGTGTTCTTTGGCTCACCCTTATTGCAAACTAAAATAACTACCTTTGCATCCCAGATCTTTAAATATTAAAGGGATAGTTCACCCAAAAATGAAAATTCAGTCATTTACTCGCCCTCAAGCTGTTCCAAACCTGTATGAGTTTCTTTCTTCTGCTGAACACAGAAGAAGATATTTTAAATAATGTTGCTAACCTAAAGGTTTCTGGTCCCCATTGACTTCCACAGTATTTGTATTTTCCATGAAGGTCAAAGGGAACCAATGAATGTTTGGTTATTTTTCAAAATATCTTCAATATTCATACAGTCCACATTTTTCAAATTTTTCAAAATATCTTCAATATTAATACAGGTTTGGAATGACTTGAGTAAATGATGACAGATTTTTCATTTTTTGGTTAACTATCCCTTTAAGTGTCTTTCATAATCTAGCAAGTACAATCCATTTAACATCCTGACAATTTAACTGCATCTATCTTGACTTTTACATCATGAATCATTGTGTTGGTCAATAACCTATTTAAAACACACAAAAAATGCATTGTGATTTATTAAAGTAACATACAGTATTCAAAAAAACACATACATATTAATTTATGCAAACAAACTAGGTTACATGTATGAACTACAGACAACATGACAGAAATGTTGTGGCACAGAGCAAACCACCATTCATCAGGAGACTAGCTATGACTAACACTAGCCAGGATTCAATCTACCTATTTTTAAGTGAATTCAGGGATGACACATATAAATGCTACAACAATAAGTACAAACATTAAGTAATGGTTCATTTGTGCAAGAATGCATTTTTAAATAACACTCTAGTCGTGGCCTAATGGATAGGGAGTAGGACTTGTAACCGCGGGTTCGAGTCTCAGGTCCGGCAGGGATTGTAGGTGGGGGGAGTGAATAATCAGCGCTCTCTCCACCCTCAATACCACGACTGAGGTGAGACCCTTGAGCAAGGCACCGGACCCCCAACTGCTCCCCGGGCGCCGCAGGATTGGCCGCCCACTGCTCCGGGTGTGTGTGTGTGTGTGTGTGTGTGTGTGTGTGTGTGTGTGTGTGTGTGTGTGTGTGTGCGTGTGACTTGAATGGGTTAAATGCAGAGCACAAATTCACCAAACTTGGCCACACGTCACATCACTTTCACTTTTCCGTCTCTGTTCACTTATGGACATATTGTTTGTATTTCACTTGTTGTTGCATTCCAGGTAGCTTATATACAGGGAATGTTATTGTTCAAGACATTTTCTGCAGTAGTT